>LR999456.1:18723215-19305715 GCA_905216605.1 Arabidopsis arenosa
TTAGCGAGGCTGAGGTTGAAGTTCTGCATGAATTGTTCATCAAACTCACTTCCTGTCTCAGCAACGACAATCTTTTGACCAAAGTTAGACACCAAACTAAATTATTTTTCCACAATGTGAATATTAATACTGAATTATTATAAACATAAGTGTTTATACTACTTGTCGAAAAGTTGTGTTAGTGTTTGTGTCGTTGGAAAAGTTGTGTTAGTGTTTGTGTCGTTGGCTTTTTCAGGAAAATTTTCAATTCATCTTAATCAAGAATAACAATAGGCGCAGTCTTTCTGCTGACCGGGTAAAGTTTCTAATGAATGTTTAATATAATAAGCGGAAAAATATATAAACTTCGATTGATGTTGGTCATACGTAAAACTTCTTAATTTTATGCTAAGCTTCTTAATCATATCTGAAATGTGCAGATTTTCGGATTATTCGATATGAGAAACGATGGGGCTATAGATTTTGGAGAGTTTGTACACACTCTCAACATTTTTCACCCAAACTCATCCCAAAGAGATAAGGCCATATGTATACTTCATCACTTATAATGTGTTTATTCATTTATTCCATGTTATTATTATTTTCTATATAAAGATCAATGTAAATCTGATCACTTGTTTATAACTAAACAGTTGCATTTAGATTATATGATACTCGTCAGACTGGATTTATTGAACCGGAGGAGGTACGTTTCGTAATATTATATTCGTCGTTTCTAAAAAAAAATAAGTATATTAAGTCATATATATGATTAATTATATTTTAAAGGTTTTCCTCGACTTGGAGAAAATTATAGGTGAAAGAGATGATAATAGACGTTCTAGAGGAATCAGAACTTATGCTATCCGAGAGTATCATCGATTCTATCGTGTCTAAGGTATGTAACGCTTAATTTTTTGGTGACCAATTAACATTTTTAGTTATATTACTTACTGTTTTTGTTTACATTTATTTTGGCAAGACATTTGAAGAGGCGGATTGGAAAAAGGATGGGAAAATAGATTTGGAAGAATGGGAAAATTTTGTTGCCAACTATCCTTTGACACTAAAGAACATGACTATCCCTTTCTTGAAGTAATTCGTTTGTTTGTTTTTTCCTATATATATACATAAAAATATAGTTTAGGGAAAGATGAACCATTTCCGTAATATTCGCTGATAAATTGCATTTTTTAGAATACATCTTCCAAGAACCAGCTTATATGTGTGTGTGTTTATGCATAGATTATCTATATGTAGAGTTTTTCAGTGTATTCTTTGTTTTTTTTTTTGTGTGTATCAGATCGTTATCTTTGAAAACTAAGACATTTACTCCAAAGTTTTTTTTTTTGTTTTCAGGGACATACCAAGGATTTTTCCAACCTTCTTCCGGTAAAATCAGATAAGATACATATGTTTGCTTTGTGCCGCTAGAAGTTCTTTTATTTGAAAAATATTTTTATCCAAAAAGCTCCGTATGTTATTTATAAAAAAGGTTATATTACCATATTAAACTATCTAAAGAAATCGTCTTATCTAAGATCATTTCCAATATATTTTTTTATATTTTTTGCTTCCAAAATAGTGGAACTCTATAATAAAAGTGGTTTGTATACAAATGTATTCTTCTATTTTTTTCTCTAAAAATGTTTAACTCTATTATAGAGGAAAAAATAGAGATTCTCTATATATATAGCAAAAAATAGATATTTCTATTTTAGAGATAAAAATAGAAATGGATTAGAGTAGATTTTACTCTAAAACAGAGTATAGAGATAATAATCGGGGTGAGTTGGAGATGTTCTAATATCTTTAATGTTTAATGAGGATAGAAAATAATTGTTTTTAACCACAAAAGCTAAAGCTTGATATGAAAAGTTAAAAGCAAAGATCGGTTCGTGATGACAAAAGAGGGTTTTTGAAAAAGAAAAGAAGAAAGAAAAAGAACAAATTTGTGGAAGTTCGAGGATAATGGGAACACGGAAAATTGAACATGATATAAGTTGCCAAAAAGAACGAGAAAAAGTTGGCATGATATTACAATCAAATTTTTAAATCATGTTAATTAATCAAATTCAAGTTGATTTCAAAAAGGTTTGAATAGCAGTGAGTTAAGATTAGTTATTGAAGTTAGATTTGGTTATTAACAAACCGAAAAAAAAAAATGAAAGAAAATATTAAGACTCGCAGGAAATATTTTTTTTATCAAATATTCCAGATATATAAATTGACAATTTCAAAAATGCGATTTAAAATATTAGGTTGTATAGTTTTTATTTCAAATTTAACTGACGAGGAAAAAAAAGTTAAGAACAAAATATTGAACGCATAATTTACGAGTTTGTCCACCTACATTTCGATAAACAATGCCATCAAAAATTTTCAATAGAATTAGCGAGATTACATAGAACTGAGTAACTTAACAAAGACATTTTCACACTAACTCACTTTTTTTTACACCAAATTTATATTAAAATCAATTTGCGATTACATCAAGAACACGAACTTGAAAGCTCTTTGCCAAGGAACTCACTTGTCGAGTGTTTGAAATAGAGACAGAATTGAACATAAGCTTTAAAAAGATAAGACAGAAAGTTAAAATCGTAGATGATAATTGGAAACTTCTTCGAAAGGGCTTCGAGAGAGCTCAGATTGAAATCGATCGTCGACTCTTGATCGTCCAATAGATCCGAAAGTGATGCTAGTTCTTTTGCTTTTGAAGGCGAGCGAACAATTAAGAGCTTTTCCCTTGACCCTAATGATTAGTTTTTGTATCTAAAAAACTTTTAGAATCATATGAGTTACAAAAAAAAAAAGAAAAAAACAAGAGCTTTTAATGCCTTTAAAACTGAATTTTTAGAAACTCTCCATAAAAGAGAAGAATACTGAAAAATGTCTTTTTTCAAAGAGAAGGATGATGGAATTGATCTTCCTAGAAAAGAAGGTAAATGCGGAAGTGATGTCTTCATAAAAAAAAGGTTTTTCCATAGAATAGGAAGATAACGAAGAAGTACCGGAATCACAAAGATTACCGGTTGAAATAACAATGTTGTTGAAACAACCGGTTTTGACTTGAGAGGGCTAAGAACATGGCCCAAAGATAATGAACCTACTAGGCCCAACAGAAGGCAGAACATTTGCTTAAATATTCTCTTGTTTCTACCTAAAAGATAAATTTTGTATAGAAAAAGTTTTGTTTGATTAGTTAACAAAGTCATTTGCTCAAAAAAAAAAAAAAAAGATTAGTTAACAAAGTCTACTCTGCACAAAGGATTTGTATAGGTGGCACCATTTTTGTTAGAGGCTAAATAATTAGAAAACATAGAGAATTCTATATGAACATTTTAAAAAGAATGTTTTGATATCAAAACCAATACTCCTTCTCCTTTCATCTCTAAAATCGGACTAAAAATATGATTTCGATTTTACGCTTTCCATTTAACGTGATGACTATGACTCACGATAACTTAAAAAGATTCGAAGAAACTGATAGATTTGGAGGAAACTTTAGTAGTAGAATAGTTTCTCTCAAATTATTCAATTAGCCAATAGGCTTATTTATACAAGAATCATAACTTGATTAGCAAGTTCTTTACATATATGATAATAGGAAATCTACCTATTTAACAATAAGAATATATTATACATATGTTAACTTTCCTTTCAAGTCGATCTCGTAATCCCCGAGATCTCCTAACACCCTCCCGCAAGCTCATACGTGGTAACACGTATGAGATTGGACAATTATCAAATCATCTTCACGGTCTTCATATCCACTATAGAGTCATCAATGGCGTTTATACCTCGCCATAAGGTCATCAATTCAATAGAGGATACTTAAGTAGTTGTGTATCTCCATCGATTTTAGATCACAAGTCTTGGCCGCTCTTCGAACTTCTTGTTCATGAAGAAACTTGTGTAGTAGTCATGGTTGAATTCGAATTCGTCACCGTCGGATCAGCATCGTATCCGTCAGAATCATCTTCGTGGCTTCCATCTTTTTCGTAGTTAAAAAGAAAACCACATGAAGACCGGTTAAAAACCAAGCATAACCATATGGTTTTGTTGGTCATCATCCTTACCAAAGTAAATCGTTTGTTTATGTCATCTTTGTAGTGCGTGACATGAACAACGTCTTCTTCTTCAGGATTTCTACTTCTCCAAGTAACTAGCAAGTTGCTAATTAATAAGAAATCAAGCAAGGTCAATAACTGACCGAGTTCAGCAACGTATCTCCCCAACACGTTGATCACGTCTCTCTTCCTCTTCTTTTTTTTTTTTTTTTTTTTTTTTTTTTTTTAACAAAGAAAGAAAATCAATGAAATATATATGATTTTCCAAAACAAGAACAAAGACTAACAAAATAACGAAACGAAGCTCGAATCAAATCTGTTTTTTTTTTTTTTTTCATAGTTGCGGAAACAAAGAAAACCTTTAATCCATTAGAATTGGATCAAGGCTCTGATACCATGATAGATTTGGAGGAAACTTTAGTAGTAGAATAGTTTCTCTCAAATTATTCAATTAGCCAATAGGCTTATTTATACAAGAATCATAACTTGATTAGCAAGTTCTTTACATATATGATAATAGGAAATCTACCTATTTAACAATAAGAATATATTATACATATGTTAACTTTCCTTTCAAGTCGATCTCGTAATCCCCGAGATCTCCTAACAGAAACAAAATACTATCCACTTATTTAAAACGAACGCTTCATTCAAAACATTAACTTGTGAAGCACAACTACTAAAAATGTAACTAATTTTCAGAAGAATCGAAATGACCGAAACAAATTTACAAAAAAAGTCACTAAATCGGAAAACTGCAAAGCATAATACGAATTCTAAGTCACTGATTATTATCATAAGAAAATAGTTCCGCAATCGTGTTAAAAAAAAGATATGATCAAACCAAATGAGATTTGCATGAAGATGCCATATGTCAGACCAACACAATGAGCTGTTGTGTCGATGAACTCACCATATGCCAAGACAGGCTATTACCGACAATAAATTTGTATAGTCAAATTTCATTAATTAACATCCACAGATCCAACAATTGAAAATATAAAATAAATATCATAAATAGAATGTAAATTAGAAATACTTGTACTTATAATTTTTGGCTTATGCCTCTTAATTTATTATTACACTAGACTCGACGAAACTCAACACTAGCATGATTACAAAAAAAAAAAAGATTACAATTCTAATTTTCCTTTTCAAACTTTTTAAAAACACAAAGATTTAAACAAAAAAAAACATTACAAAATAAAATTAAGACTAGACATCAACTTTACAAGTTGAAGGAGCGAGAAGAGGAACTTGTCCATTAGAAGATGGATTAAATCTCAACCACACATCACACCTGGCATAAAATCCATACCGTCCAGTCTTAATCGCACCAGCTTTCCATCGGAGCCTCCCTAAAATCACCACTCTCATCAAAACGACACCGTAAGCTTCATCATTCTTCAAACCGTTAGCCACTTCCGGCGAAACTGGTATACCGTTGCCTCCCAACACCGGAGCTATCACCACCGTAGATTTATGTCCTAAACGAAGCGGCGGTAACGGAAGCGGCGGTGTTATGATCTGATTTTTGTACGTTACGTACATAGAGAGCTTGTCGTAGTGAATTGATACTCTCCGGTTAGGGTTTCTTGCCAAAACGCTGAACTGAACGGAGGTTGAGATTAACGGCGGCGCCGTGAAGTTGAGGTCGTAGATGGCGGCTCCGACGACGGTGAGACGTGGTTTGTGTGGACGGTAGACGAGCCAAAGGATTAAAGCGATGATACCTAGTAAGATGAGGACCGTGAAGATCGCGCCGCAGATTGCGCGGAGAGCACCTCCACCGCCGCCTCCTCCACCTTCTTTAGAGTAAGATTCCGGCGTTGACGAAGCGGAGGGAGCGTTCTTGTGATCTGCTTTGGCTGCGTGCTCTGCTTTTGCTTCTCCTTCTCCCATGGCTATGTATAATTAAGTGCAGTTTGTGTATGTATATACAAGAATCAGAGGATTTAAGGGTTGGTGAAGAGTGAAGAATTATAAGAAGGAAGAGACGACTAAAAGAAGGAGGAGAAAGAAGATAAGATGCAAAGTTTTTGTCTTGTTTTGTTTTTTCTAGTTAATAAGAGTAAACACTCTTCTAGCAGATTGTACATTTTGTATAATAGTTTATTAACCTAGAAAGCTTGTGGTTGTAATTATGTGTTAGAGGCTAATCTTTTTATAAAGGGGTCCCTTTTATAAAGTAGCCGTATATTACTGTTTTTACATATATTATACGTAGGCCCTGGACAAAATATTCGTTAGAACCGTTTCGACTCGGTATTCGTTTTGATTCGATTCGAAAAATTCGAATATTCGTAAAATTTTGGAGTAAAGCAAATAGGAAAATATAGTATTTATAAAACCGAAGTAAATAACAAATATTGATTTTTTTAAAGTCGGATATCCGCTTCGATCCGTATTTTTTGATATTTTTGGTAAAATTTTCATGATATATATGCATATCATAATATATTTTTGCCTTGTATTTGTAAACTCAGATTTTTTTTTATCTTTGTATCTGTGTTTGTGACACAATTTAATAGTTTTTATTAGTAAAGTAGAATTTATTTTAAAAAAATCAATATCCCTTAAAAATAAGAAGTTGGAATCCTGCAACGATTTTTTTTCCCAATTTTATCTTCTTCTTTGTAGTTTTACACGAGACCGCTTAGCTTTTTAGGATTTTAATAGGGGTAGAAGTATCGAAGCGGATATCCGCAAATATCACAAAAAAATTCCGAATATTCGATTTTCCGAATATCCGGAAATTTTTGGATCAAAGCAAATAACAAAATCAAGTATTCGGTTGAGACGAATCGAATAACGAATATCCCAAATTTTCCGAATATCCGGTTCGTGTCTAGGACTATATTATAGTACTAAAATGTAAGAATATAATTGATAGAGAAGTACTTACGAAAGGCTCCAAATCTCGGTGCAACCGTTCACGTGACGGATCTGATGGTTTTATAAAAAAAATATTTCAATTTTAAAAAGTATTATATAAAGAGTCAAAGAGATGAATGTTATGTGTATATGGCTATACATAATTAAGTACTTTATTGTCTATGATTGACTTATTTGGTGCAACTATGGTTTTCGTGCAAGGTGATAAGTTAACTAAAGCATTTTGGCCGTGTTGAAAGTTTTAAAAACTAGAATACCGGTTACGGCTTGTAAAATTAGCATGTTAAATAAATATTTGTTTGCATTGCATGCCATAAGAATATTAGCATTTTATTCGCTTCTGTGGCCAGATTTAATTATCTATTTGGAATTAAGCAATTTTTCAATCAATCTATCATAGTTCACAATTATTTATCGACTGTATAAAACAATTAACGACACATCCATCGAAATTCGAAGGTATAGTAAATGAATTAGCTTAATAGGTACCACATGTGTCTTATTTGTTCCAAGGTTCAGAAAAGAAAAGTACAACGGCCTTTTTATGTCCACATCTCCAACAATACTGTATTTCTGAACAAATTCCATATAATTCAATATACAATACGTAACAAAATCATATTATTATGTTTTTTAAAAAATCATATTAGTAAGCTTCCAAAAAAAATTAATAATCACATATAGAAGAATCTGTGATTTAAAATCACACTAACCAAGATACCGCACCGACACAAAGACTGAGGACAATCGTTCCAAAAAAAAAAAAAAAAAAAAGCTCTCTTCTCTCTCTTCAAAAACAGATCTAGATCTGCTTTTCCAGTTTCTTCTGTTCTTCACCGCCGGCGTCGGTTCTGCATCCGGTGCTCAGGGGTGAGATCGTTCCTTTCTCCGTCGGTTGTGGTGTGGTCTTTCCAGATCGATGTTGTTGTGGCTCCGGTGTGTCGGAGAAGAGATCTACTACGGATCCTCGCTGGTTAAGGACGCTGGTACGGGTAGTGGATCTCCTCGCCGCTCAGCCGTCGCGCCGGCAGCTGCGACAACGGCGGAAGTCGAGAAGGAGAAGGTGGGTGAATCGTTTGCTGTGGAGGTTAACTGTGGATCTGTGGGTCTTTGATGGCTGGCGTGGAGTTCGGTGTCTCACGGCGGGATTGAGCCTCCAAAGTTTGCTGCCGCCGCGTCTTGGCTTCCTCCTTGGCCGGATTGATAGGTTCGTTTCTCTGTAACTCGGGAATTTGTCGGAATTGGGATTGAAGGGTTATGGCTGAGTGTGGCGGCTAGCTAGGAAGGGGAGCTGTCATCGGCGGCTCGTGTTGTCGGGGAGTTGACCTTGCTGGGAGGTTTGTGGCGGGTTGGTAGGTCGTCGGAGAAGGCACGTCGCCGGGAATCAGAAGCTCCCGTCAACGTTCTGGATCCGTCGATTCCGCCGCAATGTTGTGGACCTTGCTTCTGCCGGCGTTTCTGTGTCGGACTCCCTGTTTCACGTTGTCCACCAGGCCAAGAGCTTCTTTTCCGGCGTCGATCTAGGGTTTCCATTTTGCTTTTTGTACTTGTGTTATTGGATGTATGTTCTCGGGCCAAAGCCCATTTTGGGAAGGAGCCTTTTAATGAAAAGCCCGTTTAAAAAAAAAAAAAAAAAAAAAAAAAAAAAAAAAAAAAAAAAAGATACCGCACCGACACTGTAGTCACCGACAATGATGTGGATAGTAACTGGGCCTAAATCTAAAGCCCATTTATAAATTGGGCCTACATAGTTTAAACTATTGTTACAGCTCGATTTCTGCTCAACTGATTCATCTCACACTTCCAACGGCCGATTTATTAAAAAACACCCCGACCAATGATTCGCCGGCCGATCTACGACTGCTCCGCCGCATCTCGTCACCTAACATCATCGTTATCGACATTCTCGCGTTTTATATTCTATTCTTCATCTGAACATGAAGCTCGAAAACCGAAGGCCTCGGCTTTGGTATCGAATCCGAACCCTAAATCCCCAATCGGGTCTCCGACTCGGGTTCAAAAGCTCATAGCTTCGCAATCGGATCCTCTCCTCGCCAAAGAGATTTTCGATTACGCTTCTCAACAGCCCAATTTCCGCCATTCTCGATCTTCTCATCTCATCCTCATTCTCAAACTCGGCCGTGCTAGATATTTCAATCTCATCGACGACGTTCTCGCCAAACACAGATCAAGTGGTTATCCGTTAACCGGAGAAATATTCACATATCTGATCAAAGTCTACGCAGAAGCAAAGCTACCGGAGAAAGTTTTAAGTACGTTTTACAAAATGCTGGAGTTCAATTTCACGCCGCAGCCAAAACATCTGAATCGGATTCTAGAGGTTCTTGTAAGCCATAGAGGTTATCTCCAGAAAGCTTTTGAGCTTTTCAAGAGTTCACGGCTTCACGGAGTAATGCCTAACACGAGAAGTTATAACATATTGATGCAAGCTTTTTGTTTGAATGATGATTTGAGTATTGCATACCAACTGTTTGGTAAAATGCTTGACAGAGATGTTGTCCCTGATGTGGAGTCTTATAAGATTTTGATAAAAGGGTTTTGTAGGAAAGGGCAAGTGAATGGTGCTATGGAATTACTGGAAGATATGTTGAATAAAGGATTTGTTCCCGATAGATTGAGTTATACGACATTGTTGAACAGTTTGTGTAGGAAGACGCAGCTCAGAGAGGCTTATAAGCTTTTATGTAGGATGAAGTTAAAAGGTTGTAATCCTGATCTTGTTCATTATAACACGATAATTCTCGGGTTTTGTAGAGAAGATCGCGCGATGGATGCTAGGAAGGTTCTTGATGATATGTTGTCTAATGGTTGCTCGCCTAATTCGGTCTCTTATAGGACATTGATTGGAGGATTGTGTGATCAAGGAATGTTTGATGAAGGGAAGAAGTATCTACAAGAGATGATATCGAAGGGGTTTTCTCCTCATTTCTCGGTTTCGAATTGTTTGGTTAAAGGGTTTTGCAGCTTCGGGAAAGTCGAAGAAGCGTGTGATGTGGTAGAGGTTGTGATGAAGAACGGAGAAATATTGCATTCAGACACTTGGGAGATGATAATTCCATTGATCTGTAAAGAAGATGAGTCGGAGAAGATCAAACGGTTTCTTGAAGATGCTGTAAAGGAAGAGATAACCGGCGATACCAGAATTGTTGATGTCGGTATCGGTTTAGGTTCTTTCCTTTCTAGTAAGCTACAGATGAAACGTAAAAATGTTAGAGAGAGGAGGAGACATTTATAGGTTCCTGAGGACCTGTAGGAGAAACCTCAAGTTTGTTTATTCAGTGTCTCGTGATCTTCGTTAGTGGGCCTAATTTGGGCTTTTATTATTAGTTTAAGCCCATCTTGCTTCATATTAGATTCTGATCAATTAGTAAGTGATAGTGGCAACGAATGAGATCTGAGTTTCGCCGATTACTCAGAAAATCATAAAAATGCCGGAGATCGAACAAGACGATGCGGCGGGGGAGACGGTGGATCCCTCCACCGTTAAATTTGGTACACCGGAAGCACTTGAGTATGTACGGTCGCTCACGGACGTTGGCGCGATGACGCGTCTTCTTCACGAATGTATTGCTTACCAGCGAAGCTTAGACTCAGATCTCGACACGCTTCTATCGCAGCGGACGGAGCTGGATCGGAATCTCGTTCAGCTTCAGAGATCCGCCGAGATTCTCGATATCGTAAAAGCGGATGCAGATCACATGCTCGGAAATGTTCGATCGACTTGTGATCTCGCGGATCAGGTCAGTGGCAAGGTGCGAGAGCTCGATCTCGCTCAATCTCGTGTTAATGTTACTCTCTCCCGCATCGATGCAATTGTCGAGCGAGGGAATTGCATCGAAGGCGTGAAGACTGCTTTGGAATCGGAGGATTATGAATCTGCTGCGAAATTTGTACAGAGATTTCTCCAGATCGATTCGCAGTATAAGGACTCTGGTTCTGACCAGAGAGAACAGCTTCTCACGTCGAAGAAGCAGCTTGAAGGTATTGCGAAGAAGAAGCTCTTAGCGGCAATAGACCAGAGGGATCATCCTACAATTTTGAGATTCGTGAGACTGTATTCTCCATTGGGAATGGAGGAAGAAGGTCTACAGCTTTACGTTGGTTACTTGAAAAAGGTCATTGCGATGAGAGGAAGGATGGAATATGAAAATGTGGTTGAGCTTATGGAGCAAGGACTCGGACAGGCTAATTTCGTTGGGTGCTTAGCCAATTTGTTTAAAGATATTGTCATGACTATTGTAGAAAACGATGAGATCTTGAGGGGTCTTTGTGGAGAAGACGGTGTTGTTTATGCGATTTGTGAATTGCAAGAGGAATGTGATTCTAGAGGTTCGTTGATCTTGAAGAAGTACATGGAGTTTAGAAAGTTAGCTAGATTGGCGTCTGATATTAACAATTCTCCGAATCTGAATCTTCTTGCTGGTGGTGCTTCTGAAGGACCAGACCCGAGAGAAGTTGAGCTGTATGTGGAAGAGATACTGTCACTGATGCAGATTGGTGAGGATTATACCGAGTTTGTGGTGTCAAAAATCAAGTCTTTGACGTCGGTAGATCCTGAATTGTTGCCAAGGGCTACAAAGGCATTTAGAAATGGAAGTTTTTGCAAAGTGATTCAGGATGTGACAGGATTCTATGTGATACTAGAAGGGTTCTTTATGGTTGAGAATGTGAGGAAAGCTATAAGGATCGATGAGCATGTACCTGACAGCCTTACCACTTCAATGGTGGACGATGTGTTCTACGTGTTGCAGAGTTGTCTGAGGAGAGCGATTTCAACTTCAAACATCAGTTCTGTGATTGCTGTGTTGAGCAATGCTGGTAGCTTGTTGGGCAATGATTACCATGAAGCTTTACAACAGAAGATTAGAGAGCCAAACCTTGGTGCTAGGTTGTTCTTGGGTGGTATCGGTGTGGAAAACACCGGAACTGAGATTGCAACTGCTTTGAACAATATGGACGTGAGCTGCGAGTACATTGTCAAACTAAAAATTGAAATCGAGGAGCAATGTACTGAGGTTAGTTCTCATACTTCTGATACTTGGTGATTTACTTATCTAGGATACTTAAGGAACAACAATCTGGGATATATTAGACTAGAATTCTCTTGCTTACTCTTACCTGACCCTATATGGATATATCTCTCACTTTCTTTGGGTTAAAGTGTTAACATAGATAGCGATAGCTTCATTGTTTGCTAGAGGTAATGCAGGCTCTGTTCATCTCATGAAAATCATGTATATTGGCATTTGAGGAGTGAAACCAGTTCTCTTTATTTTGATTTGCATTCTTGAATCCTAGACTCCTAGACATATCTGTCTCACTTTCTTTATCATGTGTCCTAATCACAGGTGTTTCCTGCACCAGCAGATCGAGAGAGGATAAAATCATGTCTATCCGAGTTAGGCGAGTTAAGCAACACGTTCAAGCAATTACTCAACTCAGGCATGGAGCAGCTAGTGGCAACCGTAACACCAAGAATCCGTCCGGTTCTAGACACTGTAGCTACCATAAGCTACGAGTTAACAGAAACTGAGTACGCAGAGAACGAGGTGAATGACCCGTGGGTCCAAAGACTTCTCCACTCGGTCGAAACAAATGCCGCGTGGCTCCAACCACTCATGACATCCAACAACTACGACTCGTTTCTGCATCTCATAATCGATTTCATAGTTAAGAGACTCGAAGTCATAATGATGCAGAAACGGTTTAGCCAGCTTGGAGGGCTTCAGCTTGACCGGGACACAAGGGCTTTGGTTAGCCATTTCTCGGGAATGACTCAAAGAACAGTGAGAGATAAGTTTGCTCGGTTAACTCAAATGGCGACGATACTGAACTTGGAAAAGGTCTCAGAGATTTTGGACTTTTGGGGAGAGAACTCAGGACCCATGACTTGGAGACTCACACCAGCTGAGGTTAGACGGGTTCTGGGTCTCCGAGTCGAGTTTAAACCCGAATCAATTTCTGCTCTCAAGTTGTGATGTTACTTCTTTTGTTTATTATGTCATCTACAATTACTTAAACCAATTTTTTCATAATCTGATTGGTTGCACAAATATTTAAATTGAATGAAAACTTAATTAAAACCAAAACGAACCTAAAAACTCCATCTGCGTTTATGTCATTTACCCTGTTAAAAGTATGTAGAATTCTCTTTTCCACTTTAGTTTCAGATAAGTTTAGAATTTAGTTCGACTGTGCGAACGTGAATATATGCCCAAAAAGATGTGATGTATTGCTTATCAATCTCGAATCTCTCTGTACTGTTGTAGCGTGTAATCCACGTTGGATGCTTTTGTTTGATTCGATAAATGTTGGGTCCAAAACTGAGACATAAGCAAAACATGGGATCCAATAAATAATTAAAAACTCTTGTTCTGTACCATGTCTGTCTATAAATAGACTTACATCTTCAAACGTGAGATATGTACAAGTCTCCTCCACTTAAGAAGAATTAGTTTAATATCATTTGCAGTTTCTTACAATGTCTCGACCAATCCCTATTGAAGGTAAAAAACAAAAACAAAAAAAACATAACTTTGTTGTGTCTGATCTCTTTATCATTATCAGTTCCAAGTTATAATAATAATTTTCTCTTCTTGACAGAAATGGTGAGACTGTTTAAATCGCGTCACACAACATCTCACTTGTTCAAGATAGACAACTTCTCTTTACTCAAAAAGTATGGAATCGAAAAGGTCGAATCCTCTGTTTTCGATCTCGC
This sequence comes from Arabidopsis arenosa, assembly GCA_905216605.1. Classification (NCBI taxonomy): domain Eukaryota; kingdom Viridiplantae; phylum Streptophyta; class Magnoliopsida; order Brassicales; family Brassicaceae; genus Arabidopsis; species Arabidopsis arenosa. Next base: position 18,736,905 of record LR999456.1, read on the forward strand.
TGGTCACAAATGGTGAAGCTTTTTGACCTTCTTATGCTTATTGACATACAAAAGAAAACAAAACAAAAAACAGTTATGACTTATGACTAACCTCCATATGACTTTGCTATAATAACAGGACACTCTCTGTGTACCCAAATGGGCATAAAAGTGCTAAGGGGACTCATGTCTCCATCTTCTTAATGAATCAAGTTTCAGTAAATGTTTTGCTTACATATAAGCTCTTTGTCGTCAGTCAACTAGAGCGAAAATGGCACAGCAAGAGTCTCTCTCTCTCTCTCACTCACCCTTGAATCATATATCCGTGTGTATATAGGTTTGATATGGTGTCCATGTTGATGTGTTATATGTGCAGGCAAAGACCAATTTGATACAAATCCAGAACCGAGTACTGAGGGGTTTTATGAGTTCATAAGTCTTGCTGATCTTAAGAAAAACGGTTACCTTATTGGGGATTGTTGTCTGTTTGGTGTCAAGTTTTATGAGATTGAACCTGCTAATCCCGGGACAGCAGAATGTTTTAGCTTAATTGAGAAGCCTCTTAATCACAAAGTTACCTGGATGATGAGCAAGTTCTCGTCCTTCAACCCTGGAAAGGCTCATCAGTCTAATGAATTTGTCGTTGGAACCAGGAAATGGTAAATATATATATTAATTCCAACGACTTATTATTCCCGATTCGAAAAACCTTATACTAATGAAAATGCATCACAATATATTTGATCAGGAGAATTGAAGTTCATCCAAGAGGGTATGATGAGGAAAAAGACAAATCATTTTCTGTGTATCTATCCGCAGAAGGGTTTGTCAAGAATGCACCAAACACAAAAACTTACGCGAGCTTCAAGCTGCGGGTATTGGATCAAGTTAGCTGGAATCATGCTGAGAGAGCAGGTTTATATGATCCATCTTTATTAGGAGGAATATGTTTTGGAAATGAAGTCTTGTGAAGGTAAAATAGTAGTAATCTTTCATTTTTGTAGGTACGGAGTGGTTTGATGCAGAACCTGAGCAAAGTGGCTTCGCGGATTTCATGCCTTTGGGGAAACTAGATGAACCTTATTTGTTGAAGGATAAGCTTTATGTGGGAGTTGAGTTTGAAGTCATTTCTACCACTAATTACTGTTAGCTTCTTGGCTTTAATAAGCCTTATTGTGAGCTAAATATAGCAAGAAATATTATAATGTATTGAATAAAATGCTGGAGAATGTACCTACTGATGCAGTAATGACTTGGAGGTGGGACTACATCGACCGAGTCTTAGCCAAAGTCATATTTCTCTTTTTGTCGTTTGTATAAATAAATAATAAAAAGGAAGAACAGTTTATTTGCTTCCAAGTTTTTAGGAACTGTGAGGTTCTTCCACTTTTTGTCATCAAAGTCACACTTGCAATTAAGTAAAAACCTCTGTCTTGAGGGTAAACTGCAAATGGCAATCAAACAAAACCAAGCTAAGACTAAGAGGATGAAATTGTTGTCACATGATCTCTTCTATGGATCAAAAAGATAAGAAGAAGAAACAAACAATTCCTTGTCATTGTCAAGCATGCATCAGATTAAAGAAAAAAAAAGACCTTTATTCTAATTCCATGTTGGACCTGGAGATCTGATTCACACACTTTCTGTTTATTAGGAATCTTAAATTTGGGATAAGATTGCTGATGAACAGAAAGTGGTTTTCTAATTTCTAGTGGTTACTTTCAGTTTAATCGAATTTTCATCGAATCAATTTTATGGTATTTTCTTTCGGCTAGAAAAGTTAAGAAATTCAAATTCACATTTTTTTTTTGCAAAACACAGCTCAAAGGTTGTTCCTTTTTTTCAATTTCTTAGGGTGTTATTCAAATTACAGACATTATCAAACTTATCAGAGATTTGATAACAAAAGCAGAGCAAAGCAAGCGTTTTGATGAGTTTCCTTTATAGGATATTTATCTTTCTCACACTGAGTCTTGAGGATTGAACTTGACTGTTTCACGGTATATAAGCTCCTTAATGTTCTCTTCTGTCAAAGTAGGTTGCTCGAAATCGAAATTGAACGGCCTCACACATACCGGTTCTTCGTTTATATCATGCAGTGGCGCCAAATATGGGTGGCACAACGCCTCATCAACTACATACAAAAAAACTTGTTCAGAAAATAGCAGGAAACCCCGAGAAGCAGCAGTTATATATATATAACGCACCTGTGATGCGTCTGCTTGGATCAAAAACAAGCATTTTCTCCAGCAAATCGACTGCACCAGCCGACATGTTTGGGAATCTAGCAGCAAAGTTCTGTCTCGGGTACTGTGGAAGCTGTCTAACGTATCTTCTTGCATTGTCACTTCTTAAGAATCCCAAGCTTGAGTCATCAGGCGATCCTATTAGCTGCTTTTCAAAGATTCATCAATAAATGCAGATGATACCGTGAAGAAACACTAAGTAGCGATTCTTTGGATGAAACAAATTAAACTAGATTACCTCAGTGATGAGTCTAAGCTGATGAACATAATCTTTACCGGGAAACAACGGCTCTCGTGTCATTGTTTCACCGAGTATACAACCGACAGACCAAATATCGATTGCTGCTGTGTATTCTGAGCAATTAAGGAGCAGCTCTGGAGCTCGATACCAACGTGTAACAACATATTCAGTCATGAAGTCTGTCTCGGATTTGGTCCTCGCAAGCCCGAAATCCCCAAGCTTTAGATCACAATTTGCATTCAGGAGCAAATTGCTGGGTTTCAAATCTCGATGCAATACATTAGCTGAATGAACGTATTTGAGCCCACGCAACAACTGATACAGAAAAAACTGCAAAACAAAATCGAAACCAAATACTAAACACAACAAGCCCAACTTCAAAGAGAACAAGCATAACAATGGCTCACACTTATAAGTATCAAGCAATACTAAAACTAACTGTTGTTTTGATCAACCATAATTCATTAGATGCACTAACACAACAACAGCTGCTCTAGCTGCCTGAACCAAGTAACTTGTAAAGTAGAAACAGAAGATTCATCTGCTAGATACATACCCGACAATGATCATCAGTTAACGGTTGGTTAGAGCGTATAATTTGGTGGAGATCAGTGTCCATAAGCTCATAAACAATGTAAACATCATTGAAGTTCTCTCTCTGCGGTGGTTTTATTATATCCTTGACAGCAATCACCTACACAAATAAACCAATATAAGATTCACAAAATAATGAGTATAAATAAAATCCAGAGATGAGATTAGAGTCACGTACATTCTCATGATCCATATGCTTGAGAAGCTTAATCTCTCTCAAAGTTCTTTTAGCATCGATAATATTGTCAAAAGCATTACCAATCTTCTTGATAGCTACTTCTTCTCCAGTCTCTGAGTTTGTAGCAGCACTGATCAACAAATATGATGAACACAAGTTAAAAAGAAACAGATCCGAAAATTGAATTCCAAGAACAATCCCTAACAAAGTAAATCGAGATTCGATCAAATTAGAAGTTTCTAAGCACGAAATCTGGAGAAAAACTGACCAGACAATTCCATAAGCGCCTCTACCGATGGGACGAAGAGGAGGAACATACTTTCTAGAAACTTCGAAGAGATTGCCATAGACATTATACTGAACATAGCTACCACCATGAGTAGGCAATCCTTTGCTGCTTTGATCACCTGAACTTCCGAAACAAGTCTCCGCCGACATCGATAAAATGAAGAACCCTAGATACACGCACAGAGAAGAAATTGAGGAGGAATTGAGAAGATGGGTGTTGACATTTCGTTATAAAGTCTCCACCTTTTTTTTTATTATTGAACGGCAAAGGCCAAAGGGGATGTCTCCTCTCGGGTCACCCGTGAACCTTAAACCGGGTTTGCTTCTTCTTCTTGGTTTTTTTTTTCTCCTTTGTAATGTCAAATTTGGGATAATCTGATGAATTTTGTAGTGTCTCTTAAGTAATTGATGAATTTTGTATAGTGGAACAAGTTAATGACTTCATGTGGGAATGTTTTTGATATCATAGAATAATGTTACAAGAATTTTATTGACAACTTTTCTCCAATAAGAATTTGAGTATGACTTGGTATATTGGTGGTGTACAAGTCAATGGGCGGCCAAACTGTATTTGACCATAAAACTGACCTTTGATTCCAAATTCATTAATGAAAAAAAAGTATGTTATCATTTTTGTTTTTTTTTTTTAAATCATGGATAAACAACTTATTTAAGTATGTAGAAGTTTGGTGCATTTGTTATTATTAATAGCTTGAATATCTGGTTTGCTTTGATTGATAATGTAACCATGAAAATGACACTGATTCTTTTTTTTGTCTAGTGATTTAAAATGGGACTTAAGCAAATCCATCACGTATCCATTATGCGTGTGGTTATTTACCAACTAAGATGGACTAAAGCCGATCAAGGCAGTCCACAAGAACACCATTTTGACGTTTAATTATTAGCTTTAGTAGAAGCACTTTTAAGTATTTTGTTTCGTTTTAAAATCTCATTTTTTATCTTAACATCAACGAAAGCACTACCATAATTACATGTTTTCTCTATTCACAAACAAGTCTTAACACTTTTAAGTTTAACCATCGGTGGCAATGTAACTCCCAGCTCTTTTGCGTATTTCGTCCAGAGGCTCTCGAACAATGCGTCTCGGGCAGAGATCACCATCTTCGACAAGAAACGTGTTTCCTTGGAGACAAGCTCAAACCTTTCCGAAAGTTCTATCACTGACTTCTTTAATGGCTCCACCAACAAAATAGGAACTGACCCTTCTTGTACCTCTGAGTAAAGCTTCTTCACACCGGTTTCAACAGCCTCGAGATCTTTTATAACCGTGAATTTGTCTGATAAGAATGTGTTTTTGATCTCTGGGTTAATCATGTTCTGCAATTCCATGAAAGCTTGCGCCCATGGAAGCTCCTCCATATCCTTTGGAATGGTTAGATAGAAGAGATTCTTGGAAGAACCCGAGAATGCTGCAGCAAATACGCTGAATATGTATAAAGTCTTGACCTTTACACCGTATAGAGCTCGTAAGAGGACTTTTCCTTCCGCAGAGTGTTTCTTCTTCGCCTTCTTGGAGAGATGATGATGATCCATCGATTCAACAAGCCTACTCAAAACCGCGCCACAGTTTTCGATTCTCCGGTTCTTGGAAACCATGTGCTGATTCCAACTGTCAAGATGCGATAACGAAAATTCCTCGGAACAGTTGTTTGTCTCCAGCTTACTAAAAGCAACCTTGAGTAATAGATTGCCATGGTTCAGACGATCTATCTCTGAGATGAAGGCGTTGCAGAGTTCAAGCAGCTTCAAGCTAATGTCAGAGTATATATAAATCAAATTTTCCTCCAAGTCCGATACTTGAAGCTCTAAATCCGCCACGAGAGTCCTGATACTCTTGTGTGTCTCACAAAGAGACTCCATAGCTTGTATCATCCAAGAAACACTAATGATATCATTCTTATCCTTTGGTATAAGTTCTCTAATCGATACCATCAAGTTAGTCTCGAAATTGTTCAACAGTGAGAGAAGCTTTGGCGATAATCGAGCACCGTTTTTCTTCTTAAACAGAATCTTGAACGGGTTTCGACAGTGGAAGAACCGGTGTGGAGGATCTTGTGTACATTGTTGGCTCATATCAACTGAAAACACACAAAGAAGAACAAAGTTAGTAATCTGAAACAATTAGCAAACTAATAACATTGTTCTGAATCCAAAATCCGAATCAATAGACCTCAAGATTTCAAAGACACAAAAAAAACCATTATTTAAGTAAACAGAACAAAACCCAGGTCACAAAATCCGAATTCTGGAGAATTCACTACCAAATTGGGCATAAAAAGTAAACCAAACTTGTCGACGATTAATATCACCAACGAAAACTGACCTAAAGGGAGAGATTCTTCGGGAATGTTACCGCTTACTTCAATGTTACGCTACTTCAATGAAGGAGAGACAAAAACCTAATCTAACTATGCAAAGAAAAGAAACCAAAAGAAAGTATAAATAGGAGATGGGTTTAGTGTTGTTACCTACCGAGTATAATAATAATAAAATTAGGGATTCGAAGTGTCGAGGAAACGCAAAAGACTTGAAACGCGTTCTTATAGGGAGGAGGAATCAAAGAAACTTGCCGTGTTCTGCAGATCAACGCTATTGCAACTTTAAGTCCCGCGTTGGTTTTGCTAGTTGTAAAGGACCTTCTGTTTCAGCTACGCGGCGGTGACGAAGAATAGAGACAAGTATACACGTGTACGGTTGTGATGTCTCAGTTATTAGTTAGATGTTTCACTCAATCGTTGACATTTGTCAGTGTAGCCGCCGGATTTTTCTCAATCCAAGTGCTAGAAAGTTCTTGAAAACAATTGTTTATTCGGAGGGGTATATTTGTCATTCTCACGTTGCTCCAAACCCATCTCACTGGGCCGCGTTGGGCTTTTATTTTTTGGGCCGAAAACAACTAGAGGGTTGATATTATAATATAGACGCTTATCTGAAATGTGTCTTTGTATCCAAATGTGTCTTTGTATCTCTACTAGGGATAGAAAGTGGAGTTAGATGCAAAACATGATCTATCTTTTTCTCGATCCAAGCCAATCTTCTCTCAAAGCTCAACACACTTCTATGCATATTCCTTGCATCAATCTCAGCGACCATAGCGCAAACCCGTAAAAGAATGTAGTAATCCGCATGAGTCGCGTATATCAATGCTCCATCATCATGTTTCCTCACATATTGAAGATAGTCTAGTCTCTTTACCTTCACGCGAGGCGGTATGTATTGAAACAAATTGTCCCTCATGTCTGTTATTAGTCTTCTTATCGCTTTCTCCTTGGATTTCTCTTCGTGATTATGATTATCTGGTGATGAAACACCTTCAAAAGATGGCTCATCACAATCCATTGACCAGGTTTCGCTTTTTCTTGAACGACTGCTACAAGGGTTGTTTCTATCCGTCGACTGGTCAACGTTCATGGACAGTTTGTTAAGTGATAAATCATTGTCTTCCCAGTCTCTTCCCCTCTTGGACGGAATCCCAAACCGTTCAAATTCCTGCCAAATGCGATTTACAAAGAGATGGTTTATAATTAAAAACACTTCGAGTAAACTTTAACTTACATATTCCATAGAAAGATAAACATGTCTCACCTGGTCTTTCGGGTAACTATTCCACAGATTATCAACAGTTCTGTATGTGTCATCAGCTGATGCTTCTTCTAAGCCAGTAAAGATCTCGTTTTTCCCATGCAATAAATATGACAAAAGATCCTTTTCATGTTCTGCAAAAGAAAAGGACATTCAGGAAGGTAAGGATCTAGAGAGATGAACATATCATCACAGGGAATAAAGGAATTTACCAACGGTTTCAGCAGCGACCTCGTGATATTTCGTTTCAAGGTTTTTCAAAAGCTCCTCAGTTGCTTTGGTGACATCCTCCTCACTAGCATCAAGCAAACCCAAGCTCCGTTCCCATACACCAAAACCATTGATGTTATAAAGCATCCGAATAGCTACGATAATAATAGACATGACATAGACACGAGTGGGAAGCCTGAGCACGTTCTTTGATAGATACAAATCGGAAGGCATTGACCAGTTGTGTAAGAGACGGACCAGATCAAGAACCTCCTTCTCCTTGGGAATAGACGACAACCGCTTTAGATAGTTTGAAGCTATAGCATAGAAATTCACAGGAGGCAAAGGCAAACCGATGATATCAGCAATGGAAGCAGCTTGAGCTTCTAATCTCTGAGCAGAAACAATCTGACTAGGCTTGAACATCACGCTTACAGACACAGGACACGCAGCTGATCTGTCTCCCATTTGCTCTCGAATCTTGAGAAAAGAAGAAAGATACGGAATCTTTCCTTGTCGTGCCCATCTAACTATATCCGTGGGTAGAATTGGTGTTCCAGCTTTGTGACAAGCAAGGAAAGATAGAGCCAAAGAAGACGATAAAGGCAGAGACTTTTTAAGCTGACTTAACCATATCGTTACTGCTCTTTTACCATATAAGTTTTGAGGTTCTTCGGAGGCTTTACCACGCTTAACCTCTGGCTCTCTTACTTCTCCTGATTGGAGCTCGGATTCAAGAATCGCCTTATCAGCCCAATCATCATCGAAGACGCCAGAGAGAGACACAAACCGTAAGCAGATGGGTCCGACCAAACCAATAATCAATGGCGTCACATTGAATTTCTCAACCAACGCATCACACTGATAAGTTATCATCATCAGTAAACCTTTGACGTATCTATCTCTGGTCTCCTTGTAATAATCCTCGTAACTCAATTTGACAAAGTCTGGGTTTGTTGGTGTTTTAGGGCGAGTGTCTTGTTTGCGATAAGTTTCGCCGCCGTCGTCGCCTGTTTGGATAATACCGTCCGCCTGAGTAGAGCATTGTAGGCAGTAAAAAAACCCATCTCCTCCATCTTCAAAGGTGTCGCTCTCGCACACATGGCAAATCATCGTCGTTGATGAAGAATGACAAGATTGCGTCGACGAAACACTCTTTCGGGCGTTCAGGGTTTACTTTCCCATCGTCGACTGTAAGAAGAATATGGGCCTTCGATTCTTTTACTAATAAATGGGCCGTAGGCCCGCCCCTTCTCCACGATTTGTTTATTATATAAAGTAGGGGTCCGAAAATTTAGGCTATCAAATTTGATTATTTAAGTAATTAGATAGAAGAACTCATTAGGAAAAGTCATATGCTGCGATTTGTTTTCTCTAAATGTTCGAATTACTAAAGACTAAAGATTTATTTTGAGAAGCCTATCTACAATGCTTCCATATTAAATAAACATAGTAGTTCGAAAAATGAATATAGAACGCATTTACTTGAGTTGTTACATAGTTTAGCATTATGTATAGACGTGTATAGTTTATTTATTACTCTAATTGAGATAGGTCTGTTGTATCTTATGTTTTCTTTTAAACGGAGGAGAGGTTTTGAGCTTTTCTTGGGTCAAAACAACAAGATTGCGTCGACGAAACACTCTTTCGGGCGTTCAGGGTTTACTTTCCCCATCGTCGACTGTAAGAAGAATATGGGCCTTCGATTCTTTTACTAATAAATGGGCCGTAGGCCCGCCCCTTCTCCACGATTTGTTTATTATATAAAGTAGGGGTCCGAAAATTTAGGCTATCAAATTTGATTATTTAAGTAATTAGATAGAAGAACTCATTAGGAAAAGTCATATGCTGCGATTTGTTTTCTCTAAATGTTCGAATTACTAAAGACTAAAGATTTATTTTGAGAAGCCTATCTACAATGCTTCCATATTAAATAAACATAGTAGTTCGAAAAATGAATATAGAACGCATTTACTTGAGTTGTTACATAGTTTAGCATTATGTATAGACGTGTATAGTTTATTTATTACTCTAATTGAGATAGGTCTGTTGTATCTTATGTTTTCTTTTAAACGGAGGAGAGGTTTTGAGCTTTTCTTGGGTCAAAACAACAAGATTGCGTCGACGAAACACTCTTTCGGGCGTTCAGGGTTTACTTTCCCCATCGTCGACTGTAAGAAGAATATGGGCCTTCGATTCTTTTACTAATAAATGGGCCGTAGGCCCGCCCCTTCTCCACGATTTGTTTATTATATAAAGTAGGGGTCCGAAAATTTAGGCTATCAAATTTGATTATTTAAGTAATTAGATAGAAGAACTCATTAGGAAAAGTCATATGCTGCGATTTGTTTTCTCTAAATGTTCGAATTACTAAAGACTAAAGATTTATTTTGAGAAGCCTATCTACAATGCTTCCATATTAAATAAACATAGTAGTTCGAAAAATGAATATAGAACGCATTTACTTGAGTTGTTACATAGTTTAGCATTATGTATAGACGTGTATAGTTTATTTATTACTCTAATTGAGATAGGTCTGTTGTATCTTATGTTTTCTTTTAAACGGAGGAGAGGTTTTGAGCTTTTCTTGGGTCAAAACAACAAGATTGCGTCGACGAAACACTCTTTCGGGCGTTCAGGGTTTACTTTCCCCATCGTCGACTGTAAGAAGAATATGGGCCTTCGATTCTTTTACTAATAAATGGGCCGTAGGCCCGCCCCTTCTCCACGATTTGTTTATTATATAAAGTAGGGGTCCGAAAATTTAGGCTATCAAATTTGATTATTTAAGTAATTAGATAGAAGAACTCATTAGGAAAAGTCATATGCTGCGATTTGTTTTCTCTAAATGTTCGAATTACTAAAGACTAAAGATTTATTTTGAGAAGCCTATCTACAATGCTTCCATATTAAATAAACATAGTAGTTCGAAAAATGAATATAGAACGCATTTACTTGAGTTGTTACATAGTTTAGCATTATGTATAGACGTGTATAGTTTATTTATTACTCTAATTGAGATAGGTCTGTTGTATCTTATGTTTTCTTTTAAACGGAGGAGAGGTTTTGAGCTTTTCTTGGGTCAAAACAACAAGATTGCGTCGACGAAACACTCTTTCGGGCGTTCAGGGTTTACTTTCCCCATCGTCGACTGTAAGAAGAATATGGGCCTTCGATTCTTTTACTAATAAATGGGCCGTAGGCCCGCCCCTTCTCCACGATTTGTTTATTATATAAAGTAGGGGTCCGAAAATTTAGGCTATCAAATTTGATTATTTAAGTAATTAGATAGAAGAACTCATTAGGAAAAGTCATATGCTGCGATTTGTTTTCTCTAAATGTTCGAATTACTAAAGACTAAAGATTTATTTTGAGAAGCCTATCTACAATGCTTCCATATTAAATAAACATAGTAGTTCGAAAAATGAATATAGAACGCATTTACTTGAGTTGTTACATAGTTTAGCATTATGTATAGACGTGTATAGTTTATTTATTACTCTAATTGAGATAGGTCTGTTGTATCTTATGTTTTCTTTTAAACGGAGGAGAGGTTTTGAGCTTTTCTTGGGTCAAAACAACAAGATTGCGTCGACGAAACACTCTTTCGGGCGTTCAGGGTTTACTTTCCCCATCGTCGACTGTAAGAAGAATATGGGCCTTCGATTCTTTTACTAATAAATGGGCCGTAGGCCCGCCCCTTCTCCACGATTTGTTTATTATATAAAGTAGGGGTCCGAAAATTTAGGCTATCAAATTTGATTATTTAAGTAATTAGATAGAAGAACTCATTAGGAAAAGTCATATGCTGCGATTTGTTTTCTCTAAATGTTCGAATTACTAAAGACTAAAGATTTATTTTGAGAAGCCTATCTACAATGCTTCCATATTAAATAAACATAGTAGTTCGAAAAATGAATATAGAACGCATTTACTTGAGTTGTTACATAGTTTAGCATTATGTATAGACGTGTATAGTTTATTTATTACTCTAATTGAGATAGGTCTGTTGTATCTTATGTTTTCTTTTAAACGGAGGAGAGGTTTTGAGCTTTTCTTGGGTCAAAACAACAAGATTGCGTCGACGAAACACTCTTTCGGGCGTTCAGGGTTTACTTTCCCCATCGTCGACTGTAAGAAGAATATGGGCCTTCGATTCTTTTACTAATAAATGGGCCGTAGGCCCGCCCCTTCTCCACGATTTGTTTATTATATAAAGTAGGGGTCCGAAAATTTAGGCTATCAAATTTGATTATTTAAGTAATTAGATAGAAGAACTCATTAGGAAAAGTCATATGCTGCGATTTGTTTTCTCTAAATGTTCGAATTACTAAAGACTAAAGATTTATTTTGAGAAGCCTATCTACAATGCTTCCATATTAAATAAACATAGTAGTTCGAAAAATGAATATAGAACGCATTTACTTGAGTTGTTACATAGTTTAGCATTATGTATAGACGTGTATAGTTTATTTATTACTCTAATTGAGATAGGTCTGTTGTATCTTATGTTTTCTTTTAAACGGAGGAGAGGTTTTGAGCTTTTCTTGGGTCAAAACAACAAGTGAGTTTGATTTTTGAGTATTTTTGAAACTCTGTTATGCGTATACTTGAAACTCCAAACCCATTACACCAACGAGATACGGAAGATACATGTATTTTTTAAACTCTGTCATTGGCAGATTTTTTAGTATGTTTCTCTACCTCGTCTCAAAATCATGCATTTAATAGACAACAGATCTTGTTCAAAAAAAAAAAAAAAAACAATAGATCATGTATACTAATGGTGCTTTTATGGAGAAATACCTAGTTAAGCTTTTACACCAGAGCATTATATTTTATCACCTAAAACTAGGTCTACATTGAAACTTGCGATAGGAAATTCGTGATCAGGAGCAATATGGTTTTGTTGGGTGTATGCTTTATCTGATTCGATTAGTACTTCAAGAGTACTGAAAGGCTTGGACATGGAATTTACATCTTTGTGTACACATTACTTGTGCGATTTGTTCAGCTGAATTTCGAAGAACTCTTGTACCTGAAAATAAAAGGCATCATTGCTATGGTAGTAAATTTTTGATTTGCAACATCGTACGTTTAGTTGGACGGAATACCGATAAAAATACATGACCACAAAGAATTGTATCACATAGAAGACATATTTCATTACAACACATTGGAGCAAACATTAGTCCATTTGAGAACATGACTGGTTGTTGTATCTATGATAACTTTCCAAGGTTGGGATAAGCGTGAGATTTACCGTGTTCCCTTGAAGAAAGGGATTAAATGTGAAGATCCGCATGCGGTAGTTATTGTTGATTGTGTAAAAATAAACGGAGAAATAGTTGATGTGTGAAAGGGACTAAATGTGAAGATCCGCATGATGTAGTTATTGTTGACTGTGTAAAAATAGACGGAGAAATAGTTGATGTGTGCAAAAGTAGTACCGGATTAGGAATTGGTTTTGATAGGTACATCCGTACATGTGTGTCTCTTGAAGTATTTTTCATCAAGGCTGGTTTGATCCGAAATGCTGAAAAAAAACATATTCTGTCATATTGAACCCAATGTTGTGTTTAGAGATTTAAAGGCCTAAAGTAATATTTAAGAATGTGACATTTTAAATTAACAAATAAGGAGTTAAATATACTTAAACTTAAAATTTGAAAAACAAAACTTTAAAAAGCATTGAAAAAAAAGAAACATCTCTAATAAATGTACGAATAAAACCTTGAAATATTGACCACTAAAGAAAAGATTTGAGTAATTGGACTAAGATAATTTCCATCAAATATGACCTATAAATTTACTATATTTAGTGTGGCCTAAAGCACTTGCCCTTTTGCACCCCTTGCTTCTCCAAAAGATTAGTTGCAGATTGCTGATTATGATATAACATAAAAGATTAATCTTTTAAGACTAATTTATTTTTCTTGACAATATATAGTTAGGTTAAATTCTGAGGGCAATTATTTGATTAATAATAATAATTTAGATATGTCCATTTTGGACAACCATATGGAAATTTATGATAACAATTAGGACCATGTAGTTAGTTTAAAGCTAAAAATACTACCCAAAAATAATAATTCCAAGATGTTGAATAATTTGGATATTAGGTTTGATATGAGAAATTAACGATACAATACCTACTGATATAAATCGAGATGTTGTTAGGACTTTTGTCCATGGATAGAAAAGTGTATACTAATGGTACTATATTTATTTTTATTTATGATTTACTTTTTCCTTCGATTGTCTAAATTTTGGAAATACTATGAGCTTCAACAAAATACAGAGAAAATCAAAACTCTCATAAACAAATGCTAAAACGGTCCGATATAAGTATAACCAGTCATAACATCTCCATCATTTGGATCACATGAATAACTGTGGCCTCTTATGAGTTACGAAAGGATGAGAAGATAAATCCTATCCAACAATTTATCATTTACGCAATTATAAAACATCTAGAGAATATATACATATGGAAAGTGACCACGACGTTGTCAATCGATCGATATGGCATGTGTGAGTGTGAATATAACTCACATCATCTTATGTTGAAAATAACATCTAGGTTGGTCCACAGTCCACACATCATATATAACCAAACCATAATTATTATGCGTTGACAAAATTATTAAAGCTAGCTTCTTTTTTTTCTTTTTCTTTCATTGCGTTTTTCTTTGGTTCGGTGCGTTTAACCGTATGTATGCGTTGGCGATGTTTGGGACAAGAAATATTTGCAGAGGAAATTCTTAACTAGACGTTAGGGATAAGCCTAACAAAAAAGAATATAAATAATAATCATGATTCATGTCACATAAAAATTGATTTAAACAACAAGAATTGAAATACTAATGGTCAGAAAATTTTCAGTGCGTCTCTTCATACATCCTTTATCTTCGGTCTTTTGAACTGTCACTTTCGCTCGTCTCAGCTGCAGCTGCAGCTGCAGAAACTTCAGTCTGTGGCTGTTTATAATCACGGCTTGCATGCTCCCTCGTGGCTCGTCGTTCCTGCTACAATATATTCTGTGAGCAAATTAAACGATCCACTTCAAATATTCATTTTGATTACAATACTTACGTCACGATAGAACAAATCTTCTGCTTCAAGCATGTGTATAATATGACCCATTTTAGGTCTCTTATTTGCGTCCGGATCCACACATCGCAGCGCGACGAGCAACACACGTTTAAGAGCTTTTGAAGTTGGCGGTTCGGGTATTTTTGGATCGACTACTTCCTCAGACCTTCGGTTTCCAACCATTGTTTTCAGCCACTCAACCAAATTCACCTAACAAAACGAGACTATCAAGAACTGATAGAAGAAAAAAAGAACAGTGTTTTGAAAGTTTAAAGCGATAGATGAAAGCCGCGTTTATTAAAATAGAATTACCTCTCCTTGAGGTCTACTATAATCGACAGGGTTTCTTCCGGTAATAATCTCCATGACTAATATCCCAAAACTATAGATATCACTCTTTTCTGTCAGCATTCCCGTGCAAGCATACTCAGGTGCAACATATCTACATAACAAACCAATCAAGAAAAAATTAAATATTTGTTCAAGAATTTGAAATCCTAAAAGATAATCCAACTATATTTATATGCAAACTAAATAACTTACCCAAAAGTCCCCATTACACGGGTTGTGACGTAACTGCTCTCAGAGAACAACAGCTTAGCGAGTCCGAAATCTGATACTTTAGCATTCCATTGACGATCAAGCAAAATATTACTAGATTTTATGTCCCGATGAACGACTTTCGGTTCAAGACCCTCATGTAGATACGCCAAGCTGCAGGAATATCAACAAACAAATCACATATAGAAAAAGATGAATTCACAAATGAAAAGTTCTCAATGGCGTTTCGCAAGTGTACCCTTTCGCCATGCAAAGTATTATGTTCATACGAATATCCCAAGTCAGAGGACTTTTGTCACCAACATCACCATGAATCCATTGCTCCAAGTTGCCATTATCGACGTAGTCATACACAAGCATCCTAATTTCGAAGCCGGAAATCCAAAAACACTACAGTTATCACAACATATACCGAGCGAAATCCGTATCAAGCATGCAGGTTTCTTTTCCTTACCTGTATGCACCTTCGACGCAGTATCCTAAAAGCCTAACAAGATTCTTATGCCTTACACGCCCGATAGCTTCCACTTCCACTCTAAACTCCTTCTCAGCTTGACCCCTTCCAACATAATTAAAAACAATGATCATCAGCAAAGAAGTTATCCTTATCCACTTAATCACAAGGGACCCCATTAATGACACCTTCCCAGGACCACATTTCTTCCCTAAACAAGAAATTTTATACTCAATAAAATCTAGAACTCATCCAAAGGACAAAGCACAAAATCATTCATTTCTCATCTTTACCAGATAGCAAAACAAATGGTATAACTTTCTAAATTCGAAAGACTAAACAAAAACCCAATTCATAATTCCTAAAACCCTTATCCAAATACGAGTAAAGGATCAATTTTGACAATTGGCAATATCCAGAATTGTAATGTAAAAATCAAAACTTTATAAAGTACCTATTGTTAAGCAGATTCTTGACAGCGACTTTAGTTCCATCAGTTAAAATCCCACTATAAACAATCCCATAACCTCCTTCTCCGATCACATTCTCTTCACACAATCCATTCGTGGCCGCTTCAAGCTCTCTAAGAGTATACCATCTTCCCCAACCAAGATGCGAAACCTCAGGTCCAACACAACCACTACCTGAATACGACGCCGTTTCACTAGCACTCACTGTTCCTCTGCTTTCACCACTCGAGACTCGATCCGAGAACACAACACGGTGCTCGATCTTCCCTATATCGACTTGGATCTCCGCCGCAACGGGCTGCGTCGGATGGTAATGGTCTTGCGCCGGAGGTCTAACGATCTCCTGAATCTCCTTTGAAATCGGCGGCGTTGCTACTGCGGCGGATGCGAAATCGGCGTGACGTGGCTTACGGTTTCTCCGGCGAGAGGTTAAACAAAGGGAGAGAAAGAAGAGAGCGATGACTATAAGAGATCCTAGTAAAATTCCGATGACGACCCAAAGCTTTAGACCAAAGATCGATGTTGGTTTTGATAGCTCGTTATTGATGGAATCAGGATTGAATATAGACATCGTCATAGAATTGGTTGATTAATGGGTTTTCGAATCTTTCGCATATCTCGCCGGAAAAGATAAAGCTTTCCGGCGAATCAATGGATATGGATAATAAAAATCAGTTAATCACCGTTGCATGTGGCTTTAGGCAAAATGACGAAAAAAACAGAGAGAGAGAGAAGAATCGAACAGAACCGAAAACAGGGGATTGAGTAACAACAAAGACACGAATAAACAAATTCAATCGAATAATTATTAATTTACAAAAAAAGTTTGAAGGAATTTTAAAGAAAGGCTCTCTCAGTGTTGTGTTGTGTCTGTGTATTTCTGATATGAGTGTGTGTTTGGGATGAGCTGTCTGATTCTTTCTCTCCGTTGTTAGTGACGGCGATAGGTGTAATAAATGACGATTTTACCCTTTTGAGTTAAGAAGAAACGTAGTGGGGCCTACGTAACCCGAGGGGGTTTGTTTGTAATAAAATAAACGACGAGGTGACGGAGAGATAACTGTTGGGGTAATGATACAGTAAGCGTTGGCGCAGTGTACGCTCTCGTGGACTCTCCCTCATCAAACGCCGTGTTAGATCCGAATTTTCTTATTTAACTTCATTAGTCGTCAAATTTTAAATAATGTAATTCTCAGTTTTGTTTGATAATTAAATCATGCTTTGACCAAAAACATAATTGTATTTGTATGTACAAATCCATATTAAGTTTATGTTTTAAGGAAGCTACGTGTTTAGTATTGCTACTATTTAAGGGCATTAATATCGAAATAGTTTTTTGAGAAAAGGAATCACTTTTATTATACCGAAGAGACAGAATATAGACTAGAGTAGAGACTGCATTAATAACATTCGTTTGTTAGTTGAATTATTCCTAATTCGCATTTTTTATTTTTCCTGTTAAAGGGCCACATATATTTTGTTTATCTAGATAAGGATGAGAGGCTAGATGAAAGTTGATGTAGAGTGGCCAGATCAGCATTCCATTTGACAAAAATAGAGAGCGAATATAGTAGATAATATAGTTTTCTTCATTCTTGAATTTTAATAATATAGTAGATCTTTTTGCACTAATAATTTACTAAATTAGGTGGATCAAAGGCTAAAACTTAATTCATTTTAAAATTGTATGTGTCAAAAGACCCATGACCATAGTTTTTATTTTTATTTATAATGTACTTTTTGGGATCCCTTGTCCATATCAAGACGAAGAGCTACAACTCTAAGCTAAAATTTAAATTAATGGTTGGAACTTGGAACCATATGAATGGTCTTTTCACTAAAGCAAAATTTTGAAACTAAAAACTTTCAAAATTATAAACTAGTGAACTAATGAATGATATTATAGATTAATCCAGATTTTAGAAGGGCTTGCTTTAAAGGGTAATGTAATTATGAGAATATGATAAAGAACAAAAGATAAGGTTGGGGCGAAAAGAGAAACCTATTATTGCACCATCATATTCATAGCAAGAAATGTATCATTTTCATAGAAACACCAATATCTCATACAATTCAACAATTCAAAATACAGTTTTTTTTTTACTGAATGTCTAGGTAATTGATCCGTATTACTGGGATTCCGATGTTCCATTCTGTAAATTTGTAATATATTTATAATTTCGTATTACTGATAGCAAATGAAATGGAATATATTTAAATCATTTTGTAAATTTGTTAAATAGGTATTTAGGAAAAAAAAAAGAAAAAAAAAAACTAATTCTGCCATGTTCAATAATTCTGTATTCCTGATTCCCATGTTCAATTTAGTACCTTTTACATGATTTTCTAACAAGTGGTACTGTGGTGTTAAATACCAATCATAACCTATATCACTTTCAAAACAAGAATGATTCATATATGTTATATTTATACTCATTTTACTAAATTAGGGGAGACAAAGATGAATAAGGCCAAAAGATGGTTGATGATGGGTTGGATCAGAAATGATGATATCAAACAGTGAGAGTGACACCACTTTTTAAAACACAAAACTAGTAGTAAGTAACTAAACAAAACCCACTGTAAAAGTAAGAACAAACAAAAGAGGCCTGTGCCTATATGGTTTTTCACCTTTTGTTTCGACTTTCACCTAAAAGACATCAATCCGTACAAGAGACACGATATACGGACTTAATCTGTCTTCTTGTCTTCTCCATCAATGGCCCGAAGCCTTTCAACAAGAGGAGGATGCGAGTAGTGATAAGCTGAGTACAATGGATCAGTGTTCATTGCAGATAAGTTCTCTTCCTGCAAAATCCCAAAAAAAAAAAATACCATTTAAGTATGATACAAATTGAGGAAACAGTTTGTGTTACTGTTGTTGTCTTCTCTGACCTGTAGTTTCACTAGAGCAGGACGAAGATCTTTTGCATAGCCAAGCTTCACAGCAAAAGCATCAGCCTGTAAAAGGAAACATTAACTCACTCAGATTAGTAGAAGAGGCTGGCATTGCAAGAAAGAAACTATAATTGGATCTAGAGGGATGGTTAGATTTTACCTGAAACTCAAAGGCTCGACTAACAAGGTTGAGGCCAAAGCTTACTAGATGTTGTAGTGGTATTACAGTGTGCTGTGATAACCAGACAGGAGATATAAGTTAGGTTTGGAGTTTTTTCCTTCTTGTTTCATAAGATTAGTGTCCAAAAGAAAATGTATCAAACCTGAAATATGATCAAACCAATGAGAACAGGCTGTGTATCAAATCCAAAACTCCTGAAGAGATCAGTGGAGTTTCTAACAAGAGTGTATCCTCCAAATTGCAAGAAGGCAAGGATCTGCAATCAAAACATTGAGAGAGGGTCATAAGACATGATTTCGTAAGTGAAAAGAGTAAAACAAGTTTTTGAACTGTCAGTTGAGGCTCACTTGAACTGCAATGAACGAGTATGTAGTGTGATTCAGTTTCCAATGTCCAAGCTCGTGTGCAATAACCGCCACAATTTCATCCTCATTCTTGCACTGCACAATAGAAGATTATGTTATGTTTCAGAACCGAAATCAGAATGTGAGTATAGCTCGTTTGAAGCATAAAGAGTCACAGTACCTGCTGAATCAATGTATCATAAAGAACAATCCTTTTGTTCTTGAAGAAACCATACATATAAGCCTGTAATATGTAACAAGAAACGTGAGCTTCTAATGGTAATCTAGTAAAGTAGGTATGTAGAGATCTCAAGCCTCTCACATTGCTATGACTTGACCTCGTAGATCCATCGACAACAAACAGCTTCTTCAGAGGAAACTTTAGAGAAGAAGCAAGTTTCTCAATTTTCTCCCTGAGGTCTCCATCTGGAAGCTATAGCCATTAAAATGTGTTAGGTTAAATTGTCTGATAACAACATAGTGCAAACAATAAGTGATATGTAAAATGGCCAAGACATAAATACTCACAGGGGTGAACTTGTTGAAAAGCGGTGCTATCAAGACCGGGTATATAGTCATCATCACTAGAGACAGGATAAACATAAATGCCCACAGATAGATGGCAAGATAAGGACCTCCTTTCTGGAAAAAGATAGAAACTTCATATTCAGAGAAGTAAATTATAACTTTTGAATGCTGTTCAGAGAAGTAGACTTCATGCTCAGAGAAGTAAATAATAAAATTGAAACTTTGAAGCTCACACTCAATGAAGAATAGTCATCTATGTGAAAAACGAAGAAATAAGATGAATCCAGAAATCAAACCTGGACTATAAAAATAATCGCAGCAACAATGGGTGGGCCTAGAATGACAGAGAGGAATGTTCCTTTGATCATGTCCCTAATGAACATCCATATTGTTTGCTGTCAACAGAATTTAGAAGCAAATTTAATCCACATCTCCAACAAAGAAACGCTAAATCACAAGGTAGTGTTGATAATACGACATACTTTGTTGAACCCATGCCGAGACTCGATCACGAAAGTTGAGTACAAAGAAAAGGGCAAATCGGTGATCTGCATCAGAATATAAAAGATATATTATTATCTTAAGAAAATAGATATTATGATCCCAATTCCCAAATGTGTAGTAGGACTATATGAAGGGGTTAATTTGGAAAACCTGTGACCATGTCATAACACCAGCCAAGAATGAAAGAGTATGCAGTATTTCGTTCTCTGGATCGAGGCCCAACCTCGGTAGAACAGCTCCAGATATCTAAGGTAAAAATGAAAAATTTACAACTGTAATATAACAACTCAATATTCAAAAGGAGAAACTATATACTGAAACCAGATATGTACCTTCCAAAACCAAGGCAAGATCCCAAAGAACAAAATTGCAGAGTCCATAAGTATAGTCACAAACTCATGAACAAAGTGAAAATAGCTGCAAAAATGAACGCCCTCAGTCATGATAGGCCTGGCAATTATAACAAACTGACACAATATAATTAAGATAAGACGAACCTTTTGTCAAGACTGTATGCTCGTGATTTCTCAAACTTCTCTTGGCTAATAACTCCAACCAAGGTTTTTGGGAGAGTTGGAAGCTTGAGAGCAGTGAGTTGCCTCAGATCCAAATACGTCTCAAAAATGTACATCACTATCATAAAACCTGTAAGAAAAAAGGAAAAAAAAAACAGAAGATGAAATATGAATCTGCTATAAATACAGATACTCCATCACTGAAAATTCAATAACTTTTTGATCAACCAGATATAAAAAGAGCAAATGCTATTGATATGTTTTAGTTAAGTTTGCATATTTTTTGCCAAGCGATCTCTGTCTGTGTGCACACCACAGGCTCCTGAAATATGGATCTCTTGTACTGACAGAGTTTTGATGCACCAATCCACATTCACAAACGGTTCCACAACACAAAACCCATTTCAAAACAACTCCAAAAAAACCCTAGTTGCTGTCACGAACATAATAATACCCTAAAAAGAAAACCCGAAAGATTTTCCCAATAACTCAAGCTTTATGACTTCAACAAAGAAAAATTTCAAGATTCTCAATTTCCAATCGGGAATGAAGACAAAAGACTCCGACTTTTCTTCCCAAACCCTATATTTTGGTTAACAGAGAAGCTCCGTACATTCTAAAACCGAGGAAGATATGGTGATATCACAAAAACCTCAGATCAAACACACGAGTTAGACAAGAAACAAGTAGGATTAACAAAACCTCAGATCAAGGTACGCACTATTTGAAAAAGAACAAAATTTAGAAACTAGAAGCAGAGACGATGAAACCAAGCAGTCATGGAATCTTAACACACACAACAAAGAAAACAAAAACGAAATGCGAGGAGTGAAACATGATAGTAGAATGTCTCAGAGAAGGTTTTAAAGCTTACCCACGACGGTTTCCATGAAAGGAATCGCCATGGCTGAGAAAAGAGTGACCTTGAGCCGCGATGAAAGAGAAGCACAAATCGAGGAACCAAGATGAACGACAAAAGAGAGGTTTTTGAGTCTCCTCCTCAGGTCGGTGTGGTGTGATATGTAAAACGACAAAAAAATACGGGTACGGGTTAAAACCTTAATAGCCCAAATAGTAAACGGGCTGAGATTTGGGCCCATATTAAACAACCCCTATATTTTATCTAAAATCTCTTGTAACCCCATAAAGAATTATTTGTTGTTAGAACGCCCTTGAGTTATTTATAAATTATAAATATTGGGTGCCTTAATGGAAATATTCTGTTTTAAGGGGGCTAAACGAAAAAATCCTTATCCTCAAACCATCAACAAATTACGAAAGTGCCATTGGTTTTAGACAAAGCCGAACGCCGAGAGCTCTCACTTCTCCTGCAACTTTATCCACTAGGAGCTTCGACAATGGCGTCTCCTTCGCTTCTGCAGTCTTCTGCTTCTTCGTTTCACGGCCGGTTTTCTCCATTAGCGGCTCCATCCTCCGCACGGATGCTCTCTCCGCCGCTCAGAAATGTGGTGAAAGTCTCGGCGTCCGGAACTGTGCTGGTCGAGAAATCTGAGGCTGAGAAAACGCAGCGCCTCAAAACGGCTTACCTCGAGAGGATTATTCCTGCACTCAAAGAAGAGTTCAAGTACGTTAATATTCACCAGGTAAACCCAAATTTTTCCCTCTGTGCCCAAACCTAGTTCTTGTTCTGTTGCGATTCATGATGTTGTTGAAGTCTAATTCTAAGTGAATTCGGATTTTTTGAGGGAATGTTAGACATAATTTGCTTTGCTTGGGTTTTTGAATTGACTTCTTCTAGAAAATGTAGTGAAGAAGCCTAGATTTAAGCTTGTTGTGTTGATAAAAGGTACTTCTTGAGATATTTTGTGTCTTGTTCCATATTTGAACTTGAAGTATGATCATATCGTGCTCTTTGGATGTGCCATTTACAAATGTGAATGCGAATTTTCATTCTCATCTTCGATGTATCTGCTTGGATATCTTCTCTTCCAGGTTCCAAAGGTACAGAAGATTGTAGTGAATTGTGGTATTGGAGATGCAGCGCAGAACGACAAGGGTTTGGAGGCTGCAATGAAGGATATCGCGCTTATTACAGGGCAGAAACCTATTAAGACACGAGCTAGAGCTTCCATTGCTACTTTCAAGATCAGGGAAGATCAACCTCTTGGGATTGCTGTCACTCTCAGAGGAGACGTGAGCTCATTTCTCTTACTCATTTCTTGAATCTTGACTAATCAAACCTTTTTGTATTGAGTTGAATTAGACATTTGTGATTTTGACTGCTGTGACAGGTAATGTACTCCTTCTTGGATCGTCTTATCAACTTAGCGCTTCCGAGAACTCGAGATTTCCAAGGTGTGAGTCCCAGTAGCTTTGATGGGAACGGAAACTACAGTATTGGTGTGAAAGACCAAGGTGTATTCCCTGAGATCAGGTTAGTTCTATTGTATCTTCCCTCAAAATCAAAACTACTAACAAAGGCGTGAAACTTGTTATCCGCTAGTTCACCAAGATCAAGCATGGGTTCCCTTTAGTACACTCTGTGGTTACAACCGAACAACTAAACTCTATGCTGGTTGGTTATTACACTATAGATTTGATGCCGTTGGAAAAACGAGAGGAATGGATGTGTGCATCAGCACGACTGCTAAAACCGATCAAGAAGGACAGAAACTATTGGCTCTGATGGGAATGCCTTTCAGGGAAGGAGGTGGTGGCAACACAGGCGCGATAGTGAGGAAGAAGAAACTAAAGTCTCATCATTTTGATGCTAAAGGAAAAGGAAAGACAAAGAGATGAACATAGCTGCCTGTTGTATGTATTGTCTTCTGTAACCATTTCATGTTTCAGAAAACCCCCTCCGTAATGTTTTTGTTGCATGTTTCATTCCCTTATGATGATAAAAATATGTATGAGTTAATTTGATAATATCAGGGATGTTGTCTTCTCTGTAACCACCATTGGAGTAGTCTTCTTTCATGGGTGACAATTGCAAAGTAAAAAATATATTAAGGTATTTCTGTAATTCTTGAAAGTTTGTGGGAACAGTTGAAATTAACCATTAAGCAATTAGCGCGTGAGTTAACGTGAAAAGTAGGCGCGTGGTTGTCAATTTTTTTACCTTCCTCATTGAGAGAAATCTCTCTTCTTGTCTCTCTCTTCGTTGTAAGAAGACTTGGTTTCTTCGATCTTCTCTTTTTTTTCATCAATCGATCAAAAAACACAGCAAGAGCAAAATTATCTTTCTGCAGATCGAAACCCTAATTGTTCTCCTTCGTTCTAGAATCCGCGACTCTCTTTTTTTTGTTTTTCTTTCTATTTATCTTTTTTCTGATGGATTCTGGAATCCTTGTAATTCCCCATTAGCGTTAAAAAAACCCTAGCTGTCGAAGACCTTAATTAGTTCAGAAAAAACTATAATCTGTCTCATCCTTTCCCGATTTGAGGTTTTTGGATTCGAACTTTTGATTTTCCCGATACGAGAGATTAGCCTTCTGACTTTAGGATGAGCTAGTTTTTTTTTTGTTTTTAGCTGAAATTTTCTTCAGTTGTGGGTGAGAAATCTTAGATTTTCCTTCTCTGAATCTTACACTGTACATATAGCTAGATCCTGATGAAGTTGCTGGTGGTGTGAAACGTGGGTTAAGATTTTTCTAGTTGGGATATTATTGGTGGTTACTAGAGAGAGAGCTAGAAAATATTTTAGGCGCTGTGATATCGAAGATCATATTCACGGTTTTACCAAATTTTAAGAAGATTTTGCGTTTTTGGGGGTGTTTACTTTATAGACAACTACTGTAGAGTTACTTGATTAAGGCGTTGATAAGAGATACTGGTGTTTCTTTGCCTCAATCAGCTAAGATTTTGTGCACCGCCTGCATTGTATCATGAGTATAGCAAATGAACAACAATTTGCCATGGATCAACTTGGCGAAACCAATGATGATTCGGAAAAGTATATCTTTTTTTTTTTTTTTTTTTTTGTAAATGATGCCTTTGTTTTGCTTCTTCTCAGTTGCAGTTGTAATTGTTTTTTCGGGTTGAATCAGGAAACCAAGAATTTCATACACGAGGAAGTTTCTCTTATCCTTGAGCGAGAAAGACGTTTGCAAGAAGCTGCCAGATCTACCCGGTGAATTTGATGAAGCACTGTTGCTGTGAGACTATGTCCCATTGTTTCTTTTAGTTTGTATTTCTAGAAACTGTATAAATTTGTTTGGTCATGTAGTCGTCTTATCTACTATATACTATCTTTTTTGGAGTGACATGTCTTGATTTCTACACTCTTTATTTGAGCAGAGACTTCGAAGATCCTTCACCCGAGCGAGTGAGAATTTCAGGCGATTTTTCATCCCATGGTTTTAGGCGGAATGACTATAGTTCATCGCCTCCAACCAGGGGTGAATTAGGTAGTAACTCTAGAGGCATTCATGGAAGATGGGAGGGGCGCTCAGGTGGATGGAATGATAAAGATAGTGATTCACAGTCAGACCGGGACTCAGGTAGCCGGAGCTTACTCGTATCCCATTCTTTACATGCTGTATGATGAGGTTACTACAGTAACAAGGTGGACTAGTACTCTGAATAGTACCTTGTTGTTATCTTTAACCTATAAAATACTCCTACGAATTATATCTTTGAGCAAAAAAGTGTTCATTATTATGATTTCAACACTATCCAGCTGGCTGTTCAATATGCGTAAATGTAGATTTCCACTTTTTTTACTAAGTGAATGGCATGAAGTCTGCTTGTCTAGTGAACATGAAAAGAAGGCCTTAGCGAAAAATTCTGGAATTTGGGTGTATTATAGTTGATTTTTAACTGTATATTTTGTTAGGAGAGCCTGGAAGGCGTTCTGGTATGCCATCTCGGAGGCCTTGGCAAGCACCTGAGCATGATGGACTTCTGGGGAAAGGTTCTTTCCCTAAGCCTTCTGGATTTGGTGCGGGAACATCTGCCCCTAGACCTCAATCTAATGACCCACATCAGTTGAGTAGAACCAATGAACCTTACCATCCTCCTCGCCCATACAAGGTTAAGTACCCAAATATCTGCTGTCGTCATATTGAATAGTCTCTGCTACCATTGATTACTGAATACTGATCCATCACGTTGCTGGGTTTCATCAGCTGGTGTATTTAAGTAATTTTGTATGAGTTAACGGCACAGATTCCTAAATCTCTCATGTACATTTGTAGGCGCCACCTTTCACTAGACGTGACACTAGAGATTCATTCAATGATGAAACATTTGGCTCTTCTGATTCTACTAGTGAAGATAGAGCAGAAGAAGAAAGAAAAAGAAGAGGTACAGAGGATCTATTGACTTTGATCTGTACTAAACTTAGCTCTCTGCCAGTTTGTGAACTTCTTTCAGTTAATCCATGAGTTTCTTTTTGTGTCAATCTTTATTTGACATTCTCAACTCTCCGTCAGCTTCTTTTGAGTTGTTGAGGAAGGAACATCAAAAAGCATTCCAGGAGAGGCAAAAATCAAACCCAGACTTACGCAAAAACGACTTTGATTTTACTGAACTTCTTGGGGAGTCCAAAGATGAAAAAGGGCGTCCAAGTAGAAGCGATGAAGTCAATCATACTCCAACAATTCCTGGTTCTAATAACACCTCTTTTCCTTCTCAAAGTAATGCACCCAGACCGCTTGTACCTCCTGGTTTTTCAAGCACAATTTTGGAAAAAAAACAAGGGGAAAAACCTCAAGTAAGTCGCTATCTTTCTGAGACCCTCATCCATACCTAATATCTGTGTTCCATGAAGGTTTCATTTTTGTTTGCATATTGATTGTTAAAGTCTTAAGGCTAGCAAAATCCCAGAAGAAAATCAAAATAGAGGGGCTTTATGATAATATTTGAATCTTCTCACAAATTTAAATTACAAATTTTAGAAGTTGCTTTCTTATAGAAATAGTTGGAGAGGGGAATATGCAAGTCCTGATGGAATGATTCTCTGCAATTCATGACAGTAAAGTCAAAGGAAAAGTGCATGCCTAGTTCTTCTGACAAGTGACAAGCTTTGAACATACTCTTTTGATTCTTTCTTATAGAGGGTAAGTCGTGTAGAGTAAGGGAATGTGGGAGTAGAGTAAATAATTTTATTGCTTGAATATCAAGTAAACTAGGAAAATAGAAATAAAAACCTAACCACAAAATCTCATAAAAAATCCCATGATACGAGCTGAACCGTTCATCTTTGATTGATATTATCTCCTAGAAGAAACCCAATTCCTTCAATAACTCCGTCGTTGGGTGTATGTGATCCAAGGCTGTGGTCTCTTGATCTATCACTTCCATTGGACATCATTCTCTGACTGCAAATCAGTGAGGGTTGAAGTTTGAGTGTGGTGGCTTTTGTTTTAATTTATCTTTTCTTCGCAAATGTTTTGTTTGAATGTATTACTCTGATTAGTACTTTCATTTGCTAAGCATTCCACTATCTTTGGTCGGACCTGTTATTTATTGGTTATCACACCATTTGCAGATTGATTCTTCTCAATATGAGCGTAGTCCTTTAAATTCCAAAGGCATTAATGTGGTGAATGGAACATCTGTTAATAATGGGGGAAAACCGTTGGGAATTAAGATAGGTTCAAGTGAGATGCTGATAGAAGGTGAAGATGTTCGTGTTTCCTCCACTGATGCAAATGAACGGGCTGTTAATATCTCTTCATTTCTAGGAATATCTACAGATACATTTAATAAGGATAAAAGTTTTGAAAAGCTTTCGTCAATCTCAACTCCTACTGAAACTCAGGGGTATCCTAGAAAAAGTGAGCAAGCTACAATGACGCTGGACAAGAAGAAAAGCTTGGAGATTTCAGATGGACCATCAATTCTGGATAAGATATTCAACACCGCTATAAATTTGAATAGTGGTGACTCCTCTAATATGAATAAGGTTAGTTTTTTTTTTCCAATGTTATGTAACTTAGCTCGTGTATCCCTGGAACTTAAAATTCTACTCACATGATAGCTCTTCATCGTTTGCTAATCCTCAGATATCTATTATCGATATGCATTTCATTTTTGGTCCAAATGATGCATCTTTCTTTCTGATGTAGTTTCCTCCAGCCAGTCGTAGATGAGGCTTTTTTCCTATAATTTGTATTGATCATGAAAAATGATGGATTACATAGTTTGTCTTTTTTCTTAGTAAGCAAATGGTGGTCCATGTGTTATATAAACCAAATTGAATGCTTCGTCCTGAGGAAATGACTGTTTGTTTGTGACATGATAGGGTACACATGTTTATACATGTCCATGTACATGCATCATATATTCCCTGTGGAATTTGAAGAATCTCATTTGACCTGACATTTGTCCACATCCTTGTAGAAAAATGTCGAAAAAGTAGAAGAAATACGCAGCTCTCAGACCATTAATAAATCCTCCAAGTTCGCACATCTATTTCTTGAAGAAGGTAATCAATTTACTGTTATACTAGAATTATAACGTTTTTCCGTTATAACATCCTTTTTTTGGTGCAGATAACAAACCAGTCGAAGATTTCCCATCCAGCGGGCCACCAAGAGGCTTACTGTCACTACTTCAAGGTGGAGATAAATTGCAAACCTTTGACACAATAGCAAATGCCGAACTTCCAACGGATTTTCCTTTTCAAGGCCATGCCACTAAAAGCACTGATCAGTTAAGCAGCACTTCGACAAGTAAATCAGTAACAGCTGTTCCACCTGTTCTCACTTGTGAAGACCTTGAGCAGTCTATTCTGTCAGAAGTCAGTGACAGCTATCATCCACCTCCACCGCCAGTTGACCAAGACACGAGTGTTTCTTCAGTGAAAAAGACCAAACAACGGAAAACATCTGTTGATGACCAGGCTTCGCAGCACCTTCTTTCTTTATTACAGAGAGGTGCAGACCCAAAAATTCAAGATACGCAGCTACTAACAGTTACAGAGAGGAGACCACCACCACCATCTGTGAAATCAAATACTGCTGGAGAAGCAGATCCAGGGAAGTCTTTGACTCTTGAGAATCTATTTGGGAGTGCCTTCATGAACGAACTGCAGTCGATTGGAGAACCTGTCTCTGGAAGAGCTATGGTTTCTGATGCTCCAGGGGTCCCGCTTCGATCAGAAAGGTCAATTGGTGAACTGAGCCAAAGAAACCAAATCAGACCTGACGGTCTCCCCGGAGGGATACTAGCCCTTCCAGAAGATGGTAACTTACTTGCGGTTGGCGGTCATGCAAACCCACCAAAATACATGTCTTTTCCAGGATCTCATAATCAAGAGCCTGAAGTAGCTTTCAACATCTCTGACAAGTTAGCTGCCTTAAACTCTGGTCCAAGGAACGAAAGACCAACAATGGGAGGTCAAGATGGTCCTTTTCTCCACCGCCATCCCCAACAATACGCGACCGACCCCTCTTCTCACTTGAATGGTTCAGGCCCAGTATTCCATCCGTTCGATTCACGACATGCTCATGTAAAACCTCAACTCGATTTCATTGGACCAGGAAGCATCATGGCTCAACATCATGACCCTCCACCAAATCACCGATTTCCACCAAACATGATTCACCGTCCACCTTTTCATACACCAACCAGTGGACATCCCGAGTTTGATCGTCTTCCTCCTCATATGATGCAGAAGATGCATATGCAAGACAACCTGCAACATCATCATCTAATGCAAGGATTCCCCGGTGGTGGTCCACAACACCATCACTCTCCTCATGTGAACAACCAGATGCCGGGTCTCATTCCTGAGTTAAACCCGTCACAAGGCTTTCCCTTTGCCCATCACCAACCCAACTACGGTATGCCACCACCAGGTATAACATAAGTGAACATATGACTTTCACTCATTTTTGGCCTCAGATCAAGATCTTGTGCGGACTTGAGTCAGCTGCTCTAGGGACCCAGATATTAATATCAGCTAGTGTAGGGACTAGTTGATTCTGAGTCTGCTCTTGTTTTTTTTTGGCTTTTCAGGTTCTCAAGTTAACAGAGGAGAGCATCCAGCTTCACTGCAGACACTCTTGGGGATTCAGCAGAGGATGGACCCAGCTAAGCAGATACAGGCAGTGGGTCAAGCCGGTGGTCCTAATCGCCAAGGCTCTATGGGTCATGAACTCGACCTTGGGTTTGGCTACAGGTAACTCTACTCTGGCCATAGTCCTTTAACACCCTAAGAGGTGTGTCTACCTAACAGTGAGTTGCTTTGTGATGTGCAAGTAATCAAAACTACCATTTGTGATATTTTTTTAAGAAAAAAAAATATACTTTCTGTCACTATGAATTCTCGTTTCTCTTGGTGCTTGTGATATGGGAATGCTTTTAATTAACAGTGGTAGATTTTCTATGAACGTTCGAGTCACTGGTATTTGCATATTCTATTTTAGGCTTTTTGTTTTTTGAAACCGGAGTTCAAGTCTCAAGGGGTCTGTGTCAATAGGTAACACAGATGAGCGTGTGCGTTTGGTTCTTTTTTAAAGATCAGCTTCCCAATACAAATGCTATACTGTTTTGGATAATATAAGAGGAAACCAAAAACAGTGTATAAATTATATATAATTTAAGACGAGAGCTGAACACTTTCAAGTTTACGTTCAACGCTTAATTAAGAAAGGCGTAGTTTCCCTTGTTAAAAGAATATCTGATTCTGTAAACTACCAACCAAGGTTTCCGCCAAAACATAAATCAAGTAAACTACACAAGTGGGCAAGCCAGAAGTGAGGGGACTGGAGGAGGTCCAAACGGAAATGATGGATGGTACCAGTGGCAATGTCGTAAACACCGCCATTGGGGCCGGACCCGAGGCCGACAAAATAGATGGAGTTAGGCCTAAGGCCCGGATACATAGTGGAGGAAAGAAAGAAAGCTTCATTTTTGCCAACAAAAATGCAGAGATCCCCAATGTCTTCCGTGTAGCACATCTCTACTAGCCAATTACCACTCCGAATCCCCATAAATATGTGACAAAACCTAATATTTAAGATACAGATACGGGGTTTGGCTTGACAAAGAAGAGAAACAAACGCTCAAAAACTGGCCTCCTTTGTGGAAGCTTCTTCGCGATCTGGCCGAGATACATCTTTGTTTTCTTGGGTCCAAAGTCGCTCTCACAAGCCCTAGTTCTATATTTTCTTTCAACTTTTTATCCTATACTAATATTTGGGAAGTACATCCTAAGGCTCATAACTTAAGATTTTGTAAAAAATTACAATATATGCCATTAGAGATATCTAATTATAAACATTTTATTCCATTTCACTAATATATATTTAACGGGTCAACAGGTCAACGGGTTTAAAGATATCAAAAGATTTTTTTTATATAATTTCAATAATTAATATAGTTTAATCTAATTCAATATAATCTAATTCAATATAATTCGAGAATGTCTTATTCTAATCAATTCGACAATTTAACACAATGATGTTCAATAATCAATTCGAGAGTCATAATTTAACACAATTCGACAATTTAAAAATTTAACACATTGAAAATGTTACTCAAAATGTTATATATGCCATTATATAATTCTAATCATAAAATTTATTCCATGTCACTAATATATATAAACGGGTCAATGGGTCAACGGGTTTAAAAATATTAAAAGATTTTGTTTATATAATGCATAATTAATTAATATAATTAATTAATATTAAGAATATATATCATATGGAAACTATTAAAACCTCTAAATCGTTTTAATATCTAAATTAGTTAATAAATTATCCAAAACTGATATTAAAAATAATAATTTCAATTTTTTAAAAAAAATTTACAAATCAAACAATCTTCTATATTTAAACAATCGTTGGAATACTAATTATTTTTCAAAACCATAAAATCTAATATATTTTGGAGTAACTCCAAAAATAGTCAAAATTTAAAAAAAAAAATTTGTGCAAAAATCAAAATTATAAATAACAATTAGAAATATTTGGAGATATTCAAAATAAATACAAAATCTATGAATATCTAATATTCCTAATAACAAAAATAATCTTTGAGATTTTTTTTCCATATTCTACTAACCACTTGCTAAATATTAGTATATATTAAATATATCATTTTATTTACAAAATTGAAATTCATATCCCGTATTTTAAGCAACTATAACACACACAAATCAAAACAGTCAACAAAATATTCTGATTTTCTTAAAATATAGTTATCATTAACTATACAAATCTCAAATATTGTGGAAAATTGTTAACCACGTGATTTAAAATTTGTCATAATTTCAGTTAGTTAATGATAATTCCATATTCTACATCTATAGTTAGTTTTGCGATCTTAACCAAAAATATTTTAAACAACTTTAGCAATTACAATAGATACGTCATAAATGATTTAGAATATTTCTTTGGATCAAGCATATTCTTTTTTATGTCATCTTTAGGCCTATAAATATTCGAACAAAACAAAAGAGTATCAAGCCTAGGTTGCCGGTGCATAACATGTATCTTTACTTTTGTTTTTGCGTTTTCCATTCTTCCATTTTAGTTTATAATAATGGCTAATGTATGTATTCTTTTCGTTTACTTGGTTTGTTGAATTTGTTGGTTTTATTTTTTATTAAGTTTGGTTACTAATTTTGCATGACACATCCTTTGGTCACTAATTTTTATTGAATCATAAATTTTGGGATGGTTAAAACTAATCTACGAATCAAAATTCTTACAGATTCATGGAGGATTAAGGTGACAATTTTCAGAGCATGGAAGCCACAAAATAATTTGTGAGAAATGATGGAGTTAATTCTCCTTATATTCAAAGGTTAATCCTACTTTACATCATTTTTATTATAATAGTTTAAGTTTTTAATTTAGATTTTGTTTCATATATATCACATAATATTTTCTTTTATGTGTTTCCTTCTCAGCCATAAATCTTTAATGCTACATCATCTTTTCAGAGGGGCATGACAAAGGTTTATCCTACTTCTCATCTTAAGAATTTTTTTTTTCATTTTAGGTTTTGTTACTAAATTGCATTATATATAATAGATATATGTTTTTTCTTCATCGATAACTTTATTGTTATCGCATGATTTCGTAATCTTTCCTACAATTCTATCATTAATTGTGAATCATATAATCCAACCTGTTTAATCATCTTAGGGCTTCAGACAACAACGTCACCATCTCAAACCGCAAGGTGTCTTCGTCCGAAGATCAGGGTTTGGTGGTGTATTTGAAGAGTTCGGTTACGTCTTTCGTGGTTCCCACGAAACTTTTTCCAATTTGGGATCATGTGTTGCTTCCAAGGTTTGTAAGGATGTTGCTGTTTTGGATTCTTCTCTGCTCGATCCTTTCATGTTAGGGTTTTACTGCGGCAATTATTTTCCGGTAGATCCAATGCCGGTCACAGATAAATTGGGGGCTTTGTGGCAACGATGGTGCTTGGGATCTTTCTTGGATGAATTTGGAGTTTTCCTCAAGACTATTTAGTGGATACGATCAACTTTTGGGAGCCACCGATTCTTTTACGGCGGGCATTTACCAAACATCGGCCATATATAATTTTGGTTTCGTCTTCTAGATTATGATTTTCAGGGTATGATGATAACTATTAACTAGGTTTTGAAATCTATGTAATTCATGGTGATTAATCATTATAGTATCTTAACTTTGTTTTACGTTTTGCTCCAATGCAAATCCATGTTTGTAAAAGTTGTAAAGTAGATTTTAGAAGGAAAAAAATATTTGTTTTTGTTTCTATAATAAATCGTCGATTGAAAAAGTAATAAATCGAATACTCCTAATTATTAGCATTTCATTAACTAACAACTTATTTTTTAAAAAGATTTTTAAAGATAATGAATACAATTTATTGGTGTTTCCTACAATTCTTATTCATAATATTCAAAAAATCGTTTACATATATCCCAACTAAATACCACTCTTAATTCTTAAAAAAGGAATATGCAACCTTTAAATAATGGGAGGCGATAATGGTGACTGTCAACGTAAACGGCTTCTTTACTAGATCAAAATGAATTGCATTCTTCGTGATTAAAAATTTAGATTTGATGCAAAAACGAAGTTTTAAGATTGGCCAATTTGAGCAAGTCTTACATGAGTCTTACATTAGATAAAATCATCAATACTTTTTCTTAGATAAATATAAACAACATTAAATGGTTGAGTTTAGCCGAGTGCAATCTTATATATTGTTGATTTAATTAACCAAAATCTTGCCTAAATCTAATTCGGTTAGAGTATTTAAATAATCTAAATTTAAATTAAGGAAAACATAGTTTTCGGAATTAAATAGCATGATATATATATATATATATATATATATATATATATATAGTTTTTTTAAAATTGTGAATCTTGATTTCAATATTTATAGTTATTATAATTTTTAATTTAGGAAATAAATATGTGTTAATTTAATATTAAGCCCATAGTTAAATCTCTATAATATCGGTAAGATTTTAAACTTTTAATTGACAAATTATTTTAGTAATAAATTTCGTTTACTTAGTTGGAAATATTTTAATAACCTCAAATCTTCTCCATATCAGGAAAATAAATCGAAACAATTTAAAGAAGGTTTATGATTTTATGATCACAATAAGAAACTAAAGAATATTCTAAAGTTTGTTTAGTTGGAAAAAAGAAACTACCAATTATTTAGTGATTTCGAATATATTTCATTTGCTTGATCTTCAAGATATTT
Source organism: Arabidopsis arenosa (assembly GCA_905216605.1). NCBI lineage: Eukaryota > Viridiplantae > Streptophyta > Magnoliopsida > Brassicales > Brassicaceae > Arabidopsis > Arabidopsis arenosa. Next base: position 18,771,432 of record LR999456.1, read on the forward strand.
TATGATTAAAATATCCTATACTAATATTTGGGAAGTACATCCTAAGGATCATAACATTGATTTTGTAAGAAGTTACAATATATGCCATTAGAGAATTCTAATCATAATCATTTTTTTCCATGTCACTAATATATATTAACGGGTCAACGGGTCAAATGGGTTTAAAGATATTAAACAGATTTTGTTTATATATAATCCGAATTCATAAAAAAAATGTTATATAATTCGAATTTATAAAAAAAATGTTATAAAACAAAATATACAATTTAATTCATAAAAAATATTAAACCCCATACTTAACATAAAATCATATATGTCGCATCTTCTTCTCCCACAACTCATTTCATCGACAACCTCATTTTCGTGAATCTCATTCAGTTTTGCAATCAGATCGGGAATTTTTCATTGTTTCTTAAATCGATTCAATCATCAATCAACTCATGAACTTAATTAATCAATTTCTGTAACTTATAAACAAAATCTTTCGGTTTTAACTTTACCTTTGATCACCACTCCGCTACTTCAATTACTCGAAAGATATGAACGGATTGGACAAGATCTTCAATCTTTGTCGTGTCTGAGGTCGAAATTGAAAGAAATTTGGGTAGAATTCGACATTAGTTTTCTGGGATTAACTGGGATCCGATTAACTGTCGGAACTTTGGACGTTTGCCAAACTGTTTTTTTGTGTTTTTTTTCTTTATTTTTTTTAAAAAGAAAACAACAAACAAACTGGGCCAAATAAACCCAGAAATAGCCCACTAAACATCTCAGCCCCAATACAACAATTTCTTATTTTTCTAATTATCAATTACTACTTAAACTAATTAAATTGTTAATCTCATTAAACAAAATACAAATCTAATGCAGCTAAATATATTCAACTCTAAAATACAATATACTACATCATTTTATTATCAATTCATGTTTTCAACCAAATTAAAATACACAATATTTAATAAATATAATAAAACTATCCAAATATTGTTTTTAAAATAAATCTAAAATACATTGTATAATATTATTTATTTATACAAACAAAATAAACAATTATTGTCAAATAAATACTATACAACATAATATCCAAATAGTAATAAACATAAAATTATATGATTTATTCCCTTTTATACTAAACTATGACACTATCTTAGATCTTACATATTTCATATTAAATGAACAATATAATTCAAAAAAAATATAAAATCCCGTGCTGTATAGCACGGGTCATGATCTAGTTAAGACTTTAAATTGGAAGTTCATACATTTTATACAACTATTAAAAATAGAAAAACGATCTAAACTTTAATCATATCAACAAGACAACAAAGAGGTGAGATTGCATTTTAGGAGTTTCAGACTATTTATTTATTTGATTATTTTCTATTACTTTTTCATTGCTTACGGTTTGATTACAGACCATTTATTTGAAATTGATTGATGTATAGTAAAGAGATTTTTTCGTTACTATTCATACGACTATAGAAGCCAAAATAATACATTCTACATTCATATTATATTTTATTTTATGTAAAATCATCCTTTGCGTATACAATTTTTTAAAAACGAAAATTTTAACCCTGCTTTCTCTGCAACCGTCTTTGTCACTCACTGGATCTGCACTTAGAAAAACATCTTCTGCTGACTGCCAGACCAATATTACACAAAGGCTCATCGAACACTCTCAAATATTAACTTGAGATTGATCCAAACTCACTTAGTCACTTGTAGCTAACTCTGACTTTGCAAAACCCTCTATTCTCTATCTATACATACACATACACAAGAAAGGACAAACAAGTGTGCTCCACCAAGACTTACAGAGACATAAAAACCACAACTCAGTAGCCATCTAAGAGTCCTTGCGATTGGTTCTGCTCAAATCCAAGGAATGCACATACCTTGGATGAATGTCTCTAGCTCTCACTTAAGGTACATCGTTGTTTTTTCCTACCTCTATTTCAAAGCTTTAGCGCTGTATGATGATATCAACCTCCTCTGCATATAACACAGCACCAAATAAGTAAAGACGAAATCACTCAAGTATTCACCAAGAAAGTATTAACCTTTCAATTAAATTCAAGGCGAGTGCAATCAATTAAAGTATGGCACTACTTACTTGCTCTGCAAACTCGGGACTTGTCAGATTTACAGACAGGTTTTGCATCAGTAAAAGAACCTGATGAATCAAAAAGAAAAAAATACCAAATAAGATTCTCTACCAAAATCAGGATTGAAGTTGTGAACAAAGTTTCAGAGTAGGGGTAAAACGTGTCTCATACCGTTTCCATATTTATTGGATCCATCTGCTTTAATCTCTGGAGGTGGCCTGATGTGTTAGGATCAAAGACACTTCCAATGAAGCTGTAAACTTCAGCAAAATTCGGCATCACTGCATTGAAAACCGCCACCAAACAACTCATTCTCAGCGTAAATCTCAAAGATGTGTAATAGAAAAACACATATAATGTAACACAATAACAAGTCTTACCTCTATGTGGCTTTTCACAACTTTCTTCGTCATTCGGCTTTGTCACTGCTCGTACCCTCCGTGTATCTTCCTTACCGCAGCGATTCTTTGGGAGAGGAGCAGTGGCCGAGACTCCCGGTTCCTCTACTACTATCACAAATTCATTACACCACAATGTTAACACCATTCACAGATACAACAAACTCAAACTGTCATCAACCGAAAGCAAAACCACTCGTAAAATTTACCTTCAATCACCGGTTTAGGCAGATTCGTTGATTCATGATTCCACGAAGAAGAGCTAGATGCACAAACAGCCTGGTTTCCCAGCAACGGCTGTGAATCAGAGCTGTACAAATAACCAGGCTCAAGCAAAGGTAGTGTGCTCGAAGACGGAAGGGATCCAATGACGTGGGAGGTAAAAGCAACTGCAGCATAACAAATAATCAGAAAATGATTAAAGAAAAAAAGCAAAGAAGAAACAGAGTAAGAAGATGATCATCAAAGTCACCATTTTTTGGAGCCTTTATCGGATAAGGATGACTCGCTTTCCTCTTTGGTCGAGGTGGTGGAAGATGTTCGTTAGCACCACTCTTCTGAACTTTGAGAAAGTATTTCTGAGCATGGCTTCGTATCTGCCAAACACACATATTACTACTCACAATCATTCTCAAAACAAAACCAAAGAACATTGTAAGATTCTTCAATTTATACCTGAACCACTGTTTTTGATCCTACAAATGCCTCTATCTTCTTCCAATCCCTATCGAATCTGTAATCAATTGATCGATTAGCTCATAACAACAAATCTCGAAGCTTTCAAACGAAAACACAATCAAATTCCTGCAATACACGTACAAGTGGAGAGCTTCTAGAAATTTATCGTGTTCTTGATCTGTCCAATTCTCTCTCGACTTCTTGATTGTGTACGGCTTCCGAATCTTCGTAGTCGGATCTTCAGAAAACGACACCGTACTGGTCCGTCCGGTGGCCGGAATCGTAGCAATCGGATTGGAACCAAATCCATCAGAGCCTGGTAAACTCATGTTCACGGGATCGAAAATTGGAAAACCCTTAGGTCTAGGGTTTACGGACACCATAGAGCTCGAAATCGCGATTCGCTTTGGGTACAGCTTTTGCGTTTCGCAATTCTTCTTCAAAAGTCCTTTCACTGTCAAAAGATTTGACTTGGACAGTTTTTTTTGTGGCTGAAGAAGAATAGATGGCTAAAATCGTCATTTTAAGAGCATAAATGAATATTTTTCTTTACACGTGTTAGGATCTTGTTGCTCTGGTCCCAATGACGCCGTTAAAATAGTGTTATCACTTAAGAAAGAATCAACGGCTATAAAGATGTCGCGTGGAGAGAGGACGGAGAAGCTCTCACGTTTTAAGGTCGTCAAATGTTTCTAGCATTATCACGATTTGTCCATTCTTTATGCAACAATTAGCCAAATCTTTAATAGAAAAACTATAAGTTTAAGTGTAACCAAAGTTTTGTTCATCCCTAATCCATTATTTAAATAGTATTAATCTTCACTCTTTTAACTATAGTGTTTATTAGCCCCAACAAAAAGTTACATTAGAAAACAATGAAAGACTAATTAATCGTACATGATAATCAGATAGTTGTATGCAAAGCATATCTAGAGATGTTATAATTCTCAGACAGATGATGAAAAATTAGCGATTAGTTTTGCCAAAATAGTGTTCGATCTGCAGACAACCTTGAGAGGACGAGCCACTTGTTTTAGTTCCAAGCTTGAATCTCTTACCACTACTTCCTGAGCTTGTATTGGCGTTCTATGCAGTGCAACAGTAGAGGAAATTGTGGAAATTGCTTTATAGTGTAGAGATTGCAAGAAGGGTAAAGGAAAGAACATCAAGAGAGAAGAATGCAGAACTCACAGAAATTTGGGGTTTAGATCTCAGCACTTTGATTCTTCCACCTTTACCATCAGGTCCAATAGCGATTAGATCATCTTTGCTTGGAACAGAACCTCCTAGTGATGGAGTTGCTTCGTTTCTCTCTCCATGTTTGCTCCATCTACCAAGGTTTCGATTTGACTGCCAAATGTTTCCAGCACCTGCATTGAGTTTTTGAAAAATCTTCAAATTTACTACACTCGGAACTTGAATTCATGATGTACAACAAAAGTACCATTGCTGTGAGGTGAGACTGATGATGTCGGGTTTTCTCTGATGTTGAACTTTATATCCTTCACCACAGGATTATCACATTTCTCTTCAATATTAGTATCCGAATGTCTGATGCCAGAAATGGTGGTTTCGGGAATATCATCATCTACATCTATAACCGAGTCTGTTCTGCTAACAAAGGAGCCTTCTCTTCCCCTTAAACATGATCCTTGGTTGGTATAGCCATCATTTTCTTCTAATTTACCAGGTGGTGTGGAAATTTTCTCCATTTTGTTGTCTGATGGAAACATTCTGAAAGAAGCCATGCTCTCGGTTGCAGGCTCGGATAATTCTCTGTAACTGCAATTCTTTGAGACGTTTATGTCCCGTAGAGCTCTGTTCTCTCTCGCTTCAGTTATCAACTCAAGTTCCCTCATTTGCTTCTGCTCATAGAATAAAGATATTAAGAGCCAGATATAGAAGACACAAACAAGATCGGGTGCAACACCAAAAGACACACCTTTAGTTTATCTATCTTTTCCAAAGCTTTTTCAAGTTTCTCAGAAGATCTCGCTTCGCCTCTGCCCAGCTGATTGCACTTGGCCAGCAATTCCTTATAGCTCCTGTCAGAGTAAGCAAGAATGGTTTGTATTAGAGACTTCATAAAAGAAACTTAGAAGACCTAAGAGAACAGAAAGGCAATGTTCAATCCTCCTTTCCTCAACTTCTTGACCATACCTACTTGCTTATGAAATTTCGTAATTTCAGTTTTAAAAAGTTGTTGTAAGAGACTAGAAAACCAAACAAAGTACTCTAGTCTGCAGGAATCAACAGATGAACTAAGGTGAATCACCATCTTCATTACTGAAGTTCAAAAATTATTATTTTTGAATCGCATTACACTGCAGCAGCGAAAAAGTCAATGACAAATGGGAAATAATGAACCAAGTTCACAAAAGTCGATGACCAAAATGAGACTATGGAAACAGTGACAAACTAAATGCTATGTATCTACCTATTTCAGATAACCAAAACTAAGTGGAACTAAGTGAAGCTATGTGAACTGAGTGGAACTAAGCTATGAGACCAACCTATTTCGGATGACCAAGGACTTGACTAGTGTGTCTATTGTATCTTTCGTCTTAGCATTATTCCCCAACAAGGCTAGCTTCAGAACATCATCTTCCTCCAAGCTTAAATCAGAAACCCTGGATACAAAACAAGATATAGTCTCAGAAAGATTTTACAAAAAGAGTGAATTAGAATCTGAAGACATTAAAAGAGCAATATGAAAACTTTTATCGCACAATTTAAGCGCAGCGAGCTCCTTAGCAAGAGCCATAGTTCTCTCCTGTAGCTTAGCACACTGTGAACTAAGCTGGAAACATTCCTGAAACAAAACATACTAACAAACTCAACAAAAACATTCTACTGTGAAGCAAAAGGATCTAAAAATGTAAGGATGATGTAAAGTTTTAATCAAAACCTCAGATTTTAACTTAAGCAAGTGCTGAGTCGTTGATATTTCTTGAATAGCCTCCCACCTTTTCACTTTATCCTCCTTCAATTGTTCATTGCATTGATGCAACTGAGAAACAACAAAAAAAAAACCAAACTTTTCACATAACAATTTATATTTTAAAAGTTAAAACATTCTAATCAATGAAATGGAGAAATTAACCTTATCAGAGACTTGAACATTCTCTTTTTTCTTCGCCTCCAAAGCCGAAGTAAGATTTTGTGTCTTCTCTTGGAGCCGCTTCACTTCTCCTCTCAACAAAACCGGATCTTCTTCGATTTCAACGACTTTTTCCGAGGCGATTTGATTCCCGGAAGACTGAAAGTAAAGTCGGCAAGGATCCTTTAGAGAGCACTTCTGCTTACAAATCGGACAATTTCGCTTATTCGTACTCGGGCAGTACTCAAACCATTGCTGTAAACTAGGGTTTCCGAAAAAAACAATCGATTAACACATAAATCTATAAAATTTCGGAGATAAGAAAGTTTATAAGATCTTTGATTGCTCCGTACTAACCAAAGTTCGTGAAAGACATGGCCACAAGCGGAGATTGATTGCAGATTCTCAACAACCGGTTTGAGATCTTCGTAGCAGATTGAACAAATAGCATTCCCCGCCGCGTTTTCTTCTGCCATAGCCATCTCTCCGGAAATCCCCGACTAGTCAGTCAGTCAGTTTCCGACTCTTTCAGTCACCATTTTTCTCGAGAAAATCAAAAAGGTAAATATCAGAGGAAACACATGGCGCGGGGAGAAATGTTGAAATTTCAATGGTAAGCGCGAAAATCTGGGGAAGAAAAGCACGTGTAAGTCACGTGAGAATAACCAAAGTGGCTTGAATAAGCCCAACATTTTGTCACTTCCGGCCCATTAAGCCCAAGTCAGCTATTGATTAGTGGAGGAGTACTAAATTTTTTTTTTTTTTCCGTTTAACGAACCAACAGTTATCAGGCTCAGGAAGCCCATTTTGGCACGTAGGCCCAAAAAACTCACAAGGCATAAACTGCCCAACATGGCACACAAGCCGAAAAAACAAACAAAAAAACAAGGCACTCAGGCCCAACAAACCAACACAAGGCTCACAAGCCCAGCAAGCCAACACAAATAGCAAAAGGCCTAGCCGAAGAGTCTGAACCAGGTAGAAAGCAGAGAGGTTCCAGGAAGAGCATTACGTTGTTCCCTAGCAAGAGGATCAAAACGAGCTCGCATAATCTGCTTGATCTCTTTGATGATTATATTTGGCGAGTGAATGCGGAGGTTGCGTTCCTTCCATAAGAGATAGATGGAAGCTTGGAACACGAGTTTTTATGATCAGAGCAAGATTTGAGTCCTTAGTAGCTGAGATTACCCACAAAAGAGTAGACAAGCGATGAAAGGAGAGGGGGGCACCATGAAGAGGAGTACTCATTTTTAATTCCTCCTACTAATTGCGTGGGGTTTACCAAAAAATGCATCAGTTGTGTGAGTTGTCGAACAATCAAAGTGACTATCAACAACAAAAAATAAATTAAACACTAACTTGATTAGATTAAAATTAAAAATTCGGCTAGTCAAACACAATGTTTAAATTAATGTTGACTTTACTCGTTTTTAGTAATATTTTATGTATATATTTATTTATAAAAAAAAACTTGGGTCCACGCGGTTTGATACAATGCCTCGTGCAGGCCACTTGTAGCTAAATATATTTTTGCTAAAAAAACTCGTCCCCGAAGGTTTCACGTGGCTCATGCACCCCTGACTGGGTCAGGAGAATCTCGACCGTTGGATAAAAATTGAAGCATTTAGAAAGCTTAAAGTTAAGATATGACCGTCCGATGAATCAGTCTAAAGATTGTGATTCGTTATAAACCGTACGATTGACTAACACAAAGAGGAATCAACATCACGAGGCGAGAGATAATGGTAACAACGGCATAAAAGCATTTTTTCGACAGCTGTAGGAAAGTCCACGTCATCTTATCTTACTCGCCGTGTGAACCGTTGATTTTTATGAATTTGTCAACCTTTTTTACTCGCGGAGATCACGCGCTCTCCTCGTTTGGCACGTGTGTCACACTCTGCTACACTGGTAGTCTGGTATGGTTAAATTCTCTCTTCTTCTTTTTTTCTTCTTAGAAATAAAATGTTTCTAAAATTTGTGTTTTCTTCAAAATTTTATGTTACTCTATTAACGAATGTATATATATATTTCTTCCTGATTTTTTGTAATAAAGAAAACATGGAATTAATGTCTAGAGTGAAAAATTAAATAAATCGTCGAGTTTGTGTATACTATTTTTTTTTTTAATATGTATACAAACCAAATTTTAGTCGGATTTAAAACACTTTTAAACACACTACTCATATTATTTTTTATAAAATTATTTAAATGTGCTTTGTTGATGCTATTCTCAAAAGATAATGAATGATACAACAGTATCCCATGTTTAGAGTATGTGGCAGAGTGATCAACACTAATACACTATGGTGCTAAGTGACAATCACTATCTTTCTATCTACATACTTTTTATATACATAATACATTGATGCACATTTTTTGCAAATATAAATGGATTACATATATGTTATCCATGAATGGTTTTTATTTAAAAATCAGTTGTTGGATTGACTATTGTGTAATGTCGAAAGCTCACAATGATCTGGAAAGGGAACAAATTAAACTTTTATTCTTATCCCTTCCATATAATTTTTTATTTTTTTTTTCTAAATTAACCTTGACAACTTCATTTCCATAATCTTAGGTGTAAAAAAGATATAGCAATTGTTTACTTGGTCTTGTGCGCATCGATAAAAAAGTAGGCACTACAACGAAAGTATGGTTTCCCACTATTTAATCAAACCAAAGCAGCCCCAAAAGCGCGTGTGAGAGACGCGTGGAAATGTCCAAAGGAGTGTGAGGTTGACAAAAGATGAATTAAGATAGATTATTCAAAGCCTTTGACATTTTATCAAAGTCAACCAAATACAAGAAACCGGAAACCACCTCTGGTTTTAGTCTCTAATTACACTAGGCGACAAAGACAGGATAAGCATCGAGATACCTTCTTCAAGCACATAATTTTCTCTCTTTCTAGAATTTCCCAACAAAAGCCAAAGAGACTATTCCACTCTCTCTCTATATACATATAAAATATTCTATAAAACGTATTATATATCGGCATATACACGTATTGTGATTCCGACAGTGCTCATCTTTTTCCAAGTGTGTTCATACTTATTTGCTTTTAAAACAAGATATATAGATGTCTAATTTAGTTAGTTTCGTTCTAATCAATAAAGGGAAAATATGTCAAATAAACACTAACATTTATAAAATTTGAATCGATATATGTTGGCACAATAATGGAATCGGTTTTAGAGGAGGATTCCTAATTTAATGTTATGATTCAAATTAAAGTCGTTTGCTAATTATAACATCTCGTATTAGTTTTGTGCAATCGTCACATGTTCTTCTTAATTTCCTGTTTTATATACAAATGATTCAATGTGTTTACCAAGTACCACACCATCCGTACACAAAAATTTCTTTTTAGTTTATGTATTTTATAGTCACAAAATATTTTACACAAAAAAAAAATTTCAGGTCATTTTTTGTAACCTATAAATCTATGTACATTAATATTTATCAAAACTAATAAACTAATCTATGCGAGATACATATATAGATAAAGGGTTCACATGTAGAATAATTGCAATGTCAAAAAAAAAAGAGAGAGAACAAAACAAAATTGTATTATACACTGTATTTATTTAATCACCAATAATAATTTAATAAAATATATCCTCCATTTTTTCAACCCTTTTTTTTAATTTTCCTCCTCTCACTCTCTTTATAAACATCTCTCTCTACCCTTCAAAAGTCAGCGCTCTCTTTTATCTCCTCTGCTTTTCTCTTCTCTCCTCAGAGATTCGAAGCTTTTTTGTCTCCCCTGAGTAGTAACCAATTCAATGGCCGACGATTGGGATCTCCACGCCGTAGTCAGAGGCTGCTCAGCCGTTAGCTCATCAGCAACTACCACCACAACCACCGTATATTCCGGCGGCGTTTCATCTTACACAAAACCTATATTCACCGTCGGACGGCAAAGTAATGCCGTCTCCTTCGGAGAGTTTCGAGATCTCTATACACCATTCACACAAGAATCTATGGTCTCCTCGTTCTCTTGTCTAAATTACCCAGAAGAACCTAAAAAGCCACAGAACCAGAAACGTCCTCTTTCTCTCTCTGCTTCTTCCGGTAGCGTCACTAGCAAACCCACTGGCTCCAATACCTCTAGATCTAAAAGAAGGTTCGTTTCTTCACCAATTTTGTTTTATCAAAACCAATAAAAAGTTTCAACCTTTTGTCAAACCCATCAAGAAATTTTTCATTTTTTTTGTTGTACCAGTCAAAATTTCGAATTCTGCTGTAAAGAGATGATAAAAAAAAGTCTCAATTTTTGTCGAACCCATCAAGAAATTTGTTGAACCCATCAAATTTGATTGAATCAAGATGGCTAAAAAAGTCTCTGTTTTTTTTTTTGGTTGCTTGTTACAGAAAGATACAGCATAAGAAAGTGTGCCATGTAGCAGCAGAGGCTTTAAACTCCGATGTCTGGGCATGGCGAAAGTACGGACAGAAACCCATCAAAGGTTCACCATATCCAAGGTAAATTTTATATTTTACCCACACAAAAAAAAAAGGTTCATTTATTGACTAATAAATGTGTGTGTTCTTTCAAGACAAAAGAAACTTGTCTGTTTTTGTGATTCTGTCTGCTTTTGGTTTGTTAAATTATCTCCGTTACAATTTTGGTAAAGCATTCTAATTTATTTTATTTCATGAAAACAGAGGATACTACAGATGTAGTACATCAAAAGGTTGTTTAGCCCGAAAACAAGTGGAGCGAAATAGATCCGACCCGAAGATGTTCATCGTCACTTACACGGCGGAGCACAATCATCCAGCTCCGACACACCGTAATTCTCTCGCCGGAAGCACTCGTCAGAAACCATCTGATCAACCGACGACTAAATCTCCAACGACCACGATTGGTACTTATTCATCGTCACCGGTGACGTCAGCCGACGAATTTGTTTTGCCTGTGGAGGATCTAGCGGTGGGAGATCTTGACGGAGACGAAGATCTGTTATCTTTGTCGGATACGGTGGTGAGCGATGATTTCTTCGATGGATTGGAGGAATTCGCAGCCGGAGATAGCTTTTCCGGGAACTCGGCTCCGGCGAGTTTTGATCTCTCTTGGGTTGTGAACAGTGCCGCCACGACCACCGGAGGAATATGATTAGATTACGACGGCTTTAGAATACTCCTTTTAGGAAAGATATATAGGATTAAGGAATTATTCTCGGATTATATGTAAAAATAGGAAAAAAGAAAATGTTCTTTGTTACTTTTTTTTTTCGGCTTTTCTTCCTATTGTTTCTAAATATCTTAGAAAATTTAATTGTATATTCCTTAAGCCCGATATTCGTAACCGATTTAAATCATACCATAGTATTGAGATGAAGAATATTAGCTAGAATATTGTTACCAAAAAAAAAAAAAGAAGACTAGTTACATTTCAATATTTATCAACCGTAGATAATCTTATATTTTTCGTTGTTGATACTCTGATATTATAGTATTTTGCTATTATCATCATAAAAATGATTCAAAATCTCAATTTTAATGATAATTTTATTTTATTGAAAATTAGTTTGGAGCTCAAAACCTGGCTTTTTTTTGTTTGTGTGTACCCGTCTCCATCGTTGGAATCAAAACATTCCGAGTTCGTCTAGCTGAAGATTCATCAGAAGAGGAGGTGTTGAAAGATGTCTCTCACTTCAACGATGATCCTTGTGTCCATGGAATCCTTGTTCAGTCGCTTCTACCATCGCATATGGATGAGCAGAACATATTGAATGCGGTTAGTGTTAAGAAAGACGTTGACATATTTCACCCACTAAATATTGGACGGCTTGCGATGCGCGGAAGAGAACCGTTATGCATTCCGCGAACACCAAAAGGATGCATTGAGCTCTTACACCAATACAACTTTGAGATCAAAGGAAAGAGAGCAGTTGCTATCGGAGGGAATAACGTTTTTGATATGCCAAATGTTCTGTTACTGCAGGTAAATGATACATGCCATTTGATAATTACTTAATTTTTTGGATATTTCATATGATGTAAGAAATAGGTAGAGAGAGGATGACTGTTACCATTGTAAAATTATAGGACAAGCTGATATCATATTTTCGGCTGTTTGGTAACCAAACATGGTCAGAGGAAGCTGGATAAAACCGGGCGCAGTCTTCATCAACGTTGGGACTACTTTTGTTGACGTAAGCAAACAAAATTTTGAAATTATTATTGGTAATGAAGTTATAATTGATTAACTCACCAATCAATATGTGATATTCTTATACACTATTGCAGGATCCCAGCGCTCTGCATGGCTATCGAGTGGTAGGAGACATTTGCTATGAGGAGGTTTGCAAAGTTGCATCAGCCATCACCACACCTGTTGTTGGTGGTAAAGGAGCAATGCCCTTAACCATGCTTCTTTCCAACACTTTGACATTAGCCAAGAGAAATCACAACTTCATGTAACCTTACATTCAATGCAAAAAAAAAATGAAGCGATTGCAGTTTCTCTATGTGGCATTAGCTCCTCTCCCCATTGGCACCATTTCAGACATCAGCTGTTTCAAACAAGTGAAAGAACTTCGCTTGCCTAGCTAGCTAGCAACACAACAACGCGAAAAGGGTTTTCAAATGCCCTGATTTGCTTGAACCTCACGCACCACAAATTGCCGAGATGGACGAACCAAATTGCGGATTTCTAAATAGTAGAAGTACTCAGAGAATTAATTTTGAGAGATTAGAATCGGATTATTTCAGCATTGGCGCGGGAACTTTCGTAATGTGGGATTGAGAGAACAAAAAACTAATGAATAAAACATGGGTTTATCGTAACATGGGAAAGAGGACTAGTCAATAAAAAAAAAACTTCAAATCCTATATAGTAAGTAAACTAATTGATGCAATAAATAAAAAGTAACGGCTGGAAAATATTAAAACGTTATTAAAGTCTAATCAATTAATTGAAATGTGTAGGATTTCGTAAATAACAGTTTTGTAACATGTTAAAATTTTGCTCAGGACAAACAAAAATAAAGGAAATAAGGCCCAATCGTTGCCTAGGGACTCGAGCTTTCTCTCTCGCGTGAAGACAATTGTTTGGATCTAGATCTGGTTTTCGGGTTCTCTGAGCTTCATCGCTGGCCGCCGGCTTGCCTTTCGAGAAGCAGTGGTGAGGCGGATTCCATCTCCGTCAATGGGTGTGGTGTCTTCTCCGACGATGTAGCCGTTCCTCTGGTTTGGCGGTGGAGATCTCTGTGCGCTAGGCCTCGGTTAAGGACGCTGGTGGCTGTATTGGAGATCCCCAAGGCTCAGCCGACAAGCTTGACGGAGTGGCTACGGCGGAAGTCGTTGGAGGAGCGGTGGGTTGTATTGTTGCGTTTGGTAGTTAACAGCTAATCCCGGCAAGATTGGTTGGCTACCGCGGATCTCGGGTCTAGAGGGTCTTAGTGAGCCGTTAAGCCTCTTGATTCGCCGTGGTGGTGTCTACTAAACCGGATTGATGGGATTTCGTCTCGGAGGAATTCGGAGCTTCCGGTGGTGGTTTGGGAGGTTAGATCCCAGTTTGTCGGTTGCTTGGCACGGGACCAGACAACGTGGAGCCGGTCGTCGGGGAGTTGCGCATACCGGGAAGAGTGTGGTGGGTATGGTGCGTCGGCGGCGTGAAATCGTCGGAGGGAACTGGATTCTCCCACCGTGTTTTTCATGTCTCCGATGCTGCCACAAAGCTGTCCTCTTTGAATCCACCGGAGATTGTGCCGCTGACTCTTTCGCCTCCGGTCGTCAGCAAGTTCCGAGTCTCGAACAGTCACCGGCGTTAGGTTTCCGATTTCCTTCTTTTTGTAACTGTGGTTTCGTTTGTAGGCCCAAAAGCCAAGCCCATTATGGGATTTATTAATATAATTTAAGTTTTTTTTTAAAAAAAAAAAAAAAAAAAAATTTGCTCAGAACGTTCAAAATTTATATAATAAGATTAACAAAAAAATTATTTCCTTTTTTCTGTAGAATAAAGAAACATTTACCTTTTTAATATATATGTATATTATATACATATATATATATATATATAATGTTTCTTTATTCTACAAAAGAAAAGGAAAATTTTTTTAAAAAAAACTTTCAATAGAACTAAAGTCAATAGTTTAATATATGAATATGGTTTATAGAATAATTTTTTTTTTACTTTTTCTAATATATAATAGATATTATTTTTACTTTTATATATATATATATATATATATATATATATATATATATATAAATATATTTTTTGGGTTATGATTATAGATTTTTCTATTTTTATTTTTAAATATATTAGCAAATTTTATATTTGACATGTGGCAACATATGTTTTGCTTACACATTATATAATATGATATTAGAATTTATTACATTTTTTGTTAACTATATATATATATAGAGGATTAGTTATACTGAATATTAGTTGATTTACAGCTTATTTTAAGGTAAATATGAGGCATCAAATCAACATTAATTTTCTGTCTTTAATTTTTTTAAAGTAACTCTAAATAAGCGTTAAATATTGGATATATTGTTTACTAAAAAATTTAGAAAATTTATTAAAATAATTTTTTTAAACAGCAAAAAGATTAATTCATTAAAATAATTCTTTTTGGTTAACTCATCAAGTTAATTCAATCGATATAAATGGTTGGTTTTTGAAGCCAATGGTTGTTGATCTGATGTTCTAAAAATGTACCATTTTTGTTTTATGAAACCAAACATGAAATTTTTAATTAAGTCAAATATAACATGGTCTTTTAACATTTTTTTTTTAATCTCTTGTTTGTCTGATCTCGTTATTTGACTCGGAGCTTGAGGGCTTACTTGGTTTGATGGTGGAGAGGGCTGCTATACACTTCCACCTTATGATTGTCTTTTTTAACACCTTAATGATTTAAATGATCAATGAGGTGCGATGCTTCAAAGGTTGAGGATGAAGTCGTGGAGACTATGATTTGGGGTGAAAAAGCTGTAGAATTGGAGCGTGAGGCCACAAGACTGCTTTATAGAGAGCACTGCAGTCTTCTCTTTTTGACTCTCAAACCCAAAAATCAACCCAGGGACAGATGTTGGGTGAAAACACTACTGTTCATAATGTTTTGAGTGACATGGTTGATAGAGCCTCATCAGAAACTAGTTTGGAGGAACTCTGGTATCGACTTCATACTGCGATAACAGAATTACAAGCTGTCAGATTCAGTAACACCATGAACCGGAAAGTCATAAACGAATTGATAGCCCTACAAGATAAAGAATCCAATGTGTCCAATGAAGTATGCATAGCTAGGGAAGCTGTTCAGAAGGCTACTTTGGCATTATCTTTGGCTGAAGCGAGGCTGCAGGTTCTAATGGAATCAGCGCGTCACGATGCTTCTGAGGTTGAAGATGAAGTCTTGAAAACTATGATTTGGGGTGAAAAAGCTATAGAATTGGAGCGTGAGGCCACTCAAGACGTGAAGGATGCAGAGGCTGCTTTTGAGAGAGCACTGCAGGCCTTGGACATGTTTTGGATGGGAAAACTACATTTGTAGACGAGGATGAAATAAAGAGGAGCATGGCTGAAAAAGAGTTAGCAGTAGATGAAGTCTACACTTGTGAGGTAAGCTTTTTCTATGAAAAAAAACCCTATAATTGTTCTTATAATCTTGTTTAAGATGTTTGTCTCTGACTTGTTTAGATTTGCACCCGTTGAGTCTCTCGAGCTCTCCAAACCCCGTTTCCCATCACCAAGTTACTTTATGTTGTGTGCTCTTTGTTCTTCTGCAAAATCGTTGAGAAGAATTCATTGGATTCTGTAGTTTGAGACTGAGCTCTGATCTTTTGAAGCTCCTGCAACTTAATGGTTTCGATGCAAAAGATTGAGGAATCGTGTTGCCATTATTCTTCAAAGCCTACTCCTTGAGTCCCTTGTGGCATAAATCCAGCGTTTAAATTGTTATATTTTGTGTATTTCCATGCTACTCTGTAGATTCCACTTTCTTGTTTGATGATCAAGATTTGTGCTTTGATTTCAGGAAAGACCAGACATGCCTATACGCCCAATTCCTTAACAGATCTGGTGCAAGAACTTTGGAACCAAGGACGATAAGGAAAGAGAGCACTAAAATCATTATTTCCTCAAAAGTAAAATTGAGATGATAATTCAGATCCACTGTAAATAATTTTCTTAAAGGTTTCTCGTTACTTGCTATTAAATTTTCCGTTTTAGTTTATTAATTTCCTCCTTAAATTATGCAACTTTTCAAGGGTTTTAGCCTTGTACCATCGTGGGATTTCCTAAAAATTACAGAAATCTGCATGTGCATTCTAAGCTTGTGCTTTAAGTATGTTGAATATTAGATAATTTCCCAAGGATTAAATTAATTCCACTAATCCCTAGGTAAACTGCAAGATGAAGTTAAAGTTCATAACTTTATCTCTGCAACTAGATTTTAAGTATTTTGCTTCTCATTGAGATCTTCTCTAAGAAAAGACAAAGAAGATGGTTTTAGTTTGTGTTCTTGTTGAATCTAGTTCAAATGGGCATATTTGCTAATGTCTTTTCAAGATTTTTGTTGATTTTGTGTTTGTATATAGCTTGAAGGATGGGGAAGACGAATGTATTATCGAAGATTAGAACTTTCAATGGCGTCAATAGACCCATCTATGTGTTGGCTGGTTTGGCTTTTCTTATCTCTGTAGCTACATTAGCTAAGTTCAATTACATCACACCACTACGCTTCTCTGATCGGTTCTGTAACTATCATGGAAGCTTTGACGGCGACAACTATATTATCGGAAGCCAAATGAGAAAAACAATCGAAACCGCCATTTTTAAAATCCACCAAGAAATGGATGATCTCAAGGCTTTAGAAGCTAATTCTTCTTCTGCTCCATCCTCTGTTTCATCAGCTTCTGGATCCATGTTTAGGCATGTAGCTTTTCTTGCGGATGTTCTTTCGCTAGTTCAGTCGGTTCATATGGATTTGCCTTCTTTCGAAGAGAGATTCGTAGCGGATCATCCGTTGAAGCAGCAGAACGGTGACCCGGGGGAGCATTTTATGAGAGAAGAGATAAAGAAGTACATAAAGATCAAACCAAACCGGCTTGGGAAGCAGAACTTCATGGGAGCTAACGGAACTTTCACCTCGATCGGGCATGCTTGTTTTGCGATGAAGAAAGATCTAGAAGAGTATATGGACTATGATGTTGGGGAAATCTGCAACGATGATTGGAGATTAGCTCAGAAGCTTATGGTTCACGGATGCGATCCGTTGCCTAGAAGACGGTGCTTCTCCCGTGGCCCGCAGTTGTACCACAAACCGTTTCCAATCAACGAGTCTTTATGGAAGCTTCCAGATAACCGGAATGTGAGATGGGGACAGTATAAGTGCAAGAACTTCGCTTGCTTAGCTAGCAACACAACAGCACGAAAAGGGTTCTTTAAATGCACTGATTGCTTCAACCTCACACACCACGAATCGCCGAGATGGCTTAACCGAGGCGAAATCGATCCTGAGACGAACCAAACTGCGGATTTCTCGATAGCTGAAGTACTAGAGATTAAACCAGGAGAGATTAGAATCGGATTGGATTTCAGCATTGGCACGGGAACTTTCGCAGCGAGGATGAGAGAACAGAACGTCACTATTGTCTCAGCAACAATCAACCTTGGCGCTCCATTCAACGAGATGATCGCTCTGCGCGGTTTAGTCCCGTTGTACTTAACCGTGAACCAACGGTTACCGTTCTTCGACAGCACGCTAGATATGATTCACACGACGAGGTTTCTTGATGGATGGATTGATCTAATACTTCTTGATTTCGTGCTGTATGACTGGGACAGGGTTTTAAGACCAGGGGGATTGTTGTGGATCGATGGTTTCTTCTGTCTGAAAGAAGATTTGAGTGATTACATGGAAGCGTTTAAAGCGTTGAGGTATAGGAGGCATAAATGGGTTGTGGTGCCTAAGAAAGATAAAGATGATAAAGAAGTTTTCTTCTCTGCTGTGTTAGAGAAACCTCCAAGACCCTTTAGATGATTGACCATTGCATAGTCTCTGTGTTTACTATTATTATCTTTGTAATAATATTCTTAAAACAAAACAGAATGTCAAAATAAATTGAGATATGTTTTAGTTATGTATGTTCCAATTTGCTTGTATAAAATTCAGACGAACTATTTCATTCACCTAAAAACTAGTAAGTGTTATTTTTTTCAAATTACTTTAAAGTGTTGTTTGATTGACATTATGATTGTGTAATGTAAGATATGAAACGACGTAGTTTAGCAGTCCTTTTAAGCAGAAGCACACTTACTTATGTAACTCTCTGAGCGACAAAGAGGGTTCTAATCAATCTCCACTAGGTTCGGGCTGAACGAACCACAAGGCTCGGACCGAGGAACGCGCGGTATATAAAACAAATTTGCCTCTTATTTATCGATTCCGTTACATCGGCTCATTGGAGGAAATCGGAGAATGGAGGAGGAAAAGTTAGAAATCGTCGGACCATTGGAGGAGCCGTTGATGGGAAACATTGTACCAGAGGAGATCAACGGCTCTGATTCGCTTTCGTCGTCAGATACTGATAGCGAGAAACCAGATTCTCCCGTTCCGATCAATGCTCCGATCTACCGGATGTTTGGAAGAGAACGACCAATTCACATGGTTCTCGGCGGAGGTAAACGTACGAAACACTCTCTACACTCGTTTCATTTTCATTTCTCACAGATTGGTTCGGTCTCATGATATATCTCATATAGGGTTCTTTTGGATGATGATTAGATTGCGTTTGTAATTGTAGAAATAGAGATTAATGGTAATTGATTGATTATGTGACCTAATCAGCTAGTGGTTGGGTAATTTGTTGAAGCTGCTGATGTGATACTATGGAGAGACAAGAAGGTCACCTTAGGATTACTCAGTGTAGTGACTGTGATTTGGCTTTTGTTTGGATTTTGTGGTTGTCGTCTTCTCACATCAATTTGTCGTGGCTCGATCCTCTTTCTGCTTCTATCATTCCTCTGGTCCAATGCCCTCAACAAGTAAAGCCTTTTTTTTTGGACCTTGAAATATATATGTAAGCAAATCTTGATTCCTTGTTTGCTAGTCTTAGAATTTTACATTATCATTTTATAGATCTCCAGAGAACATAATGGAGATTTATATTCCTGAGAAGCCATTACTCCAAGCTGCTTCTGCGATGACCTTTGAGCTTAACTGTGCTTTTGCAACCTTAAGGAGCATTGCTTTAGAGAGAGACATCAAAAACTTTGTTATGGTACTTGTTTAGTTTCTCAAGTCTTTTTTTAGAAAAGTCTTTGAAATGATTCATTGACTTGTTTTTATGTTTTGGTTCTGAAAACATAGGCACTCATCGGACTTTGGCTTGTATCGATCATCGGAAACTGGTTCAGCTTCTTGTCATTGCTCTACATCTGTAAGAACACATGCTGGTTCTTCCCAGACTCTTGTTTTTTTCTATTTAGGGAATTATGTCTTGACCTAACTGAAAACAACAGGTTTTGTACTGATTCACACGGTGCCAATGCTTTATGAGAAGTACGAAGATGAGATTGATCCCATTGCAGAGAAGGCTGTGATTGAGATGAAGAAGCAATACCAAGTTTTTGAAGCCAAGGTTTTAAGTAAGATCCCTCGTTAGCCAAACTACTTGAAAATCGAAATTGAATTAGATTCGATATTTACTTAGTTTTTAGTTCATTCATTTATTTTTTGGAATCCAAACCGTTTCGAGTCATTCCTCTGTTCATGTGGTTTTGGTTACTTCTTACTCAAGCCATCTAAACTTTTGTCTTGTGGATACTACAAAATAGGCTGGACCGTGAAAATAATTTCTAAAACTCTCCCCCTATTTTCTATATACATAGCTATGGAAATCTTAAGCTTAGAGTTTAAACTAGTTAATTATCACCAATACATTATTCTGTAACAGAAGATATTTGATTACAACAAATCACAAAAAAAAAAAAAAGGAACACAATTGGTTGGGCTTAACTTCAATGTTTCAAGCCCATTAGACACCGACAGATCTAACATTTCAACCCGATTTTAAAAACGGGTAAACAAATACTAAACACTTCCCAATCGCCATTGTTTCTGTTTTGAGATCTCCCTCCACGGCCGTATCATCAGATCTACACTTCCACTCTGTATATTTCCCTCACACTCTCCAATTCAATTCAGTTCTCAAACTTGTGAATTAAAACGAAACCTTATCTACAATTTTTTCATCTCCAACTACAAAAAATGGCGCAGCAAAAGTTTCTTCACCAACGTCCAATCCAAAACCCATTCACAAACCCATTCTCTTCCTCTCCTCTTTCCAATTCTTCAACCTCAAATCGTCCAATCTCTCTTCTCAGCCGCAACGGTCTCCTCCTCCTTCTCGCTCTCCTCGTTATCCTCGGTGTATTCTTACCTTGGGCAGGATCTCCCTTATTCCCGTTTCCAAACAGACTCTCTGCTTCTCAATCCAAATGGCGCGACTATTCCCTCCCTCAAGCCGTCAAGTTCGTCGCTAAGAACGGGACTGTGATCGTATGCGCCGTGAGCTATCCTTACTTGCCTTTTCTCAACAATTGGTTGATTAGTGTTTCTAGACAGAAGCATCAGGATCAAGTTCTCGTTATCGCTGAGGATTACGCTACTCTCTATAAGGTTAACGAGAAATGGCCTGGTCACGCCGTTCTCATTCCTCCGGCGCTCGATTCTCAGACCGCACACAAATTCGGTTCTCAGGTATAATATATCTTCACAGAGTTTTCATCTTCTCGATCCAATTTTTATCTCTAGCTTGAGATATACTTAGCGTTCAGTTCATGAAATTTAGCTGAGAAATGGCTTAGAAATCTGAGATTGCATACTTAGTTTTCATTATAGTGATTCACTTAGTGTTATTTACAGAAATCATAAGTTTGTTTAGTCCCTGAGGTTTCGGTTTTGAGCTGTGCTTGTACATATATGGCTGATCTTATGAATAACAAAAGATGGTGAACTTGTGGTGGATGTAGTAGCAGCCATGTTTTCCCCTGTTTCTGGATGTGATAGTCTATGTTAAGAGCTTGTATTGCAATGGAATCGATTGTTTTAAACTAATTTCTTGTATTCGCTTAGGGTTTCTTCAATTTCACAGCTAGGAGGCCTCAACATCTCTTGCAAATTTTGGAGTTAGGTTACAATGTTATGTACAACGATGTTGATATGGTCTGGTTGCAAGATCCATTTCAGTATTTGGAGGGAAAGCACGATGCGTACTTCATGGATGATATGACTGCGGTATGTATTTTCTCAGACATCTCCTTCGTCGATGGGTATTGAATTAGTGTATTTATTATCTTCTTGATTATGGTGTCAGATTAAGCCTTTGGATCACTCTCATGATTTACCACCTCCGGGTAAAAAGGGAAGGACTTATATTTGTAGCTGTATGATTTTCTTGCGTCCCACTGATGGGGCAAAACTTCTCATGAAGAAATGGATCGAGGAGCTTGAAACCCAACCTTGGTCCAGAGCTAAGAAAGCAAATGATCAGCCTGGTTTTAACTGGGCACTTAACAAAACAGCTCATCAGGTATGTTCCGTCTTCTTAGTTCCACAATAAAACAGTAACTTCTCTGTAAATCGGTCTCAAGCTTTTATTACACAAATGTTGAATTCAATGAAATTGAAGCAAAAGACTGAACCTTTTGCTACTCAGAAATTCCGGATTATCTAACCTTAGCTAATCATAAGTCATAACTCTAATCTACTTAATGTTCAATTATGATTTTCAAGCTTTTTTCAACTCTGTAATCTACTTATGGGTGTTTAGTTATTATAACCTTTTTGTTACCCAAGTTAATGATATCATCATATCAAAGCTTAAATTCTCAAAAGACTGAACCTTTTAGTACTCGTACGAATGTTGTTTCAATCTGAGAGATAATTTCATTTGTTTTGAATTCATTCTCAACTCTTTGATGCTATCTCTGTACTGCAGGTGGATCTCTACTTGCTATCTCAGGCAGCTTTCCCAACAGGAGGATTGTATTTCAAGAACAAAACATGGGTTAAAGAAACAAAGGGAAAACATGTCATAATCCACAATAACTACATTGTCGGTTTTGAGAAGAAGATCAAACGTTTCCGTGACTTTAATCTATGGCTAGTCGATGACCATGCTTCCGAGTCTCCATTAGGGAAATTAGAGTAAATCCGAATGGCAAGAAAAAAAAATTGATTGTTCGTCTCACTCTGCCTCTCTCTTTTCTTCTTGTTATTGGAATGAATATTCAGGCTGCACAAAGGAAGAAAGATCTAGTGAGTAAAATTTTTTTTGTGAGTAAATTCTTTTACATTGTTGGGGGTCTTTAAAGTTATGTGAAGAGGTGATATATTGGCTAATTCAATACGACTTGAGTTGAATTTGGTAATGTAGACTGCTAGAATTGGTATTTGGGTCTGACAATTCATTCATTCAAGTCATATTGAATCAGCATTTACACCATGGACATGAACAAAAGGGGAAATAACAAAACCGTATCAATGTTTTTGGATGATTTTGTCATACAAAGACGTAACTAATATTTTGTTTGTTGGGATACCAATTGATTATATTCATGGATTATTGTTTTTTTTTTTCTTTTCATGATGGCAACAATGAAAATAGTTTAGTTATGACTCTGATAGATTTTCTTTTCATGAAGTATTGAAATTGATTTACAAACGGATTTTGGTAAAAACGAGTTTTGCAAATTTTTCTAAAATAATCCAAAACAATACTGACAGCTAGCATATGAATATGAGGAGGGTCCACATGATTATGAAACATATTTATTTGAATTATAGTTGGGGTGTTATTTCAATACTTTAGAACATGTGACTAATTTTACAAAAATCTTTAGACTTTTTGGAGGATGCCTGCTTATGTAAGATTTACCGTAAATGAAAAAAACATAAATTAAATACTAGTTCTTTGACGTCCATTGTTGGTCACTCTAGACTTTTCATTCGTGTGTTACTAAAACTATTTATATTCCTAGATCTGATATAT
Source organism: Arabidopsis arenosa (assembly GCA_905216605.1). Lineage (NCBI taxonomy): Eukaryota > Viridiplantae > Streptophyta > Magnoliopsida > Brassicales > Brassicaceae > Arabidopsis > Arabidopsis arenosa. The sequence continues at coordinate 18,794,741 of LR999456.1, forward strand.
TTATTGCAATTACTAAATCCATTTTCCATAAATAATGATTTCTATGTAAATTATGCGTGTAACAACAACATAAGAACAGAATATTTGTAAATATTTTTCGTGGTTACGCAATTAAAAATACCATAATGATAATAAAAGGATAATATATTTTTCAGTCACACCAAAAAATTGATAAGAAAGAAAATAAAAAAATAAAAAAGAGTGAAAATTAGAAAGACAGAGAAGCAAAGATTCTTGCTTCCTGCGAATCCGCAGCTGCTTCGAAACGCAAATCCGATTTGTAAAAATTCTCTATAGAGTTGATTCTGCCATTGACGCCAAGAGATATATAGCTTCTCTCTCTCCTTCTTCTTTTGCTTTTACTAAGCTCACAAGAATCTACGCATCTCTACTGTACATGCTCTCTACTGAATCATCATCACCACACGCACTTCAGATTTCTGGAATTTTCTCTGTGGGATGCGTTTGAGATTCATCGAATCTACTTGATTATAGATTGAAAGTTAGGTGGGGATTTGAGTTTCGTAGCTTGTGGTAGGTTTGTTTACATTTTCTTGTTTGAGATTCAGTAATCTCTCCGGAGTTGCATGTAAAGAAATGGGTTCTCTGGAATCTGGGATTCCGACGAAGAGAGATAACGGCGGCGGGAGAAGTGGAAGACAACAACAACTACAACAACAGCAACAGTTCTTCTTGCAGAGAAACAGATCGAGACTCTCCAGATTCTTTCTATTGAAGAGTTTTAATTACCTTCTATGGATTTCCTCAATTTGTGTGTTCTTCTTCTTCGTTGTGCTCTTCCAGATGTTTTTGCCAGGTTTGGTGATTGATAAATCTGATAAACCATGGACTAGTAAGGAGATTTTGCCACCTGATTTAGTGGGTTTTAGGGAGAAAGGGATTTTGGATTTCGGTGATGATGTTAGATTTGAGCCCACCAAGCTTCTGATGAAATTCCAGAGAGAAGCTCATGGTTTGAATTTCACATCATCTTCTCTTAATACGACTCTGCAGCGTTTTGGATTCAGAAAGCCTAAACTAGCTCTGGTTAGTAGTTCAGATTAGAGAATGAGTTGTTCTAATGATGCATTGTGGTTGGTCTTATTGAGATCTGATGACTGCATTGTGGTTTTTTCTCTTGTTAAAGGTTTTTGCCGATTTGTTAGCTGATCCAGAACAGGTGTTGATGGTGTCTCTCTCCAAGGCACTGCAAGAGATTGGCTATGCAATTGAGGTATAGATTTGTTGCTTCTTCGTGGATTTCTTTTTGCTCTTTTGTTTATCAGTAATATGATAACAGGAAACCTTAAACTTGTCTTGGTAGGTTTACTCGCTTGAAGACGGTCCAGTGAATAGTATTTGGCGGAAAATGGGAGTTCCTGTCACAATACTCAGGACTAATCATGCATCGAGTTGTGTTATCGACTGGCTGTCGTATGTCTTCCCTATCCCGTGCTATTTGAATTGCTTGGAAACTGTTGGGGAACTAGTAAAGCATGTCTTGATTAATTCAGAACTGGGATATAATCTTGAGGCTATGCTTAATTTGATTTACTCATGTGATTGAGTTTAACTGGATAATGTGGATCTGAGGGTGATCAATTGCATTATGGGTGCTATTCTTTTAATATTATAGTGCAAACTTAGTTGACTTGACTTGGTCAATGCAATGATTTTTAATCATTGAATTTTTTTTTGTTTCTTATCTTGAAGCTATGATGGCATAATTGTGAACTCTCTCCGAGCTAAGAGTATGTTTACTTGGTAAGATTTACGGTTCTTTAGTATGATTGTATATCACATAGTTCTGGTTTTGGTTTTTAATCATGGTATATTGAAATGAGAATTTATGTATACTGTATATATACACACGTATATTTGTTACCTATGTGGATTTTTTCCAAAGTTCTTGATAGTTTAAACTATTTTTATTCTTTGACAGCTTCATGCAAGAACCTTTCAAATCTTTGCCTCTTATTTGGGTCATCAACGAAGAAACTCTTGCTGTTCGGTCTAGACAGTACAACTCAACAGGGCAGACTGAACTCCTCACTGACTGGAAAAAGATTTTCAGCCGGGCATCGGTCGTAGTCTTCCATAATTATCTCCTTCCGGTAACGTGTAGGATTAGAACCACAGAAAAAAATATTTTTGTTTCTGCTTTGCAATAGGTTTCTGGAGTATGTTGGGTCTTTTGGGTAATTATCTCTTTTCCCTTTTGCTTCATACAGATACTCTACACCGAGTTCGATGCTGGCAACTTCTATGTGATTCCCGGATCTCCTGAAGATGTATGGAAAGCAAAGAATCTGGAGTTTCCTCCACAGAAAAATGATGTGGTCATTTCCATTGTGGGAAGTCAGTTCTTGTACAAGGGTCAATGGCTGGAACATGCCCTGCTTCTGCAAGCTCTACGGCCGTTATTTCCAGGCAATTACCTTGAAAGTGATACTTCCCATCTCAAGATCATTGTTTTAGGTGGAGAGTCAGCTTCCAACTACAGCGTAGCTATTGAGGTATAACAAGGTCTGCTTTGCTATTGGTGAAATGGTTTGTAGATTTTAAAGATAGAGAATACAAAATCACTAACCTTGTTACTTGTTTTTTTCGAATTTCTTAGACAATTTCCCAGAACTTGACATATCCCAAAGATGCTGTGAAGCACGTAAGCGCCGCGGGGAATGTTGATAAGATACTTGAAAGTTCTGATCTTGTTATATATGGATCATTTCTTGAGGAGCAGTCTTTTCCAGAAATTTTGATGAAGGCCATGTCCTTGGGAAAACCTATAGTTGCACCAGACCTCTTCAACATTAGAAAACATGTATGCTCCTTCTTCCCTTGCCTGTGTCTTGATGGAAATGTGTTGTTGCATGTTCTCTGTTCATTTCCTTATTCACTGACTGTATTTGCAATATTAAATAGGTTGACGACAGGGTTACTGGGTATCTCTTCCCCAAGCAGGATCTTAAGGTTCTATCGCAAATTGTGCTTGAAGTGATAACAGAAGGGAAAATATCTTCATTGGCTCAGAAGATTGCCATGATGGGGAAAACAACTGTTAAAAATATGATGGCTCGGGAAACCATAGAAGGTTATGCAGCTCTACTAGATAATATGCTCAAGTTTTCTTCGGAAGTTGCTTCTCCTAAGGATGTACAAAAAGTTCCTCTAGAACTGAGAGAAGAGTGGAGTTGGCATCCGTTTGAAGCTTTTCTGGATACATCGCCAAATAATAGAACAGCAAGAAGTTACGAGTTTTTAGCGAAGGTTGAGGGGCATTGGAACCATACCCCAGGAGAAGCTATGAGATTTGGAGCTGTTAATGATGATTCGTTCGTGTATGAAATTTGGGAAGAGGAGAGATATCTTCAAATGATGAATAGTAAAAAAAGACGAGAAGACGAGGAGGTAAGCTTTAGATGCGAGTTTTTGAAATGACGTTCTCATCTCCGTTTCCTACATGCCAATTTGATTTGTTTTGTGTTATTACGCAGCTGAAAAGCAGAGCCTTGCAGTATCGTGGGACATGGGAAGAAGTATATAAAAGCGCCAAAAGGGCAGACCGAAGTAAGAATGATCTACATGAGAGGGATGAAGGGGAGCTGCTAAGAACCGGTCAACCTTTATGCATATATGAACCCTATTTTGGTGAAGGAACCTGGTCGTTTCTACATCAATATCCCCTCTATCGTGGGGTTGGCCTGGTGAGTTTCCATGTGCAATATATTGTTTTTGCAACCATAAGATGGTCCAAAGGAGGGAAATTGTTCTCAACTGATTTGAATGCATGATATTGCAGTCAGTTAAAGGACGGAGACCTAGGATGGATGATGTCGATGCATCATCACGTCTTCCGCTTTTCAACAATCCATACTATCGCGATGCTCTTGGTGACTTTGGAGCATTTTTTGCAATCTCAAACAAGATTGATCGTTTACACAAGAATTCATGGATTGGGTTTCAGTCCTGGAGAGCGACTGCCAGGAAGGTAAACAACTCTATCTTTTTTCTTATAAAATCCTTCATCCTTTGTATAGTAGAATGCTACGTCCAGTACTAATATTACCCTGTGATGTAATGTGGGACGTCAAAACAGGAATCTTTATCCAATATTGCTGAGAACGCATTACTTAATGCTATACAAACACGGAAACACGGAGATGCCTTATATTTTTGGGTTCGCATGGACAAAGATCCCAGAAATCCTCTGCAGAAACCCTTTTGGTCGTTCTGTGATGCCATAAATGCTGGGAATTGCAGGTAGAACTCTAGAGATTCTTATATATCATAGTTTTATAACAAATGTTTGAGACTTTGGTCATTTACCTGACTCTTTGCAATTTATGGGCTTGGATCAAGGTTTGCTTACAACGAAACTTTGAAGAAAATGTACAGTGTCAAGAACTTGGACTCACTGCCACCAATGCCTGAGGATGGGGATACATGGTCTGTGATGCAGAGCTGGGCATTGCCAACAAGATCCTTCTTAGAGTTTGTCATGTTCTCAAGGTACTTGTTTACGACATTACCCATTAATTCTCTCAATCTTGCCCTCTTTGGAAAAAAAAGAGAGTACATAAGAGTGTTTTCGCTTCTGTTTGTAGGATGTTTGTGGATTCACTGGATGCACAGATATATGAAGAGCATCATCGAACAAACCGTTGCTATCTGAGTTTAACCAAAGTAAGAAACTCATTCCTTCTTCTGCCAAAGTACATATGTGTTTTAGATCTAAATCAGATCAATAATCCACTTGGGTTTGGATTTATGTGTTCAATTTCTCACAGGACAAGCATTGCTATTCGAGGGTACTAGAGCTTCTGGTGAACGTATGGGCTTACCACAGCGCAAGACGCATTGTCTACATAGATCCTGGGACTGGTTTGATGGAGGAGCAACACAAACAGAAGAACCGGCGAGGGAAAATGTGGGTGAAGTGGTTCGATTACACAACTCTGAAAACAATGGACGAAGATCTAGCTGAAGAAGCAGACTCAGACCGTCGTGTGGGTCACTGGCTATGGCCATGGACTGGTGAGATCGTGTGGCGCGGTACATTAGAGAAAGAGAAGCAAAAGAAGAATTTAGAGAAAGAGGAGAAGAAGAAGAAAAGTCGAGATAAGCTAACTAGAATGAGAAGTAGAAATGGTCGTCAGAAAGTGATCGGAAAATATGTAAAACCCCCGCCTGAGAACGAAACTGTTACCGGAAATTCCACTTTGTTAAATGTAGTAGACGCATAAAAAAACAAATTAAAATTGCTTTTATTTTTTTAGGTCACACGATTTGTTTCATTCATTGTTTTTTAGAAAGATTACTGTATAAAAGGTCTCAGGTCTCAATCATTAACTCTCTCTCTCTCTCACTCTCACCTCTCTTCGATTTAACCGACGGCTTAAACTCTCCGGCGGTGGAGCTTCACTGTAACAAACGAAGAAAGAGAGAAGATGGAGGAGACGCACGTTCTTGAGATCAATCTCATCTCTGCGCAAGGACTTAAAGAACCGACGGGAAAGCTCCGGCGATTGCAGACTTACGCATCCGTCTGGGTTGATTCTTCCAACAAGCTCCGGACTCGAATTGATCGGATCGGCTCTGAGAATCCGATCTGGAACGACAAATTCGTTTTCCAGGTCTCGCCGGAGTTTCTATCTAGCGAAACTTCTGGCGTTTCAATCGAGATCTATGCCGTTGGTTACTTGCGAGATCATCTGATCGGAACTGTTCGCTTTCTCGTGAGTAACTTCCTCCCAACCGCCGCCGTGAAAGTTCCGTCTCTCGTCGCGCTTCAGATCCGTCGTCCTTCTGGAAAATTCCACGGCGTTCTTAACATCGCGGCTATGGTGATGGATGCTTCTGAACTTCCAGCTGGTTTCTTCAAGTCCGTTCAAGAAATCCGTCGGAGTCGAAGAATGAGAAAATCGAGATCTGCGGTTAGTTCGTCGGAGAACGGTTTCGCTGACGACGGCGAGAGTTCGAAAGAGAATTCGGTTTGTGGTTCGGTTAATTACTCCGACGACGGTACGGACTCGACGGCGTCTTCTCCGATGCCGTCTCCTCTCAGAGACTGGAACGCTGTTCGAAATTTGGCGGGAAAGAATCACGTGAGATCGTCATCGGACGGCGGAGGATTGATGTGCTGTTTCTTGATGAAATCGTCGGGCATGTTACCACCAAGAAGAAAAATGACGGACGGCTGAGATCTGTTATCCAATTTCCAACGTTTCAGATGTTCCTTTGGTTTCTAAACCATCGATCTTCGCCACGCGCATCTCTCTATAAACGGTTAAGATCTCCCTTTATCCATACGCCGTCGTTTAGGCACTTTTGGCGGTTATGAGTTTGGAAATTTTTTTTGACTCTTGTTACTGAAAAAACATAATATTCAATTTTTTTTTATTTTTTTTTGTGAACGATTTAAAATTCTTTTTGATATGATGATTGATGAATATGAAACCAAATATATTTTGTTTGGTCACATTAATAATTCTAGAATCACAAAAAAAATATGTAAAAGTGAAACAAAAACGCGGGAAGTCGTTTATGAAGTTTTGAGGAGATAATTGTTAGTTTAACGGCCAGATTAGTTAAAACCACCGATTCCGTCGTACCAGAAAAAACAAAATCATCTTATAATACAATTCACTCTCTCTCTCTCTCGTCTTCTTCAATCTTCTCTGTTTGTGACTTCCCTTCTATCAGAAACTGCAGCTCGTACGTGAAAACAGGTAAATCAATGTTTAGTTTTAGGGTTTTTAATTATTAAGCTCATATATATATATATATATATATATATATAACTTGATGTTTTTGCTATGATCTCGATTTTAGGTTTGATTATGGCAAAGTTTACGAGAATGATAACAGCCATGGAGCTGAGGGCCACGGTGGAAAACCGAATTCGATACTCTACAAAACACATTAAACACTTGCCACCTGGCACAATCACTGAGTTTGATTGGAAGGATTACTGTCCCTTGGGTTTCGGGTAACAACATAGTTTCTTGTTTGATAAAAACATATATATAGTTTCTTAATTGTTTTCAGGTAAAATTAAAGAATTGATTTTTGTAATTGTTTGTAGACTTATACAAGAACTTGAGGGTATTGATCATGATGATTACTTGCTTTCCATTTGCACTGATGAGACTATTAAGAAGCTTTCTTCTGGTAAAATTGGAAACGTCTTTCATATTTCCAATGATAACCGTTTTCTCATCAAGATTCTTCGAAAATCCGAAATTAAGGTACTCCAATCATCTTCATATTCTACCTTTTTTTGTAAGTAGTGTTCTCGCCATTGAATCTTTCATCATCTTGTGATTAAATATTTCTAGGTGGCACTAGAGATGCTTCCCCGTTACTACCGACATATTAATTATCACAGATCATCACTATTCACAAGGATTTATGGTATTCATGCTGTCAAGCCTGTTGGAGGTGTTAAGGTGACAATGGATTTTTTTAGACATGAATCTATATATGATTAGAATTTTATCAGCCACTAATATAATTAGTTACTTTTTTTGGATACTGCAGACATATTTTGCTGTCATGTCAAACATGCTACATCCAACGGTCTTTATGAACAAGCTCTATGATCTTAAAGGTTCTCCTAAAGGTCGATCTAACAAGAAAATTGAAGTCAGAAACACCACTGTTTTAAAGGACATCGATCTCGATTTCTCTTTCTACGTTGATCCATTAGCGAGACAACGCATCATCAAGTATCTCTCCCCCGCCCCCTCTTTCTTTCTACCATCTTTTAATTGATTCTAGCTAGTCAACAATTTATTAAACACAAAAGGGTCATGTTCATTACAGGCAAACAAAGATAGATTGCGAGCTTTTGGAAGAAGAAGGTATAATGGATTATAGCTTATTGGTTGGTTTACAATCTAAAGGCTCATGTCAAGGTAAGGTTTCTTCATTTTAATTCTTCTCTATTTTTAGTAGTGAAACTATTCGCATATCGACTTCCAACTTCTCTGATCATAATAAATCACCTCTTAACAGGTTCACTTGATGGATTGAACCCGGTTTACGGTAGCTGCGCACCTCCATGTAAAAGATCTATTCCAACATTCTTTTATCTCTGTTTTATGTTATTATATAGCAAGTCTACAACATAAATATATATGATGCCTATCAATTAAATTGGCAGGCTCGTTCAAAAGCGCTAGCACAAAGTCGATGAAAACGGCTTCTAGTTCTCCTGATAGATCTTCTGTAACAATGTATTCATGCTCTCCCGATAGAGGTAAATATTCTTTTGTAACAATGTACTTTAATTCTTTGGTATAATCAAAGACTTAGGAACATAAATTACAATTGTTATAATCTTTACAGATATAGTCGAATGCGAAAAGTCAATGACTATACAATCAGTGACAAGCAATAGCTCAGAAACAAGTCAGATAAACAAAAAAAGCATAGTAGCAGCAACACTCAGTGACTTCTTTCACAATAGGTAAAGAAGCATCATATATAACATTGTTAGAAATTTCACATCGAAAAAAAAAAAAAGCTAACGTTTCTTGTTTCAGCTCAAATATCAGTTTTGGGATGAAGATTCCGGCCAAAGCACGGCGAGTGACGAGAGAGACCGGAGAAGAAGAATGGTACGATGTCGTTTTGTATATAGGGATAATAGACACATTTCAAGACTATGGTATGAAGAAACGCATAGAACATTGTTACAAATCCATCCAACATAACTCAAACTCAATCTCGACCGTCCATCCTAAGATCTACTCTTCTAGATTTCAAGACTTTGTCTCCAACATCTTCTTACCTCACGATGACGATCTCTCTCTGAAATATTGATTTTGTTTGTTATTATAGTTACGGTTTAATTTCCAAGTGGAATTATTAGAGTGTTAATTAGAGGTACTCTTCTTACGACCCAAGTTTGTGTTGGTGTTTGTTGTCCAAAAAATCCTCTCTTTTCTTATTTCATTGTTGATCGATCAACAATATGTAGAGAAATTCACATGCAATCTTTTCTTTCTTAAACTAAAGAATTGCCAATAAAATTTCGAAATCATCTAAGTATGTGTACCAGTATCACTTGATATTTTGTAAACATTATATAAGTATATTTATATATTAGCTAAATACTAATAAGATTACGGTCGGATCAGTCAATAATACTATCTTTTATGTTGATTCCCGGAATAATATTCATTTCAAAATTGTTGAATCGTCAATGAATATCAAAAATAAGAAAGATAAAGAGGAAAATCTAAACTTCATTAATCAAATATAAAATATCGAATACGCCAAACATAAAGATTTTGTATTAATTTATAATCTCAAAAACTCTAAAACCCATTAATTCATATAATAATCATTAAAAATTAGATAAAAGATAACTAATAAAATTTAGAGAAATTCTTAAAAATGGCCCTAAAACAAGTTTTATTGACAATAATAGCACACACTCCATAAACTTCCAAAAATAGCACTAGTTAACTTACTATTAGTGTTTTTGTTCTAAAACTTTTATCACTAGCTTTTTTTTTTCAATAATACCACAACTTTTATATAAAAGCTATTCAACAAAATAAATTAGAAATAAATTTAAAATATTATATTTGGGTTCTCTATTTCCAATTTAGGGTATATATTTCTACCATTTAAAATAGATTTTGATTCATTTTAATGATGAGAAATTCCCCAAATTGGCACTAAAACAAGTTTTATGGACAATTATAGCACACACTCCATAAACTTCCAAAAATAGCACTAGTTGATTAACTATTAAGTTTTTGTTTTAAAATTATTATCATTAGTTTATTTTTTCCAATAATATTACATTTTTTATATAAAAACTATTCAACCAAAATAAATAAGAAATAAATTTAAACTATTATATTTGGGTTCTTTATTTACAATTTAGGGTATATATTTCAACCATTTAAAAGAGAAATTGATTCATTTTAATATTGAATTTGTGTTATTATGTTTGGGTTCATTAATTCCAATTTAGAGTATATATTTCCACCATTTAAAATACATTTTGATTCATTTTAATATTAGTTTGTGGGATTATATTTGGGTTCTCTATTTCCAATTTAGGGTATATATTTCTACCATTTAAAAGAAATTTTGATTTAATTTAATATTAGGTTAGTGTTTGCTCTTATTTTCTATTTTAATTAAAGTTTATGGTGCTATTTGTGGAATTTTTAAAATGTTGTGCTAGTTTTGGAAAAAGAAATTTTTTTGGGGCTATTTATGTCAATTGTTATGGTATTATATTTGGGTTCCCTATTTCCAATTTAAGGTATATATTTTCACCATTTAAAAGAGATTTTTATTTTAATATTAGTTTGTGGTATTATATTTGGGTTCCCTATTTCCAAATTAGGGTATATATTTCCACTATTTAAAACAATTTTGATTCAATTTAATATTAGATTAGTGTTTGCTCTCTTTTTTATTTTCTATCTTATATTTTCATTAAGTTTAATTGAAGTTTATGGTGCTATTTGTGGAACTTTTCAAATGAGGTGCTATTTTTGGAAGAAACAACTTTTTTGGGGCTATTTGTGTCAATCTCCCTAAAATTTAGAAATAATCTAATTATCCTGCATATCAATTAATTTATATAACTATATTTTGATTCCATATCTTTCTTGAATTTCGTGAATTTTTTTTCTGAATTATGTGAAATCATCCCTGAATATTTCATGAAATTCAAAGAATCCTTCGTGAATTTTTTGGAATCTTTTCTGAATTTTGTGGATTTTTTTGGCCGAAAATTTTTGACGGAATTTTTGGGCGGGGAATGTTAGAAAAAAAAAATTTGGCGGAAAAATATTTTTACGTTGCGGAAATATTTTGGCGAGAAAAATAAATTTTGGCGGGAAATTTCTAATTTTATTTATTTATTTTAATTAAACTAATTATTTATATTTAATATTTAATTAAAGTTTATAGTGCTATTTGTATTTGTAAACCTTTTCAAATGTAGTGCTATTTTTGGAAAAAAACTTATTTTAATGCTATATTCGCCAATTTCCATAAAATTTAACACTTAAACTAATTTAAAAAAAAAAAAAAAAAAATTTCATAGCTTATTCTTAAGTTTAAGTTTTAAATTTGTTTTAAATTTTATTAAAAATCATTATTATTTTTCAAAATGAGTTTAAGTGTGAAATCTATATTACGTGAAAACATTGCCGAACTTCGAACACCAAAGCTTACGGACCAACTAAGGACAGGATGCCTAGGCGCGGTTAGTTTTTGACGTGTTTAAAATTTAACACTTAAACTAATTTTTAAAAAGTAATATTGAAGTTAACATGTTTTAGTTAAAAATTATTAATTATTTTCTTAAATTTTAAGTGTTAAATTTGTTTTAAATTTTATTGAATTTTGTTTTTAAATGAATTTAAGTGTTAAATCTATATTACGTGAAAATATTGCCGAACTTCGAACACCAAAGCTTACGGACCAACTAAGGACAGGATGCCTAGGCGCGGTTAGTTTTCGACGTGTTTAAAATTGAACACTTAAACTAATTTTTAAAATGTAATAGTTAAAAATGTTAACATGTTTTTAGTTAAAAATTATTAATTATTTTCTTAATTTAAGTATTTAATTTGTTTTAAATTTTGGTAAAAATTATTAGGTAAAAATTATTATTATATTTTAAAAATGAGTTTAAGTGTTAAATCTATATTACGTGAAAACATGCCGAACTTCGAACACCAAAGCTTACGGACCAACTAAGGACAGGATGCCTAGGCGCGGTTAGTTTTCGACGTGTTTAAAATTGAACACTTAAACTAATTTTTAAAATGTAATAGTGAAGTTAACATGTTTTAGTTAAAAATTAGAGAAATTGTTAAAAATGCCCCTTTTTCAATACCCCTTTTCAAAAATGCCCCCTTTGAGAGTCCATTTTTAAGTTTGCCCTCTTTTAATTTTTAATGACCATTTTACCCTTATTTGAAACAAAATTAGGTCCACAAAATACAAAATATTTTTTGGCGGGAAAAGTGATCCCGCAATTTTCCCGCCAAAACACTTGTAAAAACCTTTAAAATACCTTGTAAAATTTTCCCGTAAAATTTTTCCCGCCAAAAAATTTTTTTTGCGGGAAAAGTGATTCCGCAATTTTTTTGGCGAAATTTTTTTGGCGGGAAAAATTTACAAGGTATTTTAAAGGTTTTACAGAGTATTTACAAGTGTTTTGTAAGGTTTTACAAAGTATTTTAAAAGGTTTTACAAGGTACTTATACCTTGTAAAACCTTATAAAAAACTTGTAAAACCTTATAACTTGTAAAACCTTATAAAATAGCTTGTAAAATCTTATAATATCTTATAAATACCTTATAAATATGTTGTAAAACCTTTTAAAATACATTGTAAAACCTTATAAATACCTTGTAAAAAACCTTTTAAATACCTTGTAAATTTTTCCCGCCAAAAATTTAACGCCAAAAAAATTGCGGAATCACTTTTCCCGCAAAAAAAATTTTTTGGCGGGAAAAAATTTTGGCGGGAAAATTTTACAAGGTATTTTAAAGGTTTTACAAGTTTTTACAAGTGTTTTGGCGGGAAAAATTGTGGGATCACTTTTCCCACCAAAAAATATTTTGTATTTTGTGGACCTAATTTTGTTATATTTCCTTATATATTTGTGATATCTTTTATTAAAAGAAGGGTAATTTAGTCATTTTGTACATAAAAAGGGGTATTTTTAAAAATGGACAGCCAAAGAGGGCATTTTTGAAAAGGGGTATTGAAAAAGGGGCATTTTTGTGAGTCTCCCTAAAAATTATTAATTATTTTCTTAATTTAAGTATTTAATTTGTTTTAAATTTTGGTAAAAATTATTATTATATTTTAAAAATGAGTTTAAGTGTTAAATCTATATTACGTGAAAACATGCCGAACTTCGAACACCAAAGCTTACGGACCAACTAAGGACAGGATGCCTAGGCGCGGTTAGTTTTCGACGTGTTTGAAATTTAACACTTAAACTAAATTTAATAAAATTGCATGGTTTTATTCTTAAATTTTAAGTGTTAAATTTGTTTTAAATTTGAGTGAAAATCAATATTATTTTTTAAAAATGGTTATGTGAAAATATTGCCGAACTTCGAACACCAAAGCTTACGGACCAACTAAGGCCAGGATGCGTAGGCGAGGTTAGTTTTTGACGTGTTTAAAATTTAATACTTATATTAATTTTTTAAAATTTTTAATGAAATTTCATTGTTTTATTCTTAAATTTTAAGTGTTAAATTTTTAAAAATAATTTAAGTGTTAAATCTATATTACGTGAAAACATTGCCGAACTTCGAACACCAAAGCTTACGGACCAACTAAGGACAGGATGCCTAGGCGCGGTTAGTTTTCGACGTGTTTAAAATTTAATACTTGAACTAATTTTTGGAAAAAAAATTAATGAAATTTCATGGTTTTATTCTTAAAGTTTAAGTGTTAAATTTTTTAAAAATCTAGTGAAAATTATTTTTAAAAAAATTTTAAAAAGCTTATGAAAAACATTTAAGTGTTAAATTTAAATACGTGAAAACATGTTGAACAATTTATGACACCGCAAGACTTACGGACCAAAGGATGGGATGCTAAATCCGGTTAGTTTTCACGTATTTAAATTTAAAACTTAAATTTGAAAACATTTTATTTATAAAAATATTTTGTATAGTTAAAAATTATAAGAAATTACTTAAAACATTAATATTAATATTAAGATAGGATAGAAATTGACCTGAATAATAATGGGCTGGAATTGATATTATTGGACTCTGAAGAATTGCAGCCTAGGCCTGACCACACACGTCACCATCTCTAGTCTCACGGCAAAGCACTCCTCCACCACCGTGATCGGAAACGAATCTCCGTCGGTTATTGTCACGAATCACAACGCACGAAGCCCAATGTTGTTTTGAAATAACCATTAGAACCGCAAAACAGAGCAGATCTCGGTGATGACTCGGCGGCAGATGGATGAGTCTTCTATAGCGAGTTTCTTCAACGCCATAGCTTTCAATTCATGCAAGTCTTCGTCACCGGATCTTCACTAATCACTCCGACGATCCAATTTATTAGAACAGAACCATAACCGTAAAAGATTCTCTGAAACACAGATCGATTAAGAATTATGTTTTTCTACAAAGAGGAATTTTGTAAAGAGGATTCGATTCTAGGGTTTTTTTTTTTCTTCCTCAGTACGAGAATTTTGATATCGTAATGACGAAGTAAGGAAGGCTCGTATTTAAAGAGAGGTGTGGGTTAATTAATTTCCTTTTTTATAAAACAAAATATTACCGTTACATTACATATTCCCCGTTACTGTTAAGAGAGTTACCGTTGCATACAATCGTTTACTTTAAACGTATATATATCTAGGGAAACGAGTTGTTTTACGATTTCAAATGTATTTAGAAGACTAGTAGAAGAAGAAAAAAAAACGGTGATAATCTTATTAATAATAGTTGTATTCATTTCATACAATAACGTCAATTTTATTTATTAATTTATTTAAATTAAACTAATTATTTATATTTAATATTTAATTAAATTTTATAGTGCTATTTGTGAAATTTTTCAAAGTGCTATTTTTGGAAGAAAAATGTTGCCTTTGTCAATCTCCCTATAAAATATTTTGTATTTATTAAAAGCTCAAAAACCCTAAAACCCATAGACTCACAGAATAATCTTAAAAAATAAAATAAATGATAACTAATAAAATTTTGAAATCATCTAAATATACCGCATATCAATAATTTAAGTAACTATATTTTGATATGTTTATATTCATTTATATCGAATCAACAAACATAAAAGATTTTATAGTAATTAAATAAAAGCTCAAAAACCTTAAAACCCATAGATTCATATAATAATATTAAAAAGAAAAACAACAACACTAATAAAACTTGGAAATCATCTAAATATACCGCATATCAATTAACTTATAGAACCTTATTTTAATATATATATATATATATATACACATATATTCATTTATATAGAATACGACAAACATAAAAGATTTTGTATTAACTAAAAAGCTCAAAAACCCTAAAACTCATAGATTCAAATAATAATCTAAGACTATAAAACAAAAAATAACTAATAAAATTTGGAAATTATCTAAATATACCGCATATCAATTAATTTATCCTATAACTTTATTTTGCATATGTATATATTAATTTATATTGAATACGACAAACATAAAATATTTTTTAGTAATTGAAAAGCTCAAATACCCTAAAACTCATAGATTCATATAAGAATCTTAAAAAAGAAAAAAAAAACTACTATAATTTGGAAATCATCTAAATATACCGCATATCAATTAATGTATCGAATACGACAAAAATAAAGATTTTGTATTAATAAAAAAGGTCAAAAATCCTAAGACCTTATATTCATATAATAATCTAACAATCTAAAAATATAAAAGAAAAGGTAACTAATAAAATTTGGAAATTATCTAAATATACCTCATATCAATTAACTATATTTTGATATGTAATATATTCATTTATTTTGAATACGACAAACAAAAAAGATTTTGTTTGTATTAATGAAAAAGCTCAAAAACCCTAAAACCCATAGATTCGCATAACAATAACTAACAAAATATGGAAATTATCTAAATATACCTCATATCAATTAATTTTGGTCTTATATAAATTATAGTAAATATTTATTTTCTACAATTAACTATTTAGAAATATGTATATAAAATGGTACTTTGTAAACAGTATATAAATACATAATGGCTAAGTACTAATGAGAGATTACGGTGGGCGCGCAACGTTGAATAGTTCAGTTCTAGAGAATTACTAAAACTTGCAAACTCTCTGATAAATCTATATATAAGTATCTTGAAAATAAATAAGTAAAAAAACTAGAAATCTCTCGCTCTCTTGCGTTGTTAAGATATGGATCTCTCGCTCTCCGGTGGGGATTTTAGGTTTGCTTTCAACAATGTTATTTTTTCCGATCGTCTTCTTCGGATCGAGATCACCCGTAGCAGCGGTGCCGGTGAGGTTAGCTGTTCTAGTATCGTCGATTGGGCTAGGGATCGCAAACGCAGAAGAGAAGAAGATGTCACTGACACTACTCATACCAATGGTTATTTTTTTGTGTTTTTATTTTATTTTTGCCTTAGCATGAATATATATATATAAAGTATGAAATGTTTATTATTTTTCAGATGCTACATGTCACGTGGAGTCTTATTTAAACAAGAACTCGTGTGAGACGAATAATGAGAACATCAACAACAAAAAACATGAAGAAGCATTGCTAATGGCTGAACAAGAACCAAAATCAGGTAATATATATTTTTATCTTTCCATGTGACGATTACTTAGTTCTTTAGATGATTCAATGGTGTTTGCAATTTCAGGTGGTGAAGATCATGAGATTGAGAGGGTCACTAATAATACTTCAGTTCTAAGAGTTAACGAATTACATATAAGCTCTGCAATTTTGGCAGCCAAAAGTCCATTTTTCTTGAAGGTATATATATCTTACTCGATTATTTTATACAATTGATGCTAATGAAATTAACTAAAACAAACCATATTATATCAATTATTTGTACCATATGGTTGAGATAGCTCAGTCTAATTTATGTTTTGTCGCTGTCAAAAAAAAATATATATATATGTTTTGTCACAGCTATTCTCTAATGGAATGCTTGAGTCAGAGCAAAAACAAATGACCTTGAAAATAGATGCCTCTGGTACTGTATTTGAATACTTAAACAAAAGTTTTTTTTTTCTTGTTCTTTCTGATGATAATATATGTGAAAGTGATTTGGGAGACTTTTTCAAATTGCAGAGGAAGCTGCTGTAATGGAGCTCTTGAACTTCATGTATAGCAATTCACTATCAGTCACGGCGCCCTCTGCTTTACTCGATGTGCTAATGGCGGCCGACAAGTTTGAGGTTGCTTCGTGTATGAATTATTGCAGCCAATTGTTGCTCAAAATGCCCATGACATTAAATTCTGCATTGCTTCTACTTGATCTTCCTTCGAGTTTGCTAATGGCTGATTCAGTTAAGCCTTTAACCAATGCTGCTAGGCATTTCATCGCCTCTCGTTACAAGAATATGTCCAAGTACTTCTCTTTAATTTGTTTCCATCAAACTTTCAAAGCATAAAAAATTTCATTCATTAATTCTCACATTTTAAGTGTTTTGATAGGATTACAATGGAGGAGTTGATGGCTTTGCCGTTAGTAGGTATCGAGGCGATACTAGCGAGTGACGATCTAGAGATCCAATCTGAAGACGTTCTATACGAAGTTGTCTTGAAATGGGTAAAATCAAATTACTCAGTTCTTGAAGAACGCCAAGAAATACTAGGCTCTCATCTCGCTCGCTACATCCGTTTCCCTCACATGACAATTGGCAGACTCATGCATATCTTGTCCTCAAACGACTTTACACCTTCTGTGGCATCAAAACTAGTCATTGAAGCTCTCTTCTTCAAAACAGAATCGTTGGCCCACCAACGCCTTCTACTAGCCCATGAACAACCCTCCTCAACCAGCCGCCGGTTTGCTAAACGAGCCTATGTACACAGACCCATCAAAATTGTTGAGTTCGCGGCTCCTCGGCCCCAATGCATCATTTATTTGGACTTAAAACGCAAAGAATGTGAAAGCATCTATCCATCAAGCAGGTTATCATCTCAACCGTTTACCTTAGGAGGACAAGGGTTCTTTCTCTCAGCTCAATGCAACATGGACCATTTATGTATAATCCACTGTTTTGGATTGTTTATTGGGATGCAAGAAAACGGGTCAGCGAGTGCGACTGTGACTGTGGACTACGAATTTTCAGTGAGGTCGAAGCCAACGATGGAATTTGTGGGAAAATTCAAAGGAAACTATACGTTCACCAGAGGTAAAGCTGTTGGATGCAGAAACTTGTTAGCTATACCATGGGATATTTTCACAGCCAAGAATTGTCCCTACTTCATCAATGATGTTCTTCATCTCCGGGCCGACCTCTCCATCCGCCTTTAGAACCAACCATATCATTTGAATCTCGTTAATTGTAGCCTTTTTCTATTGATTTAATGGCAATGATAAGCCACAAGTACTGTTTTAGGTTGCGTGCATCTGAAGCAACCATGAAATTCAACAATTCCATCTAATGTATAATATTATTTTCATGCATGTTTTGATCATCTTTGTCTTTGTTTTAAAGTGTGTGCCTCCTGAAACTAATTGTGGATCCAAGATAATAGTTTGAGATGCAACAGATACAATGTTGAAACAGAGACATTGTATAATAACACGATATTACAGGAAAACATACAGAAAGAAAGCTGGTTTATTTGAAAATGAATCTATTCGCTTCCTGCGATCTTCTTCTTCAAGGATTCAATATCCTCAGCCAATTCCTTTCTGCTTGACTGAAACAAGATGATCATTTCATGTCAGAACATTAATGCTTACAAGTATCCAAAAATAAGTATAGTTTTGTTACCTTGAAGAGAAGGTATCTGTAGACAAACCATCCAGTGTACCCGAGACCGACAAGTTCCATAACTTTCGGAAGCTACAAACACAAGAAAAAGAAACATCATTTTAACTCAAACCTCATTTACACATTCTCTACTCTCAAAAGGGTTATTTAAAGATTTGTTACCAGAGGAACAGAGTTGATGGCACCAACAACAATGGAAGATAACCAAACAGCAACAATGGCTCCTCCTCCATATACAAGTACAGTCGATTTGTTCTCAAGACCATCCCACTGCACCAACAAAAAAACCAACAATCAAAACATAACACACAAAGCCAAACCAAACCAACTCGTTTTTTTCTTCGATAAATAGCTCACCTTTTCCTTCAAATCTGTGATGAGTTCGTTGGTGTCAATGGACGAGGTGTCTTCTGAAGACGCTCTTGTCTTCATCAATTCAACTTTTTGCAATCCATTCCCTGCAATTAAACCGGAGAACCAAATGTTTTGGTTTAGATTCGTGAATTTAAACACTAAACCCCCAATTTCGGTTTTGAAATGTATCCCACTTGGCACTTGCTTACACCATCCAAACCGGATCTATTAAACCGGTTCAATTTACCTGAATTTGTAAACATTATACCGAACGCCGCATCGCTAAAAGTTCAATTTTCCGGGCCGGAATATTCTAATTTGAGGCAATTCACACGATTTCTCTGGACCCAGAAAGAGAGATTATTTAAAATAAATCGGTCACCTGAAACTAGCTTCAACGGAACGGTGAAAGAGGATCGGCCAAAGGAGCGAGGAGGAAGGTAAGGGACGGCGGAGCAACGGGTGGAGATGGCGGGGACACGTGGAACTATCACGGCCACAGAGGACGAAGCTGCTACTGATATCGCCATTGAAGCACACCGATAACTTCTTCTTCTTCTTCTTCTTCGTCTGCCTACTTCTCTACTCGATTTTTTTTGCAGCTGCGCTTTTTACTAAACAAGATTCCGATAAGTGACACGTGGAATCTTCTCGCGCTCTTATTGGCCGCTCCTCTTATCTTTAGAAATCCAACTCAGTGGTGTTTATAGAATGCTCGCATTCTGTGGGGTTTAAAGGCCTGTTTTAGGCCCATCTACTTACTCTCTAGGCCTCTTAAAGCCTATCGTTTAATTGTCTCTTTTGTTGTCTTTTCGTTTTCATTTTCTAGGTGAGGAAAAATGGAAAAATCATGCAAACCTTTGATTTTTGTGTCTAACTATAATATAATTTCGACGAACAAGGAACTTTAAATATTTTAGCTATAAAATTCTTTTTTTATAAGCTGACCATAAAAAGAGAAACTTCTTGTAATAAAAGAAAATTAGTAAGAAATGTGGCAAAAGAGTGAAATAAATAACAAACCCACTAAAATTGAGTGATGGTACAGCTCTTCCACCCTTGTACTTCGCTGGCGCTTTCAACTACTAACCAATACTCCATTTCTCTCCTGTTATTTAACAAAATAGTTGAAATTATAAAATTTTAATTTAATCTTATTTGGTAGTTTTTGTATGATTAATATACTCAAGATACGTGGTCGTCTAGGAAGAGTTGGCATGAAAAAAAGACAAAGAGTTCGCTATCTAAATTTTTCCACCAGAATTTAAAATTATTTGAGTCCATAGATGTTAGATAGAATAATCACAAGTTCACAACATATAGTATAATGGTTTATATTAATGTTGTTTGTGCATTAACACTTAAATTCAAAACTTAAAAAAAAAAAAAAAAAAAATTTTAGTACAAATGATGATTAACTCATTGGAGATGACAATCTAATTAATTTTCGACTGTATTTGAAGAAGAAAAAAAACGAATGGTTTTACGAACGATCCCATAAAAACTATTGTACATCAAACTAGTCCACGATAAAATATAAATATGTCAAATAATAGAATAAAAATAAAAATTGAAGAAAATTAAATAAATTGATAAATTTTAAATAGTGGTAATGGTATTATGATTTTTATCATTTTCACAGCTATTTTTATTACTACTAAATTCACATAATGGTTGAACAAAAATTCAATATTTCGTATAATCATATTACATGGAATCGTAAGAAACTAAAAACCAAAGAAATTGCATGATCGTTACGTCATCGGCATATAATCATAGCCGACATTTTATTTTTCCTTATCATCTCCATTGAAAATTTTGATTCAATATAATTTTGGGTCAATAAGCTTTTCTTTTTGTTTTATAACCAAAAAAATATATAGAAAACAAAAATAAAAACATCCACCATTAATACAGCTCAAACCCAACTTTCTCTCCCCTTTTTTCTTACAAGTTTGAATATCTAATTACGGTCTCTTTTTCTCTATATTCTATAATATATTTTATAATCAACCATACACATTCATCAAATCCATATTCATGCAGCTGTTACATTTTTATTATATGTCCTCTTACTTCCTTTTGAGTGTGTATATGTGCTTAATTATATTCCCTCATCACAACCTCATTCTCAATCATGTTTCCAAATCTCAATCATGCTTCTTCCACTTTGATTCTTATCTATCTGGATCATAATTCTATTCACACCCTTTAATCAAAATCATAGCTTTTTTTTTAATTACTAATCTTGATGAAGATCACCAAAACTCATTTGGGTCTTCTTCATCGCCGTTCTTGATTTTCTCTTGGCAATGGGATCTACAAATCTTGGTCTCATCATCATCGTCTTCGTCTTTTGCGTCATCTCTAATCTACAATCGATGGTTCATTGCATCAACAATATTCAAGATTTGGACGATCTGATCCGTTCATACGCGGCTCATGCCACTACTAGAAGACACACAGGCTCGTTGTACAAAATTTCACTTCCGTCTAATCTTTCCGACATCAAAGCATCGGTTGTTACGGTCCGTAACAGTATGTTCTGGAGAAAAGGAACAAACTTTAGTGGTGTTTTGATTCCTCCGATGGTTAAAACGACGCCGTACGCTAAAAGAATAGCTTTTGTCTACGAGAGTTTCGGTGATCACTCTTCATCGGTTTACTTCCGGTTACCTGATAATTACTCTTTCGTTTCTCCGGTTACTGGATTTACCGGTTACGACGCGACCAACATGAATGATCTCAAAAAATTGAATCTTTCGATCAAGAGAGACAAGCCAATCTTGATCAAATTCGAGCCTTACGCTTCTCGTAATCGCACAAGAGTCCAATGCATCGCCTTTGGAGATAATGGTTTGTTGTTGAACATCAGCAATGCGATACGGAATTACGAATGTGCCACTACGAATTCTCATGGGCATTACGCACTTGTTGTCCTAAACCAGCAGAAACCCAAACCGAGATACGAACCGGAGTTGGCTCGGAGAAATTGGTGGTGGATTGTTTTAACCGGGATTGGAGTTTCGGTTATTGTTGTTATGGTGATCATTGTTTTGGTGAAAGTAGTGAAGAAGAAGAGGTTAAGAGATATGGAAAGAGAGTCGGAGAAGAGTGAAACGATCGGAAATGTTTGGATTGGTCGGAGTAGAATGCCGGCGGCGGCGATGGTTAGAACTCAGCCATGTTTGGAATATCATGAAGATCTTCCTTCATCTTCGAATATACCTTGATTTTTTTTTACTTTTTGTAGTTTCTGGCTCTGTGTATAGAAAGTTACATTCAAAGTTTCAAGTTTGTTATTTTACCAAAAAAAAAAAAGTTTCAAGTTTGTTTCTTTTTGAACTTCTTCCCGTTTTTCTTATGTATGAGTAAACTGTTCGTCGTTTTCGCCCTCCATTTCTCTTAGTTATTATGGAGGGGGCAGTTCATAAATGTTTGAATTACTCAGCTAATAACTTACTATTGGTTGGTAGGTTGTGAAATGTAATAATATGTTGTAGTAAATTAAACATTCGAAATGTAAACACATTTAATTCAAATGTAAACGGATGGGACTACAAAACATGAATAAATAAAACATTAATATACAGTAATCCTTTATAAATTAATATTCAATAAATTAATAAACGCAATAAAATAATAAATTTTGCAATGATGGAAATCATATTTGAATAGTAATTGACGCATAGATTAGTGAAACAAAAATGAACTGTGTTTATACTCGAGAACTTTGAATCTTTGATATAATTAAATAATATGTGGTATTTGATTAGTAGTTAACGCATAGCTGATATATAAGTAAAAAGTAATGTCCATATGATTTAAAATACGCCGCAACAAGATAAAAGATCGATCGTCACGTAAACTTTAAACAAATAAAAATCTGGCATGGACGAAAAAGGTGACGAAGAAATGTCACTAGTTTTTTTTTTTTTTTTTTTTTCCTTCTGAAACTTTATTAATGCATGAATCCATAGTCATTGTGTACAACAGTTAACAAAAATAATGGGCAATAATGATAAAGTCGCCAATGCTGAGGACAAATAGCTGCTTTTTTTGCCAATATATCTGCGCATTTGTTTTGCTCGCGGTGGGTGAATGAGAATTGGATGTCAGTGAACATGTTCCTCCATTGCCGAATTGTTTCCAGGTAATGATGTAGCCGCGGATTGGTTTGGTTGGTCGTGATGAGACGGGTTACGCTTAAGTTATCTCCTTCAAAGATGACCGTTTTATATCCTAATCCACAGGCAGCCTGAATTGCCCAAATGAGGGCTGTGCATTCAGCTTCTTCTGTTGTCATTCTTCCTTGGTATTTCCCCATGCCGCAGTCAAGCACCGTCCCTTGGTTATTCCGTATGATCCATCCGAGTCCTGAGTCACTCTCTCCTTCATGGTGTGAGGCGTCATAATTGCATTTAACCCAACCTTGAGGTGGTTTTTGCCACCTTTGATCCCTTCGGTGACCCACTTGCGGCCCTTGGTTTATTTGTTGGGCGTCTGTCTTTGTGACAACATTAGTCAGCCATTCTTGTGCATCCAACGTTGACTGTTTTAGAGTTTCCGTTGGATCAATGACTCGCCGGTTGAAAAGGAGGTCGTTACGGCTCTTCCATATTCGCCACAGGGCCCAGAATGGAAGGTATCTAATCAACTCATCCGTATGTGAATCCTTGTAAAATGTGAGGAGGTACCTGATTTTATCCTCCAGAGTTATAGTTGGGTCACAGAGTGAGTTGGTAGGGATCCCAGTTAGTCGCCATACAGACGCAGCACGAGGGCAAGAGAATAACACATGGTCTGATGTTTCTGTTTCGGAGCAACACCAGCAGCAGTAAGGGTTCACAGCCATGTTCCGTCGCCGAAGATTTTCTGCCACACCGATGGCTTTAGAAGCTATTCTCCACAAGAAATGTTTGAGTTTTGGTGCTATATGTAAGGACCATATGCCTGTTGCAATATCCGGGTTAGAAGCCAATGGTGGGGTAGTCTCCTCCAGCCCAAGATCCTGTGTTGCCGCGAGCCAGAATCCAGATTTGACATTGTAACAACCATCCTTAGTGTAAGACCATATATGTGCATCCGGCGTAGGTCTATTAGGAATATAAATTTTCCGGACTATGTGTTGGTCAGAAGAGTGAATAAGCTCCGCTAAGGTTTTTTCATCCCATTGTGATGTAATCGGATCCATGAGGAAGCTAACTGGAAGTTCTGGATTAACCACAGGCAAGAGAAGTGGTGGTCTTGGTGGATTTGTTGGTAGCCAGGGATCAATACCGAGTTTCGTTTTTTCCCCATTCCCAATGCTGATTTGCGTTCCTCTGTTTAGTAGTGCACAACCGAAACGAAGGGAGCTCCAGCCATATGATGGTTGGTATCCTTTAGGGGCGGAGAGAATGTCACTATCGCGGAAATATCGCGACTTGAGAAGACGAAATAGGAGACTTTTTGGTCTGTTCATGATCTTCCATGCCTGGTTTGCTAAAAGGGCTTGATTAAATTGGTGCAAATCTCTGAATCCGAGCCCTCCACGCGTTTTGGAAGTTGCCATCTTTTTCCAAGAGACCCAAGATAGTTTGCGCTTTTCCGATGTTGTTCCCCACCAAAACCGTGCCACCATACTGTTTATTTCTGAGCACAACTCAATGGGGAGCTGGAATACATTCATGGAGTATACCGGCATTGCATAGGCTACTGATTTGATCAATGTTTCTTTTCCCGCAGGTGTCAGGAACTTGGTTTGCCATCCATTTATTTTTTGTAACACCGCCTCTTTGATGTATTGGAACATTTCTTTCTTTTTTCTTCCGAACTGTTCCGGTAGCCCAAGATATTTTCCTCCTCCACCGATTTTGTGGATTTGGAGAGTTGTCATCACTTGTACTCTGTTTTGGTGATAAACGTGAGTACCGAATGTGATTGTTGACTTCTCAAAGTTGATCGCTTGCCCTGACGCTTCTCCATAATCTTTAAAGATATTGCGGAGAGTGTTGCTGTTCTTGTGATCGGCCTTTAAAAAGAATAGTGAATCATCGGCAAAGAGTAGATGCGATATTGCAGGTCCACCATTGCTCACTCGTATGCCTTTTAACTGTCCGGTACGTTGAGCGTTGGCCATAAGAGAGCTCAGCACATCCGCGCATAGAATGAAGAGATAAGGAGATAAGGGGTCTCCTTGTCGTAAACCACGTGTGGCCTCAAATCTGCCATAGGGACTGCCATTAATTAACTATTTCACTAGTTAACTATTTCATAATCCAATAAATTAAGGAAAATCAAATGATTAGGAGAACAATCGATCTGTAAAGCATATAACGCAATTTTAAACATATACATATATTATCTGTATATAATTTTGTTTGTCACAATATGCTTAGTTGGTGAATAGTTTAAATACTCATATTTAAACAATTAAACACCTAATGTACATGATTATATCAGAATTAAGGCGGACATAGGTTATTGAGTATGAACGGAGGATATGATATCGAACCGTCGAGAATGGCCGTGGAAATGTGGTGGTTTGCGGCCTCCGTCGCATGAATTCCATCCCAGCTCACGTAATTGTGTGGATCACGGCAAGCTTTGGCCGTCGCAGAAAAATTTCCAATCACTTTGGTGTTACCACAAAATAACTTCTGATCGAAATTGTATGGACGTCCACCATATCCACAACAAGCTTTAATACCGTGTTTCATACCTTTGATATGAAAACAAAACAAAAAGATTCGGTCAAGTAAAATACCAAAAATTGAATAATATCGGTTAAGTACAACTAAACCAAACAGGTTACGATAGACATAACGTACCGTAGGATTTGGGGTGTTGAAAGAGGTCGAGCAATATCTTGTGAGTGTCTAAGTAAATTACGGTAGCGTTTCTTAGTTCGGTTCTGGTTTCGGATAACGTTTTTTTCAGTAACGTGTTGTAATATTTGACAGCTTTGTTTACAGGAATGAGACATCCAAATTTGTCTAAATCCGAAACGGTATGAGTGTAACCGGTTAAAATCGCCGGGTAACATCCAACCGGTGCTAAATTCAATACCAAAAATGTCCGACCACCTATCCCATATATCTCCTACATTCAAGAGCAAATAACTTAAGAGGATATGAACCATTCAATATAAGAGATTATAGCATTAGAAGTGTCAATTGGCTTAAGAGAATATCCACGTAAAAATGTTTCGAGATAGAGGAAAGTTTAAATTCTATAAAAACTAAAAACCTTATGGTGTAAGCCGTTGGTACCTTAATTGTTCCAGCAATTTGGCCTATTACTTGTGGAAGATATTGTTTCACTCTCTCAACTCCAATACTCGCTAAATTGGATGTGAAATCGTTTTGACCAATATAAAACGTGTATAGCGATCTTCCAAAAACATTACTACTAGACGGTAAGATATTCATTCCTATAATACACGGGAATTTACGTCATTTGCTTTATTAGATTCATCATTCTTTTCATTAATCGTTTAGAGACCTACCTGGTTGGTCTGAAGAATGTGACTCGTCCACTTTAACCTTGAATTGTTTAATCTGATTCAGCTGAATAGCGAGTGAGAAAGGGCTGATTCCGGAGACAAATAAAGACGTGTTTGGCAAGAGAACCGTGGACGCCAACGTTGCAAAATTTGCTCCGTGGCGGAAATCCGATCCAATAGATTGCAAATATGGGCTTAGGAAAGGCATTCCAAGAGATTTAGCTAAAAGAAAACAACATTACATTTAGTACTACATAATGATCATTGCCGGCTACTAATAGTAGTAAAAAAATATTATACAAAATCGAAAATACAAGATACCTTAAATATTATATTTTGGATCCTAAATAATAATACAATTTTTTTGGTAGGTTGTCGAGGGTCAGTGTGCAAAAAAATACACACTCCGCGTATAATACATAGAACCGATCTTAGTATTGCTATCATCTCATCTATCATAAATATTTGAAAGTATTTGTTAGTCGTTACCTAGAAAATCAATGATGAGACGACCGTCTGAAGCACGACCGGCCGGTTTCTTGAAATAAGTCATTCCCCATGGACCGGATTGAGCCGGAAAAGCAGCCCAAAATCCGCCAGTGTCCGAATTCGAGTCTCCGAAGTTAAAAATTGCTTCGAAATCACATTTTGAATCAGCTTTATGCCCATAAAGCATCACAATAATCAAGACTAGAAGAGAGAACGATCTTCTTCTGTTTAGATCGGAAGCCATGCCTCTCTCTCTCTCTCTCGGTGGACAAAATGTGTGTTTGTATGTGAGAGTGAGGATGAGATATTTGGTGCTGTATGATTCTTGTAATCATCCGGTCCGTGACTCGATGTACGTGTAATTGTGTGTTGGCGTTAATGTTAGTGACTTAGTGTGTTATGGGTTTTCTAGCTAGAGTAAAGAGTACCAAGTAGGCCTAGTACCAAGTGTCCAACAATTCCCTTTAAACCCAAAAAGAGATAAATAAAGCCCATTCTATTATATTGATTCCAAGGTTCAATATATATGAGAATTTCTAACCATCCATACATCAAAAAACTAGTTTGGATAACTAATATTTCTTTCACTCACCGAAACAACACATCACTATCGATTATGGATTGGATATGAATTAGATGTCATCTATGCATCAACCAAATTGTGACATATCTTTTGTTATGCTATAGAATAATAGATAAAGAACATGATAGAAAAAATTGGGTCTAATAATTCAACAACGGCCCAATAATAACCCAATAAAGGAGGGTATTGATGTAAATTTCTGTCTTGGATCGGGGGTCTAACTGTACGCGTAAAGTGGCTCCCACTAGACTTGGCATCAAGAACACGTCACCTTGTCGGATTTGTCTGAAAATTAATCAGAAAAAGACCATAAATCATTTTACAAATTAAACTTTATTAGTAATAGTCTGTACCTGAAGAACTACTACATCAGGAAGATTTGAATTCATTATTTTTTTAGTTACTCTCTTAAATTGGAATTAAATCTTCAATCAGAATCTTGATGATTAGTATAAACAAGATTATATCTGTATCATTTTCGGATTTAAACGACATCGTTAATCTCAACTAATTTACATTAAGATAAGATTTTGTTAATAAGTATTGGGTGGATCCAACGTGGCGAAATTTGAGTCATCCTCTAAAAAGATTTTCGAGAGAAAATAAAATATAAATGAGCTGGCGTCGAATCCCACGTTGTCCGTAGGGACCACAACGGTATTCCTTATTCAGTGGGACACGTCAGCTTTATAAACCACTAACGGCCGACACAAGTCAGTAGATCCTAGAGTGGGGACCACTCTAATCTTTTGGTAAAAAAAAAACAATATTTTACCTTTCATGAAAATGAATATCAGCGGTCGATTAAATGGTAAAAAAAAAAGATGCCCGATTACCTGTCCACGTTTCGTCATCAGTGGATCTCAAATGGATTATACATTATAGTTTATTCTGTATTCATATTTTAAAAGGAATAAAATCAGCAGCACGTAAAGACTACGTAGACATCTCAAGATGAACGGTGGTGATTATGACTACGTGTACCAATCAATATTTTAATTGAATATTTAAATTGTCCAGCGCAGATCTAGGATTGCCAGCTCAGCATATGAGTTCCCTTTGCAAACCCTTCAAGATTATGACACGTGTACGGTGACGTGTTCATCAGCCTCTTGGCGCTCCATTGTCTCTCTCTTTTTCTTCTCTCCTCCTTCCTCTCTTCTTACCGAACTCTGGTTCTAGAGAGAGAACCGAATTTTTTATTTTTATTTTCTTTCTGAGAGAAATTCGAATTGTTTCTCCTGAAAATCCAGGTACGTATTTGGATTTTGGTTTCGTTATCTTCAATGAATTTCTGAATTTAGCTTGTATAGAGTGATTCTTTATGAATTTCTCGAGAAAGTTTGTATTATAGTGAAGAAAGTTCTAGAAAAGTTGAAAGGTAGATTTAATGGTGTAACTCTACTAGTTGTTGACAGTTTTGAGTTTTGACTGAGGAAAATCTGAGAAACCCGCGAAAAAACTAAACTTTGAATCTTTAGTGGTAGATACTTTATGGTTACTCGGATCTCTGTAGTATTTATCGTTTGTCTTATTTTAATCTATAGTTTGATGTTGAAAATTGCAAGATCTAAGTGTAATTGAATACTGTTCATTTAGATTTATGCTTTACACAGGAACTACTAAAAGATCTGATCATGTTTTTTTTTTTTTTTGAAGTTGCTGTGTCACTACTCGGCATTGAGAAATGGGTAGCAAAGAAGAAGGAAAAACCACAAACTCTGATAAGCCATCGCAAGCTGCTGCTCCTGTAAGTAATGAACCAATGGAAACTGTGAGATTGGTGTAGTCACAGATTTGTGTTTAGTCAAAAGTTTTCTTTGTATATCTACAGGAACAGAGTAATGTTCATGTATATCATCATGACTGGGCTGCTATGCAGGTGATTTTCTTTGACCTTGTTTTGTTTCTCCTGTGTGAATTGTGTTCATTAGCCTGAGTGATTTAGCTTGTTTTTATGATATATTATTGTAGGCATATTATGGGCCTAGAGTTGGTAGACCTCAATATTACAACTCAAATGTGGCACCTGGTCATGCTCCACCCCCTTATATGTGGGCGTCTCCATCGGTACTTATATTCAAACTTGTTGAATTTATATATATGCTTATCTGTTACTCTGAATTGAGTTTGGTTTTTTTGTTATTGTAGCCAATGATGGCTCCT
Organism: Arabidopsis arenosa; assembly: GCA_905216605.1. NCBI lineage: Eukaryota > Viridiplantae > Streptophyta > Magnoliopsida > Brassicales > Brassicaceae > Arabidopsis > Arabidopsis arenosa. The sequence goes on from LR999456.1 coordinate 18,824,323, forward strand.
TATGGGGCACCATATCCACCATTTTGCCCTCCTGGTGGAGTTTATGCTCATCCCGGTGTTCAAATGGTAATCCTCCCTTCCTTTGATTGGTTACTTTATATCAAAAATACTTGAAAGGACCAGATTTACTGATTTGTGTTTTCCTACTTTGCTTTACCAGGGCTCACAACCACAAGGTCCTGTTTCTCAAGCAACACCTGGTGTAAGTCATTGTCTTGTGATATTTCTGTGTGAAAATGTGCACTTTAAGCTATATGATGGATATTGAAATGTGAGAATGTTTGCAGGTTACAACCCCTTTGACCATGGATGCACCAGCTAATTCAGCTGGAAACTCGGATCATGGGTTCATGAAAAAACTGAAAGAGTTCGATGGACTTGCAATGTCAATAAGCAATAACAAAGTTCCCAGTGCTGAACATAGCAGCAGTGAACATAGGAGTTCTCAGAGGTTTGTCAATCTAGCCTCAACTCTTCCTAATTCAAAAGATACTTGTGCTTTATTCTTATATATATATATATATATATATATATAATCTGACGTGGTTTTGATATCAATAGCTCCGAGAATGATGGCTCTAGCAATGGTAGTGATGGTAATACAACTGGGGTATGGACTCCTCCTCTCTACTCTGAACTAGGTTTAAAGTCATTTTTTTGGATTCTTTGTTCATATTCGTCTTTTTTACCACAGGGAGAACAATCTCGGAGGAAAAGAAGGCGAGAAAGATCACCTAGCACCGGTATTTCTTCCTGAAAAAAAGACAACCGAAGTAGTTGTATGCTTCAATGTTTACAACTATTTAAAGCTAATGGTTTCTTGTCTCTTGTAGGTGAAAGACCCTCATCTCAAACCACTCCTCCTCTTAGAGGTGAAAATGAGAAACATGATGTGACCTTGGGGACTCCCGTTATGCCCACAACAATGGGTTTCCAAAACTCTGCTGGCATGAACGGTGTCCCACAGCCATGGGTACAGTACTCTTGCGCCCTCTCTAGCTCGTTGAATTCATTTTATTCGTGATATCCTCCTTTTGTTTGTTTATTGGTGTTGTTGGTGTGTGCTTATCTGCAGAATGAAAAAGAGGTTAAACGAGAGAAGAGAAAACAGTCAAACCGAGAATCTGCTAGAAGGTCGAGACTGAGGAAGCAGGTGATTGCTACTAAATTTTAGTAACTAATGATGAGAGCTATTAGATTTTCATATTTACTTAATGGATTGTGTGTTGTTCACATAGGCTGAAACTGAACAACTCTCTGTCAAAGTTGACGCACTAGTAGCTGAGAACATGACTCTGAGGTCCAAACTAGGCCAGCTAAACAATGAGTCTGAGAAACTGCGGCTGGAGAACGAAGCTTTACTGGTAACAATCTATTCGCATTTTGAACAAAATCATAAGTGTATTGATCAATAATAACATAAATTATTCCTCTCCAGGATCAACTGAAAGCGCAAGCAACTGGGAAAACAGAGAACCTTATCTCTCGAGTTGATAAGAACAACTCTGTATCAGGTAGTAAAAATGTGCAGCATCAACTGTTAAATGCAAGTCCAATAACAGATCCTGTCGCGGCCAGCTGATGGTGGCCGCAACAATGAGAGCCCGATATTTCTTCCTTTGGGTTGTGATTGTAACTTAAAAGAAGACTTTTTTTGTTTTTTCTTAGATTTGTAGCTCTCTGCATAGTGAGCAGAAATTGATGTAATATCGTTAAGAGATTCGGTGTTGTCTGGTGTATTACTGCGACCACTTGATTGGTGATAGGTAGGTTTAGTTATATAAGCGAATGGATTAGAGATAAGGGAGACATATTTGATGGTCTTTCGTTTCGTAATCGCTTGTGTATTCTTCTTTAATATATACACTTTCGTATCTCTTTTAAAGATTATCTTATGATTCTCATTATTCTTGAAAGTCGACGTGCTTCCCTTAACCGCTAAACGTGAGTACTTTGACAGATAAATTACTAACAGTCTTAACACCTACCCCAATTATACCATTTTCAGATATGTGTTACTCGGTTTATATATATTTGCCCAATAAATTTGTATTTTGTGAGATTCCTCGTCGTGAGTAGAATATTAAAATCGGTCTGATTAATTCCATATTTGCCGTTGTTCAATATCTTGGGATGTTTGATTACTGGAATAATGCATGTTCTAAGAAAATTTTGTATAAAAAATCTGGAAGTCATAATACACAAATGGGTTCATTATCCCAAAGGCTCTAAACACATGACCAAGTCCAAATACTGCCGTTGGTATATTTAAAAAACATTGAACAATTCACATTACAGAGAGCCAAAATCATTTCAGTAAGTGGCCAAAGTGTCGGAAAAATCAAACTATTATTGTGTTTGTTGGTAGGACAAGATATACACCACAAGACTTATAAATTTTATAGACGAAATCATAACATTTAATATTTTAAAAGATAATGAAAGATGACTATTCAAATTTAATCTCAATTTCATTTCGTAATTATAGATTTATAGTTAACATTACATGGAGAAGAACAGAGATCATCAAAGAAGTTCAAAGACCACCACCGGCGACGAAGAAATGGCGGGAGAAACTCTACTTAAACCGGTGCTTCAAAAACCACCGGGCTATCGTGAGCTCCACTCGCAACCTCAAACTCCACTCGGATCATCATCATCATCAACGCTTCGCCGCCCACCAAAACATGCGATCCCGGCGTCATTTTATCCGACGAAGAAGAAACAATGGAGTCGTTGCCGCGTCTTTTGCTGCTGCGTCTGCATCACCGTCGCTATTTTCATCCTCCTCCTTATCCTCACCGTCTCCGTCTTCTTCCTTTATTACAGCCCGAGACTCCCCGTCGTACGTCTCTCCTCCTTCCGCGTCAGCAATTTCAACTTTTCCGGTGGAAAATCCGGCGACGGTTTATCGCAGTTGACAGCGGAGGCGACGGCGAGGCTCGATTTCAGAAACCCTAACGGGAAGTTACGTTACTCTTACGGTAACGTTGACGTGGCGGTGAGTGTAGGAGAAGGTGATTTTGAAACGAGTCTTGGGTCAACGAAAGTCAAAGGTTTCGTGGAGAAGCCAGGGAATCGGACGGTTGTGATTGTTCCGATAAAAGTGAAGAAACAACAGGTGGATGATCCGACGGTTAAGAGGCTTAGAGCGGAGATGAAGAGTAAGAAGTTGGTGGTGAAAGTGACGGCGAAGACGAAGGTGGGATTGGGTGTGGGAAGGCGTACGATTGTTACGGTGGGGGTTACTATCAGTTGCGGTGGCGTGACATTACAAACGCTTGATTCGAAGATGACTAAATGCACCATCAAAATGCTTAAATGGTAACGTACCTATCGAAATTAAATTTATAATAATTCGATTTTAATCTTGGAAATTAAAATATTAATGTTGTGTATATAATTTCAATGCAGGATTAAATTGCACTCATAAGTAATGATGATTGATTGATGTATCTTTTTCGTCGGGATTCAAAACTTCTAAAGATGTGTGGCGAAAAGTTCAGCTTTACGAATGATCACTGTGTATGTATTTGTGTTTTTCTTTTCCCTTCTTGTTTTTACATTTCATTTTTCATATAATTACGATCCAATATGCAATCATTTTTACAATGGATATAGATATTATGAAGTTCGCTCTGTCTTTGTTCAACAATTTGCGCATACTAACGACACAAGCACACATGAAATTTACCTTACACGATACAAATTCATAAGCCAAGTAAGTACAGAATCGCAGAAATATTCAACTAAATCGCAAAGTAACCAATAAGAGTCATAACAGTGTAATAATTGAATGCGTAAAGAGCAGCCCAAACATGATGTAGCACAAACTGCAGTACCAAATGTAGTTGGCCACTGACTTATTTGATTCAGCATAAAAGCATAAACCCAATCATCTATAAGTAGAAGAAAAAAAGAAAGAAAAAAAGAGTTTGGCTAAGCCCTATAGCCTTTTATCCTTCCCACCGGATGTTGAAAGGAGATAAATAAAGCCCCCTAAATTTGTTGAACTTCTCTTCTGTCTCCTCTGGCTACAAAAATAGAAGTGCGTTTTCTTGTCGGCGAAACGTATTGAGATATCAAATGACTCAGTCTGATATCCTAAACTCCACTCCTAAAACTTCTTTCACCATCTCATATGTCACAAATGCAATCGCAATGGATGGTACAACCTATATAAGAAACACAAATAACATTTAACTTCCATGAGGAAAATTGGTTCATCTAATAAGAAGATCAAGAAATAGGGCTTTGTTATGAGACAAACCTTCACTGAATTGGGGACCAAACCCTTGTACAATGCTCCAAAGCCTTCATGACGAACTGTTTTTCTAAATGCATCCATCATTCCAGTGTATTCAAGCGAAGCCTTGCTTCTCCCTTCGCCTGTAACAACAGCGGAAGCATCTTTCCACCCGACCATTTGCATTCTCCTACGAATCACATCCAGTGGATAAGCAATTGTTTGACCAACTGTTCCAGCTATTGCACCACAAGTGAGCCTCGTTACAATGGTCAGGTCATTGTTTTCTACAAGACCGAATGGGTTGTCTTTAAGTAGCCAGTCCTTTAGAGACTCATACACCGCAAAGTTCAAGCCCACATATGGAACCTGCATTATTTATCAAAAGGCTCTCATCAACTCGTAAAAATTTGTAGTATTAAATTCGATTGAGTGGAAAAAAAAAACACGAGACTTACAACTCCAATCACTGATGGAAGCCAACCACGGTACAAGGCCCGTGGACCTTCCTCTCGCAGGACAGTTGACAAAGCATGGGCAATTCCTCTATATTGATAAGGAGAATTTGCGGTCTGTGCACATACCCATATTTGCAGAGTTACAAAGATGAGCAATAAGGCTCTGGCAATTACAAACTTGGGGTACGAAAAGCTACCTGGACAGTTAGCCTTCCACGAACCATATCCATCGGGTACGTTGCAGACATGGCTATTATCCCAGCGGTTGCACCAGCTCCAAGCCGTAAAAGAGGAGTAAGTTGGGCATTTTCTGCAGAAACGGCATAAACCCATGAACAATAAAAACTTACAAACAATGAGCCCTATTATTTGCACCATCAATGTGGAAGGCTAGTGATATCAGTTCAACATAGCTCAAAAGGCTCAATATAGAAACTTAAATGAAAGGCTGAAGCGATATGTAATAATACCATGCACAGATTCTTCAACAGGGAATAATAAAAATCTTATGCTGAAATCAATTTACCATTTCCCGTCCGCTGACGATACATGTACAGAATGCCCCTATGAGAGAGAGAAAAGCATAGATTAGAAAAAGATCTATAGTATCAAGTATGGTGCCTTCTCTAAAATCAAGATAACAGAGTAAAGAGAAGATTAGAAGTCTTACTTTGAAGCTTGCTCATAGCTGAAAAATTTCACAGCCGAATTTGGAACAATACGAGCACAGTTGGTGCCATTTCCTTTGAACAATCCACGAAGGCCCTCGGTTCTCCAAATATACTTCAACCCTTGGACAGTCCCACTATACTTTATACTATGCGGATTTTGGACCTAGAGATTGACAATGAACATGTTAACTCTCCAGTCATTTAAGTGTTCCTAAACAAAAGCTATCAACAAAGTAAAAAACCTGAAGTAATATCTTCATCCTTTCCAAAGGTGCAACTGCAGTTCGTGACCTAATAGAAAGAAGCATCAAGCGGTGACATGTTAACAAAAGAAACAAAAATGTAACACAAAGACTCAAAGAAAAAGTGACTAGCTGATTTTTCTTTTACATGGTAATCACAGGACTCCACCTAAATCGAGTAAAGACGGCTTTTTTCTGCTCCTCTTATCCTTTGGACATAAGCCCGTATCTATATTTGACTGCTTCAACACGAATTTCGATCTCAACGGAAAAAAAAAAAAAGTAACTGACTGATATACTACATTTATCGTCAGCATTCAGCAACCAGATGAATATCAATAAAGTTGTGATTTTTAATGTTAACCTAAGACAAAACAAACAATTACACTAGTAAAAGATAACAAAAACTATAAGTTCTCAAATCTAATTTGACGTTGTCGAACAAATGTATAGTCAGTCCTACTAAACATTTCAGGAGATGTTTCGTTATTAATCCCAAAATTCATCAAAATTATAAAACAGTGAAAGAATGAGAAAAACGACTCACACTCCACCAGCGACACCACCGGCAAAAAGAGACTTGCAGATGCTTTTAAAAGCATAACTCGGAGCTTTGACTCCTTCCCTCGCTTCCTCCGCCAGATTTACGATCGTTGAAACAGCTGCTGATTCAGTTCTTTTCACATCCTCTGATGCCATCGATTGATAGAGACGATTCAGGAAGAAACCGCAATCAGTGTAATAGCCACACCAACACGATTACGATCCCTAGAGATTTCTTCACAAGTTTCTTTCTTTAACAAAAATCTTCTTCGATCTCGAAGCCCTAACAGAAATCTCCGATTAGAAGTGAGTGGAGAAGAGAGATCAAAGCACTTCTCGAAAGCACAAATCTAAGCCTCTTTCTCTCGTTTGTGTCCCGGCGGCGATGATAAAAGCCAAAGGACACAACCTACTGATTAAGTCTGAACCATGACGACGCCGTTTTAATGGCACCTTTTGTTGTGAAAATTTGCAAACCAACCCCTTGACTTAATCATCTTTTGTAAAATAGCCCTTTTACTTAGAAATGTGCAAAATTATTCTTCATTTGATTAAAAATCTTTACGTCAGTGGTGAAGTTGAGTGTGTGGCGATTGGTAGCCGCTTTTGTGATTTGTGTTTTTCGTCATATTTAATTATATGTTCAACGTCACCTATCTCTTAAGTGCTTAAAAGGTTAAAGATTTAAACTATTATACACTTGAATATTATATTTAAGAGGTTAAGAATCTTTTTAGAAAAAGAGAAACAGTTTTAAAATGTTGTACACTCGAATTTCGACACTCTCGTTATTCAATTGTCAAAGAGGTTAGTTTAGAAAGAAAAAAAAGTCAAGGCGTATATGCAGAGACAATTGTTAATTTAAGGATTTGTTTGCAAAGTTTTCTTATGTTGTGGTACAATCTGGTGTTATCCAACGCGCGTCACTAAGCGCGTAAGATATACTCTCCTCGTATATGTACGCCACGTTATGATGGTACAACTGTGATAGTGCTTGATCCCGTTTGGTCAATAATGGTCAGTATGATCCGTTTCTTTGTAGTAAGTTTCGTAACCACATAAATTTTGGGATCATAAAAAGTCAAAATCAAAAAAAAATTGATACTGACCAAACGGAATCATTTTGATTTCTGATAATTTATCAAAAAATATTTCTGATTCTGACGAAAAAGGCAAATCAATTTCTGATAATTTTAATTTTCAAATATTTTCATGATACATACTCCACATATTTTAAGATTAGTTTTGTAGTAATGAGAAAGTTGTATTTATTTATTTTATCAAAATATTGTTGGGCTTAATATGGAAAGAATGACAAAAAAATAGATATAATTTTCCCAAACATTTTCTTTTTGTAAGTAAAGCAAAGAGACCGTATCTTTTTCCAAGAGGAATCATGTAATGTATAAGAAAATTGCAACTATGACATCAATCTTGTTTCTTGTCTTTTCATACTTTGGAGGGGCCATACCCAAAAAAACACATCCACATCGAGTTTTTATGTTTAGTTTTATACTTATCTACTATCACTAGTTTCAAACAAAAGAAAAAGCAAATTTTAAAGCCTTTAACAACAACAACAACAATAAGAAAAAAAAACAAGTGGATGTGTATAAAAGTAGATGTCGGACCACAATTGATAAGAATCAAATACCGAAAGCCTTATGGCTATTATTCTATGTGATAATCTTGTAGATCACACACATAACATTAAAAAAAAAGGTACACCAGCTCAGACCCACTTACATTGTCCAGTTATTAAGATGTAATAATCTATTTTAAGATATTCTGTTTCTAAGCCCATATTTGGGCCTGTTATGGACCCAAACAAATCAGGCCGTTCTATCAATTTACGGGCCTAAACAGCTAAGAAGTTGTGTCCATGAATTCTATGTTTTCTTAGCCGAAAAAATGGGTAGTACAATATAAGTCAACGTTAGTTATCCCCAAAATGCATATTAATATTTGTCAAATCTGATTGGTGTTGGACTATCTATAAATCTTTAAATGATAGACAGAGGAGAAGACTTTTACAGCTGTACGTAGCTTTTCTCACCACAAAAAAACAAAAAAAAAAGTCAGAACTCAGAAGGCGACCTATACTATGTGATCAATTTCACTTCCCCTGCCCATATATCTCAAGTCTTAACCTCCTCATTAAATAGACAGCAAAGTAATCGTTTACGAGGTTAATATTTATCAACATTTAGGATTCAAGTTTATTTTAGAGTAGTATTTTTTTTATTTCAAAGAGGGAAGTGTAAGAATTATTTGGGGGTCATAGTGTATCAATCAATGTATTAGGGTCATTATTTAATTAGTTAAAACTTATGTGGTCACTTTGGTATAAAGTAAATGATATGGAGCATAAGTGTTATGGAAAATTAATGTGTGGATACATTTAGTAATTCCTAATTTGATGAGGGGCCGAATTAAAAATTATCTCTATATAAATACAGGGTTATGGTCCCCAAAGCAACCCTAACCAGAAATAAGGAAACTCTCTGTATCCCCATCAACAGAGATTTAAAGCTATTTAAGGTGTGCTTTGGAAGACCTAATCTCAAATTCAATGTATAAAAAAAGGAGAAGTTTTGAGATCTTGTAACATGGAAACATAAACTTGACGTTTTTTGTATTATAGATATAAAAACTTGATCAATGTATAATAGTTTCATTTGACTAGCTAGTCTGATGTCGTACAAACACACTCACAAAAAATACGAAAATAGGAAGTCGTCTTAGTTTTAGAAAATATAACTATTGCTGAAATTGTATATCAATGCATGCTTGCTATTGAAATGTAATTAAAAATAATACTAAGAATTGTAAGGTCTAGATTTGAATAAGTAATTGAATTTTTCTTTGTAAGTTAACAATTTTGGAAAAGTGTGATACTATCTGAGAACGTATTAATTTACCTGTCGGTAAACAGTCAGACTCACATTTCTAGATTTTTGTATTAGTAAAAGAGATTTGGTAGTCTCCTTATCAGCGGGTCAACGAGACCCGGTCCGCTCACCGTACTACAGTCTAAATTCTAGTTTCACGCGCTTACGTACATACGCGCTCAAGTACGTCTTTCCTCAAAATCAAAACTTTTTAAAGGATTATCAAATCAAAACTATCAAAATTTGATTTTTGCTTCGATCGTTTCCTTTATCAATCTTCTTCCCCTCCTAATTCATTTTCAAATCTCATCACTAATTATTCTCTTTCCCCCTTAAGATTCCCGGGAAAGCAATGCAAGAAAATTAATCCTTGTTTAAATTTTTAATTATTTCTTAAAACCTTCCAGCTCAAGTTTGGTAGTAAGTAAGCAGCCATTTAAATCCCCATTGATAAAGACTTTAAATTCTTCTGAATTTTTTCTTTCCAAAACCCTTTTTAGAAAATTGGTTGGGTTCTTCAAAGAGATTAAGCTTTTGATTCATTTATTTCCACCGGAGAAGGATCATCAAATTCGTCTTCTCACCTAACTCGGCGACGACATTCTTCAAGGTTCGTTTGGTTTTCACCTCTGTGATTGTGCCCATGAACTCATATTTTCGTCAGAGTAAAAAGTTTCAATTTTTCATTGTAATTTTACGATTTCAATCGTTTGGTAGTTTTATCTGATTCAATCGGAGATATATGTTGTTGGGTTCGAATTTGATCTAAAATCTCGAAGAATTGATTTGAATTGCAGTTGAAAGAAGAAGCAAAACCCTAGAAACAGTTTTCTTCGGGTAATCGAAGAAGCTGATGAGGTCACGAGGTGATGTCTCTGAAGCAGAAGGTACGAGATCAGATGCTGGTTCTTCAAGAAGCGAAGAAGAAACGACTCTCAAGGAGAAGCACTCAAATTCGCGAGCTGGGTCTCAAAGATCTGGAAAAAGCTTGAGAAATGAAGAGCTTGGTGAGCCTAATTATGGATCAGATTCTTCATCTAAGAACACAACAAGCAGCAGCAACCCAATTGAGTATACTGAGCAAGAACGAGCTGAGCTTTTAAGAAGGTTAGATTCAATCAAAGATCATCTTCTTCGTGGTGGTGGTAATAATGTAGTTGATAAACCTAAAGAACCAGATCATAATCAGCCATTCCTTAGACCAATTCATCTTCATGGTCCTCCTAATCATAATCCTGGTCCTTCTTATTACCATCCGTATCCTGAGCCGATTCCGTACCCTGGACCGGTTCATGGAATGTATCCTCAAGCTTATCAAGATCCTTACGGGTTCCAAATCCATAGAAGACCACCTCCAGTTCCTAATCCAAACTGGTATCCTCCTGGTCATTATCCTAATCAGATGGCTCGTCAGTTTCCTGGTGGTCAATATGTTGAAATTGGTCCGGATATAGTTGACCCACATTCTTACTTTCCAGCTACTCCGGGTAGGTACGGTGACCTGCCTCCGTATAGCCCGGTTTCGTCTCACCATCGTGGCGAGAAACTCGCATCACAGTACAGTGATATGCCTCCTTATAGCCCTGTTTCTTCTCACCATCGTGGCGAGAAACTCACAACACCTTATAGTTCACGTGTTGATAACAGTTCGAGTTTTCCTTCTTCGATGGGATCTCCAGGTCCTCGAGGTGGTTACGCAAGGTGGCCGAGTGAACATGATTCTGAAATGGGTGGTGCTTTTGCTCGTGGGTATGTTAAGAAAGCTGTATCGGATACTGATGCTCGACGTTGTCATCCTCTTGCTGGTGGTGCTCCTTTTATAGCTTGTCAAAGTTGCTTTGAGCTGCTTTACTTGCCTAAGAAGAAGCTTTTGGCTCAGGAAAGGCAACATAAGCTGCAGTGCGGTGCTTGTTCTGAAGTTATTCGTTTCACAATCGTCGATAGGAAACTCGTTTTCTCTTCTGGTAACGAGGAAACAAAACTGGTCTCTCTAAAGGTTGAAGATAGAAGCACAACAAACACAGTAGTGGTTGAGGAACTCTCTTCTGTTGATTTCAACAACTCAGGTAGCGATATTCCGCCTAAGGATGAAGAAGAACCAGTGCAGGAATTTAGAAGTCATCAGGATACTATGCAAAGCATCCGGTCTGAATCTCAAAACTCAGATGATGAAGAGAGATCTAGCATTTCTAGTGAACAACAACAAAAGGAGGTCAAATCTGTTCGTCGGCGAGGTAAAGGATCAAAAGCGCCTGAACCCGCTGCTCCTGATAATGCCAGTCTACTTGAACTTTTTGAGTATTCTAATGTAAACAGAGCTGCACTCGCTTACGGAATGGCGCAGTTAGGTTATGACAAGCCAGATAAGCAAAAGTCTTTCATGACACAGGACTCGCTGCAAACGGAATCAGTAGCTACAGAAACAGAGGTTTCTTACAACGGATATTCTAACACCGAGATCTCAGAAGAGTCGAGGTACTCAAACGGAAGAGAAGACGACAACAGACCAAGAGCCAGAAAGGGTAGTGAGTACGGTTCCACAGAGATCACAACGAGGTCCTCTACTGATCGAAATGAAGATCAGATGAAGTCATTAGAGGTTTGGGTTAACGGACATCTTATACCAGAAGATCTGGTTAGTAGTGCTGAGAAATTAGCTGGACCAATCCAAGCCGGAAAGTATTGGTAATGCCATGAACTTCAACATACACTGTTTCTCTCTTGTTTTGTTTCCCTCTTTTTCTGATTTATGTCTCTGATTCAGGTATGATTACCGAGCTGGGTTCTGGGGCGTGATGGGCAAACCGTGTCTCGGTATAGTACCTGTAAGTACTTTAACAATGTTCTTTCAAAATTGATAATTGAAAACTGTATCATCAAATTGATAAAGAAATGGTTGACTTACTCGTTGTTGTTACAGCCATTTATTGAAGAGTTTAGCCATCCAATGCCGGATAACTGTGCTGCGGGAAACACAGAAGTGTTTGTGAATGGAAGAGAGCTTCACAAGAGAGATTTCGAGTTACTTGTGGGCCGTGGTCTTCCCCGAGACAAGAACCGTTCTTACATTGTTGATATATCAGGAAGAATCCTTGATGGAGATTCAGGGGAAGAACTTCATAGCCTTGGCAAATTAGCCCCAACGTAAGCACATATCACACAAAAGTCTTTTATGCTTTGAGATATTGAGATTAGATTCTAAAATTTTAGTGAAATTTGTTTGAAAAACTTGAAACAGGATTGAGAAGGTGAAGCATGGATTTGGTATGAGAGTTCCAAGATCATTAGCTTCATGAAAGCTCCCACTAGTAACGAGTAAACTACAACACAACCAAATATGATTCTGCCTCTTTTTTCAATCTTCATATTATTTATTTGTTAAATTTGTAAAGTGTGCTTTTTTTATTCACGACATCGGTTAGATTTTGATTTTTGGTATTCTTTTTAAAAATATCTTTGGGGAAATGTCTGTATTTTTGTTTTGCTACCAGAACCGGTTAGGGGGTTAAGACTCTATACAAACCGGGTTATCTCGGTATAACGTTTGTAATATTTCCATTTTTTTTTCTGGTTCCAAGCAGACCTAACTGGTTTATGATTCTTGGTCCAGATTACCATATCTTAAAGACTGGTTAGATTATATTTTATGGAATGATAAAAGTTTGATTATGAGAACCTTATCTATATTTTTTAATCACAATTATGACTTTTCATCTCTTTTATAACTCTTTTTCTTTACACTAGTGTTTATACGGTTTGCTAATTCCTCTTTAGGCTTTATATTCAAGTTCTTGCACGTTTCTGAAGTGGGTCCTTCCTACATGACAACAGATTGTAGACTCATGGGCCCAATATCAGAATCAAACAAAATAGAGAATCTATTCTATTCATAAACAGGCCTCGTGGTCCATTCGTTTAGTTTTCATGTATCCATATTTTCTTACAAAAATACTAACATAGAGTAAGAACAAAAAGATAACTAACCAGTAGCGAGCATGAGAAAAACGAGTGAGCAAAAATTGTCCACTAATAACAAAAGAGAATTGTGAGGAATCATAGCAATGATTGGAGTCACTTGGAAATGTTTCATATATTTTATATACTACTAATACTAGTGTTAGTTCATTCACACAAATTTTAAAAACCATTTCTACCATGGTAATACCTAGGAAATGGACCCGCGCGTTGCCGCGCGGAGAAGTGAAATTCTAAATAAAAACAATAATGCTAACTCATTTCTAAACAAATATATCTGATCAATAGAAGATAGAAATGATGATTCTTGGAACCGCGTCTTCTAAAGATTAGACATCTAGCATAAATGATTAGAAAGGTAAAGTTGGGAATGGAGCTCATGGCATGATGTTTGGAATCTTCTTGGTCCACTCATTAGATTCTTAGGGGATAGACGACCAAGATCACTACATATCCCTCTACATGCTAATTTATCTGCTACTTATAATGAAAGGGACTCTATTATTCAGCCTCCAAGATCTAAGGAGATTCTAATTTTGCATATTCATCTCAGTACCACTGTGAAACTTTCAAGTATATCTTATTTGCATGACTCCAATGGCTTGTATGTTGATAGTGTAAAGTTCTGGGGAATCTTCTCTGCAAAGACATGGCATGTACTTAGACCGACTGAACCTGAAAAAGATATGCATGACTGTGTATGGTTTAAAGGAACAACTCTAAAGTACACCATGGCCATGGGTATCACAATTTAAACTAATATAGAATTATTTTCGCTTACTTATCACAGTGACAAAGAAGAAGGTGCCACCATGGGTAATTATATTATGAAGGAAGCGTGTGAGATGATGTATCATGTGAGTAGTACAGTGACAACCTAACCCATCCATATAAACCCCATTCCACAAAGTGTTTCTTAATTGGAGCACAACCCAAAGAAAAAATATAAGTAAATATCTTGAATAAAAGTATAACCACATGGTGGTGGGCGAGTGGTTCTCGTTTGGTTGGAAGGATCGCCCTGTTGGTCTAGGCCAGGGATCGATCCTCCCCAGACGCAGTTTCGCTCTCTCACTCCTGTGGCCACCTGGGAATTTACCTGCGGACTTGCTCAGGCGCCCCAGACCACCAGTTTATCAGGGGGCCCTTAAGTGGAGGCTTAAAAATCCCTGTGACGCGGGCTTAGGCCCAGTGGGCTAGTCAGATCACTGTGTGGTCTGGATACTGGGTTATCAAAAAAAAAATAAAAGTATACGGCCTCTCAATTTTCAAATTTGAATAGATTTTGTTTGTCTCTACCTCTATATTATGCATAAACAAACCCAAAAAGTCAACACTACTTAGAAAAAAAAAAAACACTATGTGAATTGCAATTGTATCGTTATAAAAAGATGACGGGAGTTGAGAATAGAGGATCCCTACCTCAGTAGACGCCAAATCGAATGCCCCGGTAGATAGAGGGTTAGTGAGCACAATACATCGTTATTGCTGGATAAGATTCATAAGACGGTTCTCCAAATTAGATTAATGATTTTTGTTTGGAAAGGTTTCAGAAAAGATTATGAATTTTAACGATGAAAAAGCACAACAAAAATTTTGTGTAAATAGGTATATTTTATGTTTGTTTGTACATTTTATGATCAATAATCATCCATTGGGAGAAGCGATGCTTCATGAAAGATTGCTTCCTTTGTTTTGCTGATTTTTTGGAGAAAACAAATATTAATCATATTTTAGATTAATTTATAAGTAGATATATTGCAGTTTTCACTAACTAAACCAAACTTTTATATAGTGATATGTTGTATGTACATCTTCAATTTTCTTCAGCTATTTCAATTTTCATTTAAAATAAGTTAAATAGTATAAAAAGAGTAGTATAGATAAATGATACAAATATTATCAGGCGTAACAAAAAATCTTGAAAAAATAAAAGGCAGCAATAAACTTAATTAAATAATAAAAAACAATAACAATTTTTTTCTAAACAGATCCAATTCTTAAACGGAAAAAAAACCATATGCTCCGGTTGCAAACGATTTATACGAAAAATGAAAACACAATAATTTAAGAGTCCTTGGAGAAATAGCGGGTATTAGTGAGAGAAGGCGAGAAAAAAAGATCGTGGGCGGCGTGAAGTTAACATATGATCAACGATGGCAAATTGTTGGAGAAGTGAATAGTTGACAATCAAGAGATCAACGACTATTTCAACACAACAGCATGGAAATAAAATCTATGAATAACAAAGAAAGCAATCAAAGACAGAGAGGCTTTAGACGAGTGAGACAAAACAAAGCAAGTACGAACTCTGATTTGTAACTTAGGCAAAAGACACGAGAGATGTGAAAACTTAAACTTGTATTAACTGAAAATCTGAATATTACAAAACACACACAAGGTCATTATATAGACTTGAAACAGAACGACATGAAGAGTTGCGTCTCTTCTTTATTTGTGACTCTTGACAAATAACTACCTTCTACAATTCATGACTCTTAATACATAAAACTTTAACACACAGACACATACTTTAATTATATAAAATAACAAATGACCAAACTCAATTATCGATCAACACTATGTAAATCATTGAACCATAAAAATTAAGAGTGTACCATAAAAGTGAGGGTTTACCTAAAAGATGAAATTGAAAAGCGGACACTACAACGATGGTAAGAGTGTGGCGTCTCGATGGGTCAAAGGGAGAATCACTAAAACGATGAACAACGTGGCGATGAATCAAAGGGAGAATCACTAGAACGATGAACCGAGGCAAGATCAAACGGATATAGCGAGGACGAGTGAATAAAGAAATTGTATATCGAGGATTCTATAAAACTGTGAATCAACAATGATTATGTGAAAATGTAAAAACAGCGATAGTGGCGTTCCAGTTATGGAGGTTTTGCTTCAGATTAACATGACGACGACGATACGTTATTAATGACGCTTGCTTGAAATTCATTAAAAGGAAAAAAAAAACAAATTACAACGGGAATTCGATGGGCTCTAACAAAGAAACATCCTTTTCATGACCATTCAAACATCATGCATATAGATATAGAGATAAGATTTGTGAAAAGAAAACCAGAGAAACTGCAAGGCGTAGAACAAATTCCAAATATAAAGTTCTGAAAGAGGCAATTGAACAGGTTTTTACAAAGAGAAGCGTTGATTCGGCAAGGAAGCAAAGAGAAGCGACGATTTGGGGAAAGGAGCACGGCGAGCCGGCGAGGTGCCTTTTCATTTAATAAACGAATCTAAGCCGTTAGATAAGTAAACAAAACAATCTCACCGTTGGATTAAAAAGAATGACATCAGCAGCCCCAAAAAAGTGGGTTTGCTATTATATATAGATTCCGCCAAATATTCAAACTAGTTACGTTCATCACTCTAATAAGTAAGTGTCAGGAATTCACAAACATATCAATGATTTGAATAACCCAATATATCATCAAAATGTGTGGTGCTTGCTAAGTTCCAAGATTCAAGAGAAAGGTTGATATTGTTGTAACGGAGGGCTGTGGAGATACAACCAAAGATTGAGATAAAGGGTGTGAGGACCAAAAGCAGGGCATGTGCTTCTTCACATAAATTGAAAAAACTCAACTTATTCCTAATATTTGGAATTAATAAACATAAGGACAATGAAACCATCTGGGTTGGTCCAACCTTTTGTGGATGACCTAAGCAAATTTGAAAAATTAAATACATTTATATGTTAATTAAAAAAAATTAAAATCAGAATTCCACTATCAAAAGTCATAATTGTAAATAAAAAAAAAACAAATCCAGAAATAATGTTAAAATTCTACCTTATATTGCTATCACAAAAAAAAAATATATACACATATAGGAGTATTTGTTATAACATAAAAGAATGCCCAACAATTTAGCCTTATGTATGCATGCTTCTTGGAACAACAATGCTTATTAATTTATTTATTTTTTAATTTTGTTGACCACAGTTAAAATGGCCGTTCGGTACTTCGGGTCGGTTCTTTCGGCTTTCGGATAATTCGGATACAAAAATTTGGTAATGTATATAGGAGTATTTG
The DNA here is from genome assembly GCA_905216605.1 of Arabidopsis arenosa. Lineage (NCBI taxonomy): Eukaryota > Viridiplantae > Streptophyta > Magnoliopsida > Brassicales > Brassicaceae > Arabidopsis > Arabidopsis arenosa. Next base: position 18,841,410 of record LR999456.1, read on the forward strand.
TTATATACGTATGCTTCTTGGAACAACAATGCCCAAGAATTTAGCCTTATATATGTATGCTTCTTGGAACAAAAATGCTAATTAATTTATTTTATTTTAATTTTGTTGAGCACAGTTAAAATGGCCTTTCGGTACTTCGAGTCGGTTCTTTCGGTTTTCGGATAATTCGGATACTAAAATTTGGTAACGCAGTCGGTTCCGTTCGATTCGGTTCGATATAAGTACTTGAAATTTGAAACGGATTCGGTTCCGATTGGTTACAAACCAAAGTATCTGGTTTAACCAAAAGAAAAAACGGATTTGTTTCGATTCGGTTTCGGTTAATATGTCCAGGCCTAGTTAAAATGATTCTTGGTATGTTGCTTGACATGTGAGTCTACTACACTCTACAGTACAATAGACGGTAAGGGGTAAAGAAAGGGGAAAACATCGCTTTCTTGGTCACAAAGATCCTAAAATTTAATCTCAAACCTAACCATCTCTCGAGGCCAAGTATAAAACCATTGAATAGCTTCACCAACCATCGAAACAATTTCACTGTTCTCTCTTCTTCAATGGAACAACAATTAACCTTACTATTGCTTGATAGCCCAGAAGGCGCGAAATATGTAGAAGAAACCCTAGAAGTCGCTTCTTCTTCTTCTTCTGTTCCCTCCTCCACTGATCACCGCCATCGAACCTTCGTCAAATTCTTCGTTTACTTCTCTCTCGTCGCTCTCGCTTACTATTTCATCATCTCCAGTTTCGCCGTCTCTCCAATTTCCCCAACGTTGCCGCAGCAATCTTCTTCCGGAAACGGTAATCTTTCTTTCGCAGTTCTTTCTCCTCCAATTTCGAATTTGATTTTTGATAAAGATTCCAGAATCTTTCCAATTATGGAGATTTAGGGATTATTGGGTGTTCAATTTTGGAAATTCTAACCTCTTAATAGTGACATTAATGGAAATTTCTAAACTTTCGATCAAAATTTGTAATTTAGGGTTTAAGTGTTGTGTTTACCATGTGTTTGATTAAATGTTTGTGTGAAATTTTCTTTTGCAGTTTCATCAGCAAAGTGTGATCTTTTCACCGGAGATTGGGTTCCGGATCCAACAGGTCCTCTGTACACAAATGTCTCTTGTCATCACATTCAAGATTTTCAGAACTGTCTATTGAATGGACGGCCAGATGTGAATTATCTCTTCTGGAGATGGAAGCCTCGTGATTGTGATCTTCCTAGGTTTAGTCCTTCCCAGTTTCTTGATTCAGTGAAGAACAAATGGTGGGCTTTTATCGGTGATTCCATCGCTCGTAACCATGTCCAGTCTCTCATCTGCATTCTCTCTCAGGTTTGTTAATTCTTTATTCAGAGAATGAGTTTGGTTTTGTATTAATGAAAGTTTCCTTAGACTACAAGTAACAAGGCCTTTGATTTATCGCTCAGGTCGAAGAAGTGGAGGAAATCTATCACGATAAGGAGTTCAGATCCAAGATATGGAGATTCCCTTCTCACAACTTCACACTTTCTGTCATTTGGTCTCCTTTCCTTCTCAAATCCGAAACATCTAGCAACTCGGATATCCAGCTTTACCTTGATCAGCTCGACCACAAATGGACCGTCCAATACTCGAAATTCGACTACGTTGTTATCTCTGGAGGCAAATGGTTTCTTAAAACCACAATATTCCATGAAAACAACTCAGTCACAGGCTGTCATTACTGTCAAGGAAGAAACAACCTAACTGATCTCGGCTACGATTACTCCTACCGCAAAACCCTAAACCTTCTCCGCGATTTCGTCCTAAAATCAAACCACAAACCGCTGGTTCTGTTCCGAACTACAACACCTGACCATTTTGAAAACGGAGAGTGGAACACTGGTGGGTATTGCAACAGAACGATGCCGTTTAAAGAAGGTCAGGCAAAAATGAAAACCGTTGATGATGTGATGCGTGATGTTGAGCTTGAGGTGTTTCAGAAATTTGGGAAAGGTTTCGGTTTAGGTTCCAACATCAGACTATTAGACACGACTGGAATGTCTCTTCTCCGTCCAGACGGGCATCCGGGACCGTACCGGCATCCAAATCCTTTTGCTGGAGTTAAGAATAAGAGCCATGTTCAGAATGATTGTCTGCATTGGTGCTTACCTGGTCCAATTGATTCATGGAATGATGTGATGGTCGAAACCACGCTTAACCGGGAACGGGAACTATACGATTTAACCGGTTAAGGTACCACGATGTTGCTTGTAGCTAGTTACAGTCTATAGCCATTCGTTTTCCCAGTTGTTCGTATATATGCTAGTTCTATAAATAAAATTTGTACTTGTTCTATTCAAAATAAACGGTGCAAAATTTTGCAGTGTGAATTTTTGTTTAATACGACGCCGTTGTTCTAATGATTTGCAAACGACATCGTTTAAAAAATGCCGTTTCGCAGCAGCGTGGTTCGAGTGGCTTGGTCTACAGATGTTGTTAAAGCCCAGCTGTTGGGCCTTTAAAATTATAAAACGACAACGTTTTCTGGAAAATAAGTTTCATGGACAGGAGAAAAACATCGTGTCATTCTACTTCATCAGAAGTAGTCGTCCTGCCGTTTTTGTATAGCCTGTGGGGATCGTCCATTGATAGTCGTCACTAATGACATATGCAATACGATGAATAATTTCAGCAAGTTTTGGCAGATATCGAAACAAATAATGCATAATTTAGTAATATTGTTTAATTCGGCTCATTTGGTAGCTATAACAACTATATCATTTGTAATGGCTCCGGACGGAGAAAGCGTATCGGATCAATATTGATGTCACGAGGAATCACTCGGTAACCAAAGAACACAACCGGTTCAAGCGTATCAAGCAGATCTAGCGGTACAAATGCGGATCAAGCAGTTCAAACGCTTTAAAATATGTGTTGAATGGAAAGCGGATCATGTAGTACAAATAAAATATTTTTAGGGAGACTCACAAAAATGCCCCTTTTTCAATACCCCTTTTCAAAAATACCCCCTTTGGCTGTCCATTTTTAAAAATACCCCTTTTTATGTACAAAATGACTAAATTACCCTTCTTTTAATAAAAGATATCACAAATATATAAGGAAATATAACAAAATTAGGTCCACAAAATACAAAATATTTTGGCGGGAAAAGTGATCCCGTAATTTTTCCCGCCAAAACACTTGTAAAAACTTGTAAAAAACCTTTAAAATACCTTGTAAAATTTTCCCGTAAAATTTTTTCCCGCCAAAAAATTTTCCCGCCAAAAAAATTTTTTTGCGGGAAAAGTGATTCCGCAATTTTTTTGGCGTTAAATTTTTGGCGGGAAAATTTTTCCCGCCAAAAATTTACAAGGTATTTTAAAGGTTTTTTACAAGGTATTTATAAGGTTTTACAATGTATTTTAAAAGGTTTTACAACGTATTTACAAGGTATTTATAAGATATTATAAGATTTTACAAGCTATTTTATAAGGTTTTTACAAGTTATAAGGTTTTACAAGTTTTTTATAAGGTTTTACAAGTTATAAATACCTTATAAAACCTTATAAGTACCTTGTAAAACCTTTTAAAATACATTGTAAAACCTTACAAAACACTTGTAAATACTCTGTAAAACCTTTAAAATACCTTGTAAATTTTTCCCGCCAAAAAAAAAAATTGCGGAATCACTTTTCCCGCAAAAAAAAATTTTTGGCGGGAAAAATTTTTACGGAAAAATTTTACAAGGTATTTTAAAGGTTTTTTACAAGTGTTTTGGCGGGAAAATTGCGGGATCACTTTTCCCGCCAAAAAATATTTTGTATTTTGTGGACCTAATTTTGTTTCAAATAAGGGTAAAATGGTCATTAAAAATTAAAAGAGGGCAAACTTAAAAATGGACTCTAAAAGGGGACATTTTTGAAAAGGGGTATTGAAAAAGGGGCATTTTTAACAATTTCTCATATTTTTATTAAAAAATTAATTTTTAATTAAATATTTTACACATACTAAAAATAATTAGATTAACAAAATTTGCAATATTGATTTAACATATTCTTGACTATCTTTTTAATATATATATATATTTAATATTTTTTAAACATATATTTTTCCGTAATTTAATTTACCAGTTTTTGATAGAATTTACTTTGCTAAACTATTCTAATAATTACTACAAAACATATTATAGTAAATTGTAGGGTTTGTGCAAATAAAATCTTTAACTCGCCAATAATATGTCAAATCAAAACTCTTGCGACGAATAGTTTAACTCTACCTTTAAAATTTTAAAAGTCTAATATATGTAACCGTACAAACGTTTACAATATACAGATAAAGGTTACATTGCGTATTATTTTTTAATTCGTAGGATTAATCTGTATTTTTGTAAATAAATGGTAAATTTGAAAAAATTAGCGAGTTTGATGATTTTTTTTTGCGCAAACTCCTAAATTATATTAAATAAAAATTGTTAAATTATTTTACATCTTTTTTTAACATGTAATTTTCTAATACCAAAAACCTAAAAATCTATTATCCAAATGATATGTGTTGTATTACTTTAACCATATCTGTTACATCTTCCTTAAAATATTTTTAACATTTATTAAAAGAAAAAAGAGAACCGCTATTAAACCAAAGAACCGCTGTGTAATTCATGCGTTCTCACCGTTCATAATGGATCTCAAATTTTGCTTTAAGAAAGTGAACCACATGTGGTCCATCCGTACCGTCACTGAACCGCATCTCGTGGAAATATATATATATATATATATATATTATAATTTATATATGTATGAAATTATAATAACATATCTGTTTAAAAGTTGTATTGATGCGACAGCTTTATGGACATGATTCTTTTGATTTAGTCCTACCTTATACTCGTTCAAAATGACAACTTTAAAAATAAATAAATAAATTGTTAAATTCCAACCACTTATCACTCTCCTTTATGTGATTATAATTTTAGCTTGGCAATGTTATGCATTAAAAATTGTTGATGCACAAGTCGAATGACGAAAAAATAAAAATGCACAAGTCGAATTGACAAAGATATAAAAACATATAAGAGCATCTTCAACCCACCTATATATTTGCCTCTAAACTCTATTTTAAAGGCAAATTTACTCCAACCCACCTTTATTCTCATCTCTAAAATAGAGATCTCTATTTTTTTCTCTATATATAGAGGTGAGGTGAGAATAGAGAATTTCTATTTTTTCCTCTATAAATAGAGTTAAACTTTTTAGAGAAAAAAATAGAGGAATACGTTGGAGTAAAAATAGAGAAAACTTACCTTTATTATAGAGATAGAGCTAAAAATAGGGAAATACATTGGAGATGGTCTAACATCATCGTCGTCCACAGGTAATGAGTTACTTAGGCTTTATGATTAAGCGGGACATATTCAATTTAGTAAATCATTACAAAAATGATGGGCTATGAGATAAATCCCACTTTCACCTTTTTCACTCAAACAAATGCTAAAGTCTAATCTATCGATGAATGATTATTTGCCTTTTTATCGTCACCACGATTACCCAAAATATTTCAAGAAGTCATTTATATAACAAAATGTTTGGCAAATAAAAGGAAAAATTGTTATAAAAGAAATTAATAGTAGCAAATTGCTGTTTCAAAAAATAATAATTTTAGCAACAACAAAAAGGAGCGAATGAAAAAAAAATTATTATGAAAAAAAATGAGAAAAAGATCATTGCGGAAGCATTACGTTTGCATTTCATCACACATATTCACACGTGCGCTCAAGACATTTCACACGCACAATTATAATTGACCCACAATCACAAAAAGGCTGGTCATCACTAATTTTCAACAATTTCGCTACCCCTCTCCAATAATTGAACATTATATATATTGGCAGCCATATTATATATAGCTTTTGGTTTTCAATTGTAGGATATTATATAATAGCATTATGTGTCTCTCTACTATACAAACATGAAACATTTTGATGTATCATTCCCAATTCCTATTTTACTTTATATTTTACATGAAAATCGCAAAGTATGAATATATCCACAAAATTGTTTATTTTCATATTAACATGAAAAATCACAAAACAATAAGTAAAAAAATAAATTAGCTAAATGATGAATTTTTATTTTAATTAATAGGTTACCAAACTATCCATATTCGAACATTGTCGCCACAAGGAACATTCTACAAAAAACTACAACTAAATAAAAAATAGAATTTCTCCTCTTTTTTTTTTTGGTAAAATAGGAATTTCTCCTCTTGCTTCAGACAAGCTCTCTATATAAAGCCATTTACTCAATACCTCACAAATTACAAAAAAGAAAAAAGGAGATAATAATCACAAACTACAAAAGTAGAAAGAAAAAAAAAAAGATATTAGTTCTTGAATCTTTGCATCAATGGAGGAATCAAAAGCGTCTCACGTTGCGATCATACCAAGTCCGGGAATGGGTCATCTCATCCCACTCGTCGAGTTCGCTAAACGACTCGTTCAACGTCACGGCTTCACCGTTACCTTCGTCATCGCCGGGGAAGGTCCACCGTCAAAAGCTCAGAGAACCGTCCTTGACTCTCTCCCTTCTTCGATCTCATCCGTCTTTCTCCCTCCCGTTGATCTCACTGATCTATCTTCGTCCACTCGCATCGAATCTCGGATCTCCCTCACCGTGACTCGTTCAAACCCGGAGCTCCGGAAAGTCTTCGACTCGTTCGTGGCGGGAGGTCGTTTGCCGACGGCGCTCATCGTCGATCTCTTCGGTACGGACGCTTTCGACGTGGCCGTAGAATTCCACGTGTCACCGTATATTTTCTACCCAACAACGGCCAACGTCTTGTCGTTTTTTCTCCATTTGCCTAAACTAGACGAAACGGTGTCGTGTGAGTTCAGGGAATTAACCGAACCGCTTAAGCTCCCTGGATGTGTACCGGTCGCCGGGAAAGATTTCCTTGACCCGGCCCAAGACCGGAAAGACGATGCATACAAATGGCTTCTCCATAACACCAAGAGGTACAAAGAAGCTGAAGGGATTCTTGTGAATACCTTCTTTGAGCTAGAGCCAAATGCTATAAAGGCCTTGCAAGAACCTGGTCTTGATAAACCACCGGTTTATCCAGTTGGACCATTGGTTAACATCGGTAAGCAAGAGGCTAAACAAACCGAAGAGTCTGAATGTTTAAAGTGGTTGGATAACCAGCCGCTCGGTTCGGTTTTGTACGTGTCCTTTGGTAGTGGCGGTACACTCACATGTGAGCAGCTCAACGAGCTTGCTCTTGGTCTTGCAGATAGTGAGCAACGGTTTCTTTGGGTCATACGAAGTCCAAGTGGAATTGCTAATTCGTCGTATTTCGATTCACATAGCCAAACCGATCCATTGACATTTTTACCACCAGGATTTTTAGAGCAGACCAAAAACAGAGGTTTTGTGATCCCTTTTTGGGCTCCACAAGCCCAAGTCTTAGCACATCCATCCACGGGAGGGTTTTTAACTCATTGCGGATGGAATTCGACTCTAGAGAGTGTAGTAAGCGGTATTCCACTTATAGCATGGCCATTATACGCTGAGCAGAAGATGAATGCGGTTTTGTTGAGTGAAGATATTCGTGCGGCACTTAGGCCTCATGCCGCGGACGATGGGTTAGTGAGTAGAGAAGAGGTGGCAAGAGTGGTAAAAGGATTGATGGAAGGTGAAGAAGGCAAAGAAGTGAGGAACAAGATGAAGGAATTGAAGGAAGCAGCTTGTAGGGTGTTGAAGGATGATGGGTCTTCCACAAAAGCACTTAGTCTTGTGGCCTTAAAGTGGAAAGCCCACAAAAAAGAGTTAGAGCAAAATGGCAACCACTAAATATTTTACGTTCTAATATGATTTGTATAATCAACGGTGGGATTTGTGCAAATGTAATTCTGTATGTATGTATGTATGTTCTACTTTTCTTTTCTTCAGCTGTCTCAACTTTTATCTGAATATGTTTTTTTGGCTTTTGATCAATTCGTAAGTTTTACATGGTGCAATTAAGATCCGCCGTATAGTAGTACAATATTGTTCAAGAAACTCGTCAATAAATACTTTCAATATCTTACAAGATAACAGGTTTTTTTTTAATATAAAAATGTAAATATCATTATAAAAAGTTTAGATTATTACATGATGCACACAACCTAAATACATGGTCGGATAGTCACATACCAAAAAAAAAGTAAAAAACATAGAAACATAAACCATTCAAACCTTTATCAACAGATCTTAAGCGATTAGGCTTTTTTTTGGTGCGAAGATGTAATGAACCATAACCGTTTGTTTATTTTTTTTTTTTTGCTAAAGATAACCGTTTGTTTAAGTTGGAAACACTTGTTGTAATCTCAAGAGTACATGGCTCATCAATGAGACATAAATGTCAACAATTTGTTTGTTTGGTAATGAGATACTACGCTATGTGTTTTGATTAAAAAACGTCCGTTACGGATCAGAGATTAAAAAAAAAACTAAAACGTGGATGACGAAGAAAGTAAGTGTGTGTGTGCCTGTGTGGAGTAGGTGAAATAGCGTTAACGACAAATATACATAAACATGTGTAGGACCTAAAGACAGCATGTCGTTTATGACTTGTAAAACGACTACCACTTTTGTTTTGTTTTGAAGTAGGTTATTTGCCACTTTCACGTGTCAAGTGTTTTAAGCAGTGAATTATCATCCATCCATCCACATTTCTACAATTCACCTTCTAGTATGAAATTTCTGTTTTTGTATCAACTCAATAATTAAAAAAAAAACATAAAAAATCAATTTGGGCCTAAGAACTCCGCTTAGGAGAAGTCCAACAATGCTTTCACTTCTTGGAAGGCCTACTATATTCACAGTCCACGATAAATGGTTCTTGAGAGTTAATTATTTGAGATTTAAGAAGTTTTTCTTATAACAGAGTTGGAAAATTTTAAAATACTAATATAATCGAAACAATTAGTGAAACTACATAGAGATATTTGATCACTTTTCAATTTTCATCATCCAAAACCTCTCAATTTCTCCAGCGGTTCTTCCTGGGATCCTCCCAGCTATCAATTCCCACCTTTCATCAAATAGAGGCAAAATAAAACACAAAATTTAACTTTAATTATAGAGTTTAATAAATTATTTTCCTACAAAAATAAACATTAATTAATTAAGAGGACCAAACCTGTCACCGACAAGCTTATGCATTCTACAGACCAAATCTTCTTCTTCTTGACTCATGTTCACAACTTCCCACTCAAGACTACTCACTTCTGTTCCTTGTCATCACCAAAATTCACATTTCTCATTATATAGAAAAGTAAAAAAAAAAAAAAAAACACATGGAAAAATTAGAAAACGAAGGTGTTTACGTTTTCAGCTTACCTTCAGAAGAAGAAGTAACGATGGAGTTGGTCTTGGGTTGCTTAGTCCTGCGATGGTTATCCATGTTATACGGCACCGTAGTACAAAGAAGAAGAAGACGAAGAAGAACTAAAGAAACTAAGAGAGACTGAGAGAGAGAGAGAGAGAGAAGAGAGAGTGGTCGTATTTTGAAGTTTGCACACGAACCATCCTTTCTACTTATAGCAACTAACCAAATCAAGTAACCAACGAGTTTGGTCGGTTTCTATGTTAAAGAATCTTACTTTACTAAATTGGTTTTGTTCTCATTAATTAAATTAATTATTGTTAGCAACTAGTAGTATCTTGCAAGTTGCAACCAATAAAAATCACAAGTACCCGTGACTTCATTTACTTCGTTGTGATGATGGCTCTTGCCTCTTGGAACATAAGTTGAATAGATATTGATACATGCCGTTAATTAAGTTAAGATCATTAATAATCAACAACAATTGTTTTCAAAGCTTTTCTTTTATTAGTAGTTCAGTTCATAAAGTGATCAATCATTTTAAATTATTTTATTATTATTTTTTGTTTCAAACATTTTTCAATGACTATGAACCAATAGTAATCTAATATATTTAATTATTTTTAATTATTGCGTTTTGAAGTTTACGAAATAATGATTTGGATGTGTCATATACTCATATAGTATACAAAACTATTGTCCTCTTGTACGTTTGTAAAACACAATAATATTTTTCAACCATTATTCATGTTTTCTCGGCGAGTTTGTATCACTTAACTGATTGTTTTCATGATTTAGCTTAATTGTAATAACACATAACTTTCTATAAATTGGACAAGTAATACGTTCAACATATATAACCATTAGCAAATATAGAATCTACATTATTTAAAACAATGATCCCCCAACTACTGTATGTCTCTTTAATATATAAGATATAGTATAATGTGGCCATCACAGAAGTAAATGAGTGTCACTACGAAAGATGGAAATGGGTTGGATACTTGCATCCTCAATCATGCAAAATTGGTCTAAATTGGCTTTACGCCAAAAACAAAATGGTCCTAACAAATAAGCAACGTGTCGTGTGTTCGTTACAACTGCTTTATTGGTTCGGTTTATTCAACATTGTTACCTACATAAAAATCTAGTACTCCAACTTCAACATATTGTTAGATATTTTTTTTTTGACGGCAACATATTGTTAGATATTATAAACATAAGAAGACCTATAAATTTATGTAAGTCATCGAAGGGAATATCCCAAGGCAAAACTATATTTAATTTCCATCCCTAGCAAACTTTCAACTTAACTTTTTTCAGTGCTAACAATATATTCTCATTAAATTCCGAATTTAATTTTGGAAGGAGGAAGAGATACGTAAGTTATATGATACCATTTTAATATATAAATGTGGTCATGTTCTTTAATAAGTTAATATTATGAGTGACACTAACTGATTTATTGGTTTTGTCATTTGGTTTCAAAGAGCAGTAAGAGTACATGGAGTTAATTCCTTATAGTTCGATAAATTACAGTTTATTAATTAGATCACTGTCTTATTGGATTTTGACAGAAAGCAAAAGGTGACTTTTGTCTTTTGAAAGAATGGTATAAGAAATATGTTTTGGACGAAGCGTCCTCAAGCTTGTCATTTGATGCAATGTCGTGGTAAACAAAAAAAGAAAAAAAATCCAAATTGAATAAAACTTGGCGATTAAAATGGTAATCTAGAGCAACATGTTTCATTACCTAATGAAAAACGGAGTCATCACATAAAATATGTCATCATACATTGTCACAATATATACGTTTAGTGGCTTGCCAATGAACATATTTTAGAGGATGCATAAACTGTGACAATGAGTTGCATGCAAAAGCTATATATAACCATGCAATCAATCGTGAGATACGTTAATTGGTTGATTGATTCACAAAGGGAACTATTGAATGAATCAATTAACAGGCTAGACATTCATTTAATTTGGTTAAACATTTAGTTAAACGTCTAGTTACTAGTTAGGCTTTAGGCATCCACTTTTTTTTTTTTTTTTTTTTTTTTGAATAAAATGTTAAATTAAATTCAAGAAAAAAATAACGTTTTGTACATCAAAAGCAGAGGATGCTGAAATATTTTTGAAAATATAGATACATCAAGTTGATTAGAGGCTTCTTGATGCAAACCATGCTTGGAGGCTTGGTTCGTATCGTGTGTCTCCTTCCTTCCTAATGACCGAGAGCTTGTTCCGAATTTGTTTGTCCAAGTGAGGAGTCGGCTTCTCTCCATGCTTCCTCCCATTACGCTCCCGCCAAATCGTATGAACTGTTATTTGAAAGCTGTATCGAAGTAGGCATCCACTTTTTCCATCAATGCTACACTTTTTAGATGCCGATTAAGGCATAGCACTTAGCCACTTAATAAAGGAATCATGGATTATTCTACATATAGGTTTATGCTAAGTATATGTCACACTTTTCATTACCCCTTTTAACCTTTTGTCATATAGGGAATCTAGAGTAAGAGAAAGAAAGAGATCTTTCCAACAAAGATCCAGTAATCACAAGATATTTGCAAATGTCTCTACTATTTTTATTTCGTCCAATAAAACCCATCACACACCTTCTGATCCCCTTTTCATTTGTAACTCACGAGATGACCGACTCTTGTTTGAACTTGCAACTGATAAAAGCACTCGATAACGGTATAAAGGGAAAAAAAAAACAGTCTACTTATCTCAGATTCGACACAAGGTAGCATCTAAGTTCGAGAGAAAAAAAGAAAAGAAAAAGAACAAGTTACAAGATTCGACCAATTTTGTTCTTCTGTTTGCAGCAGGACAAACCAGAATAAGTAAAGAGAGAGACTGCTTCTTAGCTGTTTTCAGGGCTGCGATGGCATCGGAGAAGATGGAGGCTTCAAGTCAGGGTACTGCAAAAGAGTCAAGAAACACATCAGATTAGTGAACGATAACTAAAACCCATGTAAGACCTAGTAAAGCATAAAGATATTTCTTCAAGGATCAACGGAGGTCCAAATTGTAACTATAAACCGCTTAAAGGTTTGTTTATTTTCCACCGAAAAGAGCTCTCTATGAGAAAGCAGAAACATTACCGATGCATATGGAGAGAGAGGTCTTGAGTAAGGTTTTGGTTTGGCTTCTGTTTCGGTTGGTTCTGTGATTACTTGTGCAACGGCAGCAGCAGCTTCGACCACTGGCTCTGGCTCAGGCTCTGGTACTGGTTTATCTACGGTGGTGGTTGTAGCTGCTCCTGCTTCTGGCTCAGGTACTGGTTTCTCGACAGTGGTGGTTGTAGCTGTAGCTGCTTCTGCTTCTGCTGCTACTGTTGCTGGTGCAGGAAGAGCTTTGTTGCTTGTTGACTGAGGAAGAAGAGCCTTTCCTATTTCCTGTTATTCAAAGTTGAATTAGTTATAGAAAGGGTTTCATTACTAATGTAGATATGTACCTAAATTAGTCACCTTTAACTCGTCAACAAGTTCTTTAGGAGCAACCTTTGTGTTCAAGAACTCATCCACCTGTTTTAGAGTTTGCTTTCGGTCCTGTAGAAGAACCATCAAAACATCACCAACTCCGATAAATACATTCAAATCGAATCTTGAAGAAAGGAAAGATGGGAAGAACTTGCCTCAGCAAATAGAAGTTTCTTGCCTGCAAGCTGAACAAGTGCAGCTGAACCTAGTAGTTGGAGTATGGTTTCAACCTGTAGGGATGATGATAGAGATTAAGATTAATTCGGAATTTTCTGGAGACAAGAACATGGAGAAAGAGGGATGATACCGAAAGACTCACCTCTGTAAATGCAAAAACACTTAATCCAGCAGCAGCGGCTACTCCAAGAGCGACAGACACACCATCAGAACTCTCCTGTACATTTATGTTAAAATCATTTTCCGATATTTGTTACAGAAACTTAAATTAAATGTATGTAAAATTCGATACTCACACCAAATACACCGCTGATGCTATCCGTCAAACTGCTCAAATCAAGACTGAGAGTCTTCTTTGGCTCTACCCAAGGCAAGCCGCTATTCTGCAAATCAGAGGAAAAAAACAAATGTGAATAAGTCGAAATTGAAATGAATTGAAGAAGCAAATAATATGGGATGAGAGGAAGAGGAACACACACCAACCAGCCTCTAGGTCCCTCTGCACCATCTTTAATCGCGTAAGCAGATTTGAATCCATTAAGAGCCACCAATTCAGCAACAAGCTCGGAGTTTCCATCAAACCTGGCTTTCCATTCAAATAAATCAGACTGTATTAAACTACTGACAAATGATAACAATGTGAGAAATCTATATGATTCTCAATTTCTCTCCAAAAGCAATACAATAAGACATAATTATCACTACTCAAAGTTTGAATATTCTTTCAGAAAGCAAATGAATGCAGCAGCAGAGCAAATGAAGGAAAGCTGCAACTATATTCAGTGATCAGACAATATAAGAAGCTAAAATGATTCAATGTTCTCATAAGCCTCTCGAGATATATAACTTTCATAAAAAAATAAAGGAATCTTTTTTAGTTGCCGAGAGCCTTACTTGTCCAGAATGAACAATGTGGTGTTTTCAGGATCTTTAAACTTCAAGGAAAGCTTCTTCAGGAAACCAGGCTTGTCTTCACCGTTATAAACAGTAGAAACAGCTTTTTTACCCAAACCCTTAATATTAGGACTGCCCACTTGTCTGAAATCAGCGGTGGCTCTTATGTCAAGTAACTGAGCATTATCATCAGTACCCAACTTGGTATAAGCATTCTTAGCAGATTCTACTCCCCAAGATTTGGGCTTTTTGTTCAGAACCTGAGACAGAACAAATGGAACAGCCAATGCAGCAACTCCACCAGCAATAACCAAAGGATTGTCCGTGACAAAATTGGATACCCCTTCAATCAGACCATCCGAATCAAAAGATGAAGAAGTGGTCATAGATTGTTGCAAAGCTTCCTCGTACGTCAGAGATTTAGCAGGAGCTGTTGCACTGCTTAGAACAGAGGTTAGAAGAGCCAATCCACCATTGAATCTCTTCAAGAAGCTTTCTTGGGAGATTGGTCTCGGTGATTTTGGTGGAAAGAGGTTAGGGAGCGAGAAAGGCTTTCGTGGTTCTGATCTTTTCTCGGATAACACCGACATAGGGCTAAAGGTTGCGGTTTTCAGAGCTTCCATTGCTCTATCTCTCAATTTCTCCTTCTACACCAAGAATTGTGCTCTCCGTATCATCAAACTCTTCCCAAAGATTAAAGATGATGAAGAAGAAGTGGAAGAAAAGTGTCAAGGACAAGCATTGAGCTGTTTCTAGTAAGCTGACGTGGACTGTGTAATCAATCGTAGCCACCGCTTGCTTGACACGTGGCATATTCGGATGAGATACCTCTTGATCATGTTTTGGTGTGAGAGGAGAGCACTGTGACTACTTACTTTTAGTCCCCAAATTGCATGTCAAATGTGTGGCCACGGAATATTGAAGATGTTTCAAGAGAAGCCTCTGCATATTTACCAAAATGTCCTTTATCCAGAACACAAAAAACAGAGACTAGACTAACTACAAAAGGTTCCTCAGCATTTGATTAAGTGAACAAAGAGGATCAAGTATAACATTAAGAAAACAGAACATGATGCAATGTATGGAACTTACAATAGATCAAAGAAATAATCTAAACCTTGTCCGATTTCCCAGATTGAAATGCCGATACCCCAGAGACGAGCATTCTCAAGCCGTAGAAGGATTGACATCAATGTAGGATAGAAAACAGCATGCTTGATGTTCTTGTCATCTCTATACATGAAAAGATGCTCGCCGCTCTCTTTATCCCAACGAAAAGTTGGCTTGTGTTTTTGGAGTAATGTGAGGTAATCCCTTCCGGTGATTGCTCCTCCGCCTCCTGAATCTTGCTCAAAAGAAAACAGTTTATTCAGTTAGGTTTGAAAGAAAGGCCAGAAGAGAACAAGCTGGTTAAATAAGCTTGGATGGTTCATATACCTCCAGAGATTACAAAATCGTTGCCGTAAAAGTTGATACCAAGAAGAACTTTTCTGGCTATGTTTGAGTCTATGCTATTGGATGAACCAAGCAGGAGCTTGAGGGTCAAATCTATCCACTTGATAGGAGCATTGGGGCCAGGGTTCTGGGGATTGGAGAAATCATAGGTCATAAGAGAGAACCCATCAACCGAATCTTTCAAGAATTGAAGATCTTCGGGCCCAAAATCGTACATTTGGAGCTTCTCTGAACGAGGTGGACCAACGACATACATGAACTGCATATGTTGCTGGTTATTTCTCAGTGAGCTTGTTGAGTGAAGGGCGTCTCCAAGTTGTTTTACGAATTGCAGTGCCTAGAAGATTTATTATGAAGGTTGCTGACATGATGCATTATGTGAAAACAAAATATCGAAGCGGTCTGAAGGAGATTACAGGGCATACCATTTTCCGCATATCTGGGTCATGCAAAACGCCATAAGCTGCCCACCTTGACCAAGACTCTAACACGATACCATCATATTCCATTTCCCTAGAGTTCAAGGCAAACATGATGACAAGGTAAAGTTAAAATTTACAAGCTCTATGTAAAGACATTCATCCTTTTCAGAGCATGAACTTTACAGGAATTTTAGACTTATGGGAGACCCTTACTTGCACTCTGTGACAATAAGATTGATAGCTTTCTCCCTTAGTTTCTTTTTCTTAAGCATCTCCCCAGGAATTGCTTCTAGAACAACTCTTGGTAATATCTACATAAAAGGGGAAGAAAAAAATTCAGACACGCACAGAAGGGAAAAAACAAATTAACCATCAGCATTTTCACGGTATCGATCTCTGGCCAATACAGAGAAGGAAAGAAAATGGGTGAGTTGGTTAAACTACCAGCGCATTTCCTCTTGATCGAAGCTCTTGGATCCATCCCTTATCAGCATTATGTCTCCCTTCCAAAACCAACCCAGATCCTTGGCCACTACTAGAGACAGAAACCAAAAAATGTCACTACCATTTTCTGGAAACCAGGAGATAACTACAAGCAGTTAGAACTCATTAACTGCTGTATACCGCATACCTCTTCAGATCGTACCATACCGGTGATAAATGTGTAAACTTTGAGTTAAATATCTTTGCCATATCATAGCCTTTAGAGTTCCTGCACAACATTTTCAGCATAAGAATCCAATCTCTACTGTTCTCAGTGACAATGACAACAATTTGTATATTTCAATATCTCAAAATCTGAAATTGTTCCAAGAAACCTACCATGGAGTAATGTAAGCTAACACTGGATAATCATAGTGCCTAGTTGTTGAATTCTCTGCGGCCTTGGAATGTTCCTGAAACAAATTCAAACCAAATTTGATGAAAATTCATCCTAAAGTTTTCAGCTTGGATCCCAACATTGACCCAAAACTATGGAACTCACAGTGAGGATTTCTTGGAAATTAATATCAGTTTTAACGATTCCCTTGTGACGTATTGATGGTTCCGTTTTGATGACTCGATCAGCGAATTTGACTTTGTACACGACAATCGAAACGGCGGGAATCACGATGAAGAAGATTACGAAAATGGTGATGAGTCTCCGATCTGAGTCTGGTTCTCCGACTTGATTAGGTGATGAGTCTCCATCCTTCCGCCGTTTCAAACTCTCCACCGCCGATGAACGTCGTCTCCTCGCCATCGAGTTGTGAATAAACAGAGACCGAAACGACGTCGTTAGGGTAGGAGATTTGTTTTTTTTGATTGATGTAATTCCATATTTACCCCTGCTTCTAGTCAAGTATTACGTTAAAGACCTATAAGAGGATATCAGAGAGATGCATCATTCTTCTGGGAAAAAGAGGAGGGTTTTATGACTTTATCGTTAAACCCCAATCCAAATCTTCGCGACCAGAAACAGATTCTTCTGCAGAACCTGTAACAATATAGAACCGAAGCGATAAAGGTGAGATTTTTTTATTTCCTGGATTCAAATTTCTTTATTTTTCATAGTAGAAGATTTATCAGGAGTTTCAATTCACAGGCTTCGAGTCTCAAAAATGGAGCCCAAGCTTCTGCTTTCTGCACATAAACCCTTGTTTGTATCTTGTAACTCTCCGTTCAATGAAAAAACCAATCTTTCTGTCAAATCCGGTTTGCCCATGTCCACAATTCGAGCTGCGAGGTCTCAGTTTATGGGGGAAGGTTTGATTTTGGGGAACAAATACGGGTTTTGGAGTGCTTCTAGGAAAAATCGTCTTGTTGTTGAGCCTGTGAGAGCTGCTGTGAAGAGAAGGAAAGAGCTTACTTTCGATAGCGTTGTTCAAAGGGATAAGAAACTTAAGTTAGTGTTGAACATTAGGAAGATTCTTGTGAGTCAACCTGATAGGATGATGTCTCTTAGGGGTTTGGGTAAGTACAGGAGAGATTTGGGTTTGAAGAAACGTCGTCGGTTTATAGCTCTGCTTAGGAAATATCCTGGTGTGTTTGAGATTGTTGAAGAAGGAGCCTATTCTTTGAGATTTAAGATGACTTCAGAGGCTGAAAGGCTGTACCTTGAGGAAATGAGGATTAGGAATGAGCTTGAAGATGTACTAGTTGTTAAGTTGAGGAAATTGGTGATGATGTCTATCGATAAGCGGATATTATTGGAGAAAATTTCCCATTTGAGGACCGATTTAGGACTTCCTTTAGAGTTCCGCGACACGATTTGTCAGCGTTACCCGCAATATTTCCGTGTGGTTCCTACGCCTAGAGGTCCGGCTTTAGAGTTAACGCACTGGGATCCTGAGCTTGCAGTGTCAGCTGCTGAGTTATCTGAGGATGATAATAGGACTAGAGAGTCAGAAGAGAGGAATTTGATTATTGATAGACCACCTAAGTTCAATAGGGTTAAGCTTCCAAGGGGTCTCAATCTTTCAAAAAGTGAGACGAGGAAGATATCTCAGTTCCGTGACATGCGGTATATATCTCCTTACAAGGATTTCTCCCACTTGAGGTCGGGAACACTCGAGAAAGAAAAGCATGCTTGTGGGGTTATTCATGAGCTTTTGAGCTTGACGACTGAGAAAAGAACGTTGGTGGATCACTTGACTCATTTCCGTGAGGAATTCAGATTCTCGCAACAACTTAGAGGAATGCTTATAAGGCACCCTGATCTCTTCTATGTGTCTTTAAAAGGAGAAAGAGACTCGGTTTTCTTACGAGAAGCTTACAGGAACTCTGAATTGATAGATAAAGATCCTCTAACTCTTGTGAAAGAGAAGATGCGCGCACTTGTATCTGTACCGAGGTTCCCAAGGAGAGGAGGACCCAGGAAAGACGAAGAAGGAAGAGACGAAGAGATGGATGGAAGTGATGCAGAGGGTGAGGAGGAAGAAGAAAGTGATGCTGAAGAATGGTCTGATGTTGATGGTTACTTGGAAGGTGAAGATGGTCGCAATGATGATGATGGTGATTGGACTGATGACGAAGGAGAAGAAGATGTGCCTCCTAACTTTGATGATGATGAAGAAGAAGAAGACAGCGTTAAGATTGGATTGAGTCCTTCAAGTAGAATATCAAGTAGTCCTAGAAAGAAGGAAGTGAAAGTACTTACTCCTGTGTTCCCTGATGGTACTCCAAGGGAAAAATGGTAAAAGCATTCTTGAAGATGTTTACTTGTCTTGTATCATTCTTCACTAATAGCTCAAGTTTATGTTATTTATGTATGTTGTTGTTGCTTTGGTTGTAAGAACACTTGAGAATGATGTTTAATCTTTCTCAACTTTTTTGTAGTGTTTATATATGAGTATCTTCCGCAAGTGAATCTTAAACATATAAAACGCTGCGTTTTGAGATCGTAGTGAAATAAAACGGATAGTGTTCTCTCTCTTATCCGGAAACTGTGAAGTGAATAAAATGGAGAACTTCTCTGTAACGTACCGCCATTGTCACAGCTCCTTGTTTCTTCATCAGTCACAGCGAAGATATCTTCTTAATCATTCTTCGGCTTGTTTTTCTCTGGACATCAAACATGCGTCGTTTGAATCTATACCAACCTCAGTATCTCTGGAACCGTCGTCTTCAAGTTGGGATTTTAATCCGTTGAAGGAGCTAAATGGATGCAAAAATCTTATTTCTGTTAAAGCTACTCATGCTCGGATGATGAAGTTATTCGATCGATTCGAATTGGAGTTCATTGCTAAGTGCTTGATCACTCGTTACCTTGAATTCGAAGAATTTGGATATGCCAGTACTGTGTTCTTCCTGGGATTCCCAAGGAATCAAGTTTCATGGAGGGATTTCTTGGAAAAGACTGAGAATTTCGGAGTAGACAAGTATAGGGTCTTGGGGGAATTTGTTCAGCTACAGAACAAAGGAGTAAATTTCGATGAAGTAGTTCTCGCTATGGTTTTGAGAATTTGTGCTGTTCTAATGTATCGGTTATTGGGTTTAACTATCCATGGTAATTTGATCAAGAGAGGGCTCGATAATTCAGACACACGAGTGGTTTCTGCGTTGATGGGTTTCTATGGAAGATGTGTGAGTTTGGATCTTGCTAACAAGATATTCGATGAAATGCCTAAAAGAGATGATCTTGCATGGAACGAGATCGTGATGGTAAACTTGCGGAGTGGGAATTGGGAAAAGGCTTTGAAACTGTTCAGAGAGATGCAGTTTTCTGGTGCAAAAGCTTATGATAGTACAATGGTTAAGCTTTTGCAAGTTTGTAGCAACAAGGAAGGTTTTGCAGAAGGGAGACAGATTCATGGGTATGTTCTGAGACTGGGGTTTGAATCAAATGTGTCCATGTGTAACTCCTTGATTGTCATGTACTCGAGGAATGGCAAGCTTGAATCATCCAGGAAAGTTTTTAATTTGATGAAAGATCGGAATTTGTCTTCGTGGAACTCGATTGTATCGAGTTATACGAAACTTGGTTATGTAGATGATGCTATGGGTCTCCTGGACGAGATGGAGACATGTGGTCTGAAACCAGATATAGTGACATGGAACTCTCTTTTGTCAGGTTATGCTTCTAAAGCCTTATCCAGAGATGCCATTGCGGTATTGAAGAGAATACAAATTGCTGGTCTGAAGCCAAACACGAGCTCAATTAGTAGTCTTCTTCAAGCTGTTTATGAACCAGGGCTTGTTAAACTTGGGAAAGCGATTCACGGATATGTAATAAGAAATCAGCTTTGGTATGATGTTTATGTAGAAACCACTTTGATCGACATGTATATTAAAACTGGCTACTTGCCTTACGCCCGGATGGTTTTTGATATGATGGATGAGAAGAACATTGTTGCTTGGAATTCACTCATCTCGGGACTTTCGTACACCGGTCTTCTAAAGGAGGCTGAAGCGTTAATAAGTAGAATGGAAAAGGAAGGGATCAAACCTGATGCTGTTACATGGAACAGTCTGGTTTCTGGGTATGCGACTTGGGGAAAAACTGAGAAAGCTTTCGCTGTGGTAGGGAAGATGAAAAAGAACGGGGTGGAGCCTAATGTGGTTTCATGGACTGCCATCTTGTCGGGGTGTTCCAAAAATGGAAACTTTGGGAATGGTCTCAAAGTTTTCATGAAAATGCAGGAAGAAGGTGTCTCTCCAAACTCAGCTACCATATCCAGCTTGCTTAGGATATTAGGTTGCTTGAGTCTATTATACAGTGGCAAAGAGGTTCACAGCTTCTGTTTGAAGAACAATTTGATCCGCGATGCACATGTTGCAACTGCACTAGTAGATATGTACGCAAAATCAGGGGATCTGCAAAGCGCGGCTGAGATTTTCTGGGGCATTAAGAACAAACCGCTAGCTTCTTGGAACTGTATGATCATGGGTTATGCCATGTTTAGGCGAGGCGAAGAAGGGATTGCGGTTTTCAGTGCGATGCTTGAAGCGGGCATTGAACCTGATGTTATAACGTTTACCTCTGTCTTGTCTGTTTGTAAGAACTCAGGTCTTGTCCGAGAAGGATGGAAATACTTTGATCTTATGAGGTCTCATTATGGTGTTATCCCGACTATCGAACACTGCTCTTGCATGGTAGAATTGCTCGGGAGATCGGGTTATCTTGATGAAGCCTGGGACTTTATCCGAACAATGCCATTAAAACCCGATGCAACTATTTGGGGTGCATTTCTTTCATCTTGTAAGATCCATAGAGACCTAGAACTCGCTGAAATCGCTTGGAAGAGGCTTCAAGTACTAGAACCACACAATTCAGCTAACTACATGATGATGATAAACTTGTACAGTAATTTGAACAGATGGGAAGATGTTGAACACATACGGAACTCAATGAGCAATAATAGGGTGAGAGTCCAGGATCTGTGGAGCTGGATTCAGATTGATCAAACGGTTCACATGTTCTATGCAGAGGGAAAAGCACATCCTGATGAAGGAGAAATTTACTTTGAGCTGTACAAATTAGTCTCTGAGATGAAGAAATCAGGTTATGTGCCATACACAAGATGTATACACCAAAACGTAAGTGAATCAGAGAAAGAGAAGCTGCTTATGGGACATACAGAGAAGTTAGCAATGACTTATGGCCTTATCAAGAAGAAAGGCATAGCTCCTATAAGAGTGGTCAAAAACACAAATCTATGTTCCGATTGCCACACTGTAGCCAAATACATATCGGTTTTAAGAAACCGTGAAATTGTTTTACAAGAGGGGGCAAGAGTTCATCATTTCAGAGACGGAAAATGTTCCTGCAACGACTCTTGGTGATAATATAGATAGTCACTAGCTCTGTTTTTTCTTACAATGGTGCGTAAATACAGACACTGTCCAACAAACACCAGAAAACAAATTACATCAAAACTTTCGCTGCTGGCTCGAAAATGGCCTATGGAGTGGATCTGAGCAAAGCAGCAGAGAAGCATGATCACACATGCTTCTATATATCTACATGACCAGACTAAAGAATTTCTTAGTGGAAGATTCTAAACGCACTGGATCTTTCTTCATTCACTGAGTTTGTACGTGGGACTAATCGAGCCATATCTCCAAAGGTTACTGTATGATTCTTCTCTCCATATCGTCAAAGGTTGGTTGCTGTATGATTCTTCTCTCTGTATCCATTGGAAGTGTTACAGAAACTGGCGATTGAATTGGTAATGTCCTGAGCAGCCAATCTTTCAGAGACACAAGCCAAGGATTTGAGGTTACACTTTATGAGTGATTCCACAAAGTAACATGTATCATCTTTGGTGTTGCCTTGGGGAACATCCACAACAAAAGACTCAATCACCATAGTTCCTGACCTTCCATCGATCATCTCCGGATGTACAGTCAAGATCGAAGAGTAATTCTGCGGAATCAAACAAAAACTACTATAACAACTGCCAATGTTTCTGAAATCTGTGTAAAAAGCTATTGAAATTTTGGATATATTAACCTTAAGTCTGTGATCACCACCAATGATGTTGATACCGAGGATGTGTTCTTCATCATCAAGCTGTTCCAATCTCTCGGTACTGGTAGTCGCAGGAAGACCAGATTTGACATTAACTTCTCTGAGACAACCAATCTCAGGATTACCATTAACAGTGCATCTGCTTATAAATGGTTTGTATTTCTGCGGCTGGTCAAATCTCCGCACAAGTGACCAAACCTGAGTCATAAATACACCATCGTTAGCTTAAAGACTAAGAGAGACCAACAAGTAATCGGTACCCTAAATCCAGCTAATTTCAATTCACAGCGAATCGTAAAAGAATAAACTAAAAAATCGAAACAAAAATAGAAAGATCGGAACCCTAAATCAGGCGAATCCGGCAAAATAATTTCAACAAATTCGTAATAGAAATAAAAAGATAGACAGAGCGTGAGAGAATAGAAGGGCGTACGAGATGAACAGGAGCTTGAATGTATTTGACGAGAACAGAGGTACACTGGTTCTCTTTGCAATGGTGACGATGATGCAACCGTAAGGACTGCGCCGTCACCAGAGCTCCGATCATCTCTCTATCGTCTTCTCCGATCATCTCCATCTTCCGACCAGATATCTCTAATCTTGTTGGGAGTGGATAAAGTAGAACCAAATAAAGTAAAGAATTGGCTTTTATGGGTTTATTTTTGTTTTGGTTGGTTAGGCTCAAAAATCAACGAACACACACCGACATATATTAATCCAACAACGGATTTACGATGAACCGACAAATCTTTAAGATAGATTACGTGTCTTACTTTAATTGGTTTGTCGTCTACCTTTTTGGATTAGCTTTTGACTTTAAGCACGTGTTTATACTCTCTTCTCCTGCCAAATAAGCTTCCCAATTTTGACGACACCTATCTATCTCCAAAATATGATCTCATCTTCTCTACTTATCAAAAACTATAGCTGATGTCAGCATGAGATCACAATAAAAAATGTCAGAAACATGATTATTTGGCAGCAAAACTCATTATCCATATATATATATATATATATTTGAAACTCTGTTTTGACGTGTGAGTGCATTTAGCGATTCACACGTTCCACATGACCGTCTTCATTACCGCAAACGCTTTCGCCATATTAGCTTTAGCCGTTTCCATCGTCTCCTCAGCTTCTTGCACCATATCTGCCGCCATTGAAGCCGTTTCTGCCGCCTTTGTCGCCATAGTCGTCACTTTTTCCACCATTGTTTCAATCTCCTCCACCATTTTTACAGCCTTTTCCGATATTCCCCTCGCGTCATCCGCCATTGTCGATGCCTTTTCCAACATTGCTCTCACTTCCTTCACCATGGCTACAGAGAAACATCACCGAGCGTTTTGTAAGAGTAGTTTTTTGGTGTCAAAACAGAGAATTTGGCGTTTTAACAAACCTCTGGCTTTCTCACGTTCTTCATCTATTCTTTCCTTGATCTCCACGGCTGTGTTGAAAACCCCTAGAGTTGGCTCTTTACACACAAAACAATTATCGTTCTCAGTTTGATGCTGCATCATGAAACAAAATAACAAGGAAGCTCTGTTTCAAAAATTAGCTAAACCAGTCACGAGACTTGTTGAAGATTAGATAATGTAACCTTTAGAGCACACTTCTCACAAAAGTAATGGTTGCATTTGGTGACAACAGGATCCATGAATGGTTTTTTGCAAATGGAACATGCTAAGGGCAATGCATCATTTTCCTCCCTTGGCTCAAAGTCAGTTTGAAGCTTCCTCGACGTTGCTTTTTTGACCTTCTTCTCTAATCTGGAGCTTTCGTTTTTCGAGTCTCCATCTTCGTCTGCATCGAGACTTCTTTTCTTGAAGTTCTTATTAGTTATTTCACCTTCTCGAGTCTCTGTTTCTTGCTCAGCAAGTTGAGATTCTTCCTCTGACGTTTTAGCTTCACCAGAATCTGACATTGTTGATCAGATTAACCAGTCTGAAAGATTACCAAATACACATCAGGATTAAATATCTGAATCTAAACATCTACAGAATTCCAATCTCGATCATCAGATTTGATGACAAATCATAAACACTAGAGATCTGATTACCAAATTTAGTTTGAAAATAAAACCAAGAAAAATTATTTCACCTAAGCGCAACCTAATTCTAATCAATACTTCACCTAATTAAAACCCTAGTTTTTAGATATATCTAGTGAATGTAGAATCAACCTTTTACTGAAAATGGCGGCAAAGTTTCTGACTTCTAAAGAAAGAACATAGAGAAGAAGATTTGAAAATAAAGAACAGATAGCTAGCCTCGCCTTAAGAATAGAGCAGTGATGATTGGAAAATTACGCCGGGAATAATAACACCGACGGTAACGACGTCTTCCGATTGCGAGAAGCCGAGAACTACGGTGAGAAAGAAGTTACAAAAATATTTGGGACAGTCAACAGTTAGTTTTAGGCTTGGGCTTTTATTAGGAGTAGGCCCATTAAATGTTATCGGCTAAAACCTACTTTGACTTTTAATTAATATTTCCCTCTCTTTTTGTCTTTTATTGTAATTTGTAAATGCTCACAATTTCGAAGAAACTGCCATTGATGGAGTCTCCATTTTCCAGCGCCATGCCAAGCTTGACTACTATGAAAACTTATTTGACTGCTTGAAAAAAATTCAGAGAATTTTCCAATTTCAGTTCATTGGAAAATTCTTACTACAATTTTTCTTATTCGCTTCTGATCAGTTACTTTCGTCCTTCTGGTAAGTTTCTACTTGATATCAATGTTCAATTTTTTAGTTTCCGTTTCTTCTTCTTCTTCGTTTGATATTTTTTTTTCCTGTAACTGTAAACTTGGGGATAAAAAAATTAAAGAGATTAAATTTATGTGTTACTCTCTCTCTCTCGTCGGCAGTTATTTATTGGTCCTGTAATTCCCAGATTTTTATTGAAGAAGATTTGAAAGCTAGCTTTGATCGGAACCCTAATTTTTGTTCTTATGATTCAGGATCCGTTGACGAATAGCAAAAAGCTTGATTTATGGCTTTTGGCCGCGACAATCGTGTAAGGTTGTTGTTTGCTTGCTTTAATCTCGTCTTTTTTTTTTTTAAAGAATCAATTCACAATGTTTTTGGAAGATTCTCAGAGAAGATTTTTTGTTTAGGTTCAGAGATTGGATTTCAGAAGGATCATTAACCACAGAGTATGGTTACGGAAGAAAAGTTAGACCATCTCTAAACACAGTTTTGAAGAATGTTCGTAGAGGATTTGAGAAAGGTTCAGATAAAATCAGGACTTTTAAGAAAAGAGATTCTAGCACCACCACAGATAAGAAGAATATTATAAACCCACAAGGCTCTTTTTTGCAGAACTGGAACAAAATATTTCTTTTTGCTTCTGTGATTGCTTTAGCCATTGATCCATTGTTTTTCTATATTCCTATTGTTGATGGAGAAAGACACTGCCTTAATTTGCATCATAACTTGGAGATAGCAGCTAGTGTGCTTAGAACATTTATAGATGCCTTCTACATCATTCACATTGTGTTTCAGTTTAGAACTGCTTATATCTCTCCTTCTTCTCGGGTTTTCGGAAGAGGCGAGTTGGTTGATGATCCGAAAGCAATAGCCATTAAGTATCTCTCCTCGTACTTTATCATCGATGTTCTTTCTATCCTTCCACTCCCACAGGTAAATGACTAGCTACTTGTGACCTTGCTAATGGTTCCTTGATGGTTCTTTAACATTCACTTGTTTCTTCTACAGCTTGTAGTCTTAGCAGTTATCCCCAATGTCAACAAGCCGGTCTCTTTGATCACTAAGGACTACTTGATTACTGTCATATTTACTCAATACATTCCAAGGTTTCTTCGTATTTATCCACTTTACACTGAAGTTACAAGAACATCTGGCATAGTTACTGAAACCGCTTGGGCTGGAGCTGCTTGGAACCTATCTCTCTATATGTTAGCCAGTCATGTGTTTGGAGCGTTATGGTACTTAATATCAGTAGAACGAGAAGACAGATGCTGGCGTGAAGCTTGCGAAAAGAGACCAGAAGTGTGTACCTTTAGATTTCTCTACTGCGATGGAAACACTAGTGTTAGAAACGATTTCCTGACTACCTCGTGCCCGTTTATCAACCCTGATGATATAACAAATTCAACGGTCTTCAACTTTGGCATTTTTACTGATGCTTTAAAGAGTGGGATTGTTGAATCAGATGATTTCTGGAAGAAGTTCTTCTACTGCTTCTGGTGGGGTTTGCGTAATTTAAGGTTTGTAACTCTCTCTATCTAGTTAGAACAATTCTGAGCAAGTGCGTCTCTAGTTGCATCTTGATGGCTGGCTAAGATGACGAGCCCTGCCTCTCTTGTTGAATCTTTAACCAGATATGCATCAAAAACTAATCTGATGATCACTTGCTTTTACTCGCTCGCTACAGTGCATTGGGACAAAATCTCAATACGAGCAAATTCGTTGGGGAAATCATATTTGCTGTATCAATCTGCATATCTGGACTAGTCTTATTCGCACTACTTATCGGCAATATGCAGGTAAATCCTTTCATTGTCTTCTTTTCCATCACACACTTAATCCACAAGGAAGAGAAAACAGTACTCATGTTTCCACTTTCCATTACAGAAATACTTGGAATCGACAACAGTTAGGGAAGAGGAGATGAGAGTGAGAAAAAGAGATGCAGAGCAATGGATGTCTCATCGAATGTTACCCGATGACTTGAGGAAACGTATCAGAAGGTATGAGCAATACAAATGGCAAGAAACTAGAGGAGTCGAAGAAGAAAACCTTCTGCGTAATCTCCCTAAAGACCTCAGGAGAGACATCAAACGCCATTTTTGCCTCGATCTTCTCAAGAAAGTAAGTGCTTCTAGTTCCAGCTTCTCTCTATGATCCTTCAATTGATATTACATTCAAATAATCTTTGATCGTTTCAAATATAGGTACCTCTCTTCGAGATAATGGATGAGCAATTGTTAGATGCCGTGTGTGACAAGCTAAAACCCGTGCTCTACACTGAGAACAGCTATGCAATTCGAGAAGGAGACCCAGTGGAGGAGATGTTGTTTGTTATGAGAGGAAAACTGATGAGCGCCACCACAAACGGTGGCCGGACCGGCTTCTTTAACGCCGTATACCTTAAAGCTAGCGACTTTTGCGGCGAAGATCTTCTCACATGGGCATTGGATCCTCAATCTTCGTCTCATTTTCCGATTTCGACGAGAACAGTTCAAGCTTTAACAGAAGTAGAAGCCTTTGCTCTAGCAGCAGATGATCTCAAGCTTGTTGCTTCACAATTCAGACGACTCCATAGCAAACAGCTTCAACATACTTTCAGGTTTGGTCTCTTGTGACTGATCTCTGTTTCTCTGATTTCCGGTTCTGTTTGGTTTAACTCGGTTTAAATGTCAGGTTTTATTCGGTACAATGGAGAACTTGGGGTGCGTCTTTCATACAAGCGGCGTGGCGGAGACATTGCCGGAGGAAACTAGCTAGGTCATTAACCGAAGAAGAAGATCGATTCCGAAACATAATCGCAAAACGCGAACGCGATGCGGCGTCTTCGTCGAGCCTGGTTGCAACGTTATACGCGTCGCGGTTTGCTTCAAACGCGCTTCGCAATCTGCGTACCAACAACGTTCCTTTGCTCCCTCCTAAACCCTCCGAGCCTGATTTCAGTCTTCGAAACCCTTAAATATCTCCAGTTACCACTTGTATATAATATTGTCAACGACATACATTAAAGCTTAAACTAATTACAAAAATTTAGAAATTTTGTTACCTAAAAAAACTTTGGAGTAAATACTACAAATTTATATAAAAATGGTTCTGAGGACTTCAAGTGTATGTGTTTGACAAAAAAACAAAGAAAATGTTAACCAATAACATAAGTACAATTTATGATGTTATTTTATCTACGTGTAATTTGTTCCATATATATTTATTAGATTCAATTCAATTGTAGATAATTTTTACTTGATAAGTAGTTAAGTACATCATTTACAGTGATTTACTTGATAAAACAACAAAAATTAGATTGACCGACATAAGGGGCCAATCCGTAACCGACTAAGATTCAGACAATATAAAAGCCCTTTTAGTCATAAACCCAAAAGTGTGGATAAGATTATTATCTTAGCCCAACAAGTACTCAAGCAGCGAGAGAGAGAGAGAGAGAGACTTTTTAGGGCTCCGTCAATTTTCCCCAATTTCTCCAGAAATCGAATCAATCTTCTTCTTCTTCCTCTTCGTCCAAGTTTTTGAATCGAAAATCGATGGCGGATCAGAGCTCTAAGCCGTTACAGTTTTTCGTTAGACTACTCGACGGAAAATCATTAACCCTAAGTTTCTCCTCTCCATTAGCTTATGGCGAGCAGGTTAAGCAGCGGATCTTCGAGCAAACGAAGATTCCGACGCATCTACAGCGATTGATAAGCGGAGGATATCAAATCTCCGACGGATCCGCGATTTCTCAGCCTGACGCCACCGTGAATCTTGTCCTTTCCCTGCGTGGAGGTAAAGGTGGATTCGGATCGTTACTTCGTGGTGCGGGTACGAAAGCTGGGCAGAAGAAGACAAACAACTTCGATGCGTGTAGGGATATGAGTGGACGGAGATTGAGGCATGTAAACGCCGAGAATAGGCTTCAGGAGTGGAAGGAAGGTGAAGAAGAGAGGAAGCTTGAGAAATTGGCTCTTGAGTTTCTCAAGAAGCAAGCTAATAAAGTTAAACAAGGTGTTGGAAATGGAGCTACGCAGAAGTATGTTAACAAGTATAAGGAAGAATCTGATAAGTGTATTTTGGCTGTTGATTTGGCTTTGAACGAATCTTTCAAGAATGGGAAGAGAAAAGGGAAGATTGGTGTTGAATCTGAAAAGAAGAAGCGACTCAAGATATGGTATGCAATCTCTTTTTCAATGATTTAGAGAATTTGATAGTTTATGAAGCTTCTTAAGTTGATTGATTGTAAAAGTTGTTCTTTTTTTCTGTAATTGTGATGCTAATGGTGGGTATGTAGATTCAGTAGTCTCGTATATTGTTACTTGAGTTCTTCATATCTCTGTTGCTTGCCTTTGATGATGTGTTTATTTTTTTAGGAAGGGAAAGAGAGCTGTTGAAGATAGTGACAGTGATGATAGCAGCGACGAGGAGGATGAGAAATCTGTTGTTATAAACAATGGTGGCCAAGTTGTTTCAGATAAGGATACTGATGAAAGCTCAGGCTCTGGTAAATCTTCATGCAATAGCGGTTCGGAGGAAGAGAACGACTTTGTAGTGCACCACCGAAGATTAGATGTGGTTAAGGGAGAGATCACCGGTGTTCAAGGGATTAACGAAGAGAAGATGGATGATTTACCTGTTGCTGTTGCTGTTGCTGATGCAATGGATCAACCTGAAAAGGTGGAGAAATCAAGTGGAGACGCAGGGGAGAATCTGGTCGATGTAGCTTGTGAAACGTTAATTACGGCTGCAGCTGTTAAGAATCAAGGAAATGATTCTGTCGTAAAGAGAGGAGGAACTGCGAAAGAAACAGTGTCTGTTGATTCAGTTTGTTGCAAACCTGTTGGACCGCTTAACTTTGACGACTTCAATTCAGCTACAGATATGGAGGTACGTATGGAATTTTTAATACGCAAGTTAAAAACTAAATTGGTGTCTTTGTATAAACTATTAGAAACTTTAATTGCTTTGTACAACGGTGTGTCATATAGTTCATGTGTTGCATAAATCACACTACTAAACCTATTTGAATCCATCTGTGATTTGGTTTCAGGTTTTGGGGATGGAGAGATTGAAGATTGAGCTTCAGTCACGTGGTCTGAAATGCGGAGGGACATTGCAAGAGCGGGCTGCGAGACTATTTTTACTTAAATCAACACCACTCGATAAGCTCCCAAAGAAATTGCTGGCCAAGAAATGAGAACAACATCCTAAGTCCAAAAAAGTTGCTACCCTTTTGAAGTGTTTTTGCTTGTAGTACAATAATACAATCCACATTGTGTAATATCAGCTGTAATTTTCACTAATCCACCAAGATAATCACTTTCGCAATGACTCTTCTCTTTTTCCCATTTATCTTCTACAATATAGATCTTTCTTCTCTTTTTATCGAATGGTCAGAATGACACAATTCTGTCCACGTCCATGAACAAAATCCTGTGGTTAGAGAAGAGTTTCTGATCGAAGACAACAACAACAACAATCTTCCCAACTCCTAAGAGGGCACATATAGATCTCTTGCTTATTATTGTTGCCAAAAGCTTGATTTTGTCCGAACCAGGGTATGTAAAGCAACATGTTGATTAAAACTTGAAGTAAACCGATTCTTTTACATAATTCTACAACTCGGTAATTATAGCTTATGCCTACACAACCCGTGGTTATAAACTTATCTTACATTCTCCCCAACTCTACTATTTTAAAGTAGAGGAAGAATCTTACTTTTGATGGTACAACAAGTCAAATGAGTAGGAATAGTTTACGGATCCAATAAACGTGGGAATTTTTCCTGTAACAAATCAGAAAAGAGGGTTGCTTAGATTTAATCTTTGAGGACAAACCAAGTCGTACAATGTGGAGATAGATGTCCAATTTGAAGAACAAACCTTGTCATTTGTTAGGCATCACTGCTTCGTGGAGTTTTGCATTAGCTCCTTTACCTCTCTTATGGCTGAGCTCGCAGCATAAAGCGCTATTTTCTTAAGCTGCAATGCAGTGAGAAGAGAAGTGATTAGAGGTTAAGCTGAACCTAGATTTTTTAGCTTCAAAACGTGTAAGTACCTCCAATTTATCTTCGCTAGATCTGTGGTCTTTAGGTAATCTCCGGAACTCCTGTGTTAGTCTAAGGCATTCTTCAACGCTTTCGGGAGCCACAAAGTCTAGTGCCACCTTTATGCAAGACTGGAAACAGTCTGAATTTTAGGACCACTAACATAAAATGTTGATTTTTTTGCTTTTTGAGGAAAGAAAAACAATGAATGAGCAAATCTAGATGATGAAAGAAGATGCAAGTTCCAGATTCATAAATATGATATGTCGAAAAAAGGGAATTTCACCAATTGCTTACCTGTCTATTCCTCACTTGGTGAGGACAACCAGCAGGTATGAAAACAGCTTCGCCGAGGTGTTGCTCAAAGGTCCATGGTTCTATATCTGCATATGAATAAACATATATTCACCGTTTGCCATAGCAGTATAGCACAGAAAATAAATCAAGAATGTAGTATGGTTAAGCGGCACAGATTTTATGTACAGACCAGAATCTTACCAAATTCCTCCTTCAGTTGTTCCTTCTGGCTTTCACTCAAGAACAAAGTCTGGTCATGAATTGGGTGAATAACCTGAAATTAAACAGTGCACCAAATTTTAGATTTCTCACGCATTAGTGACTAATTCAATATGAATCATTTACAATGAGATGATACTTACGGATTTCACGGGTTCATTATTGATGTGACGAAACTCATGCTTGTGCCTTTTCAAAAACTGAATAAGTTTGGGAACATCCTCTCTTCGAAAGATATCCCAGACAGCACCACCATGCACAGCCTTTGACCTCTCATTGGCATTGCCATCAGTTTCTTTTGGAGCATCCAGCTTCTGCTCTTGTATGGATTCCACAATTGTACTCACAGCAGGTTGTGTGGGATTATCCTCTGTATCACACGGGGGAGTTGCAAGAAGTGTTGGCATCATTAGTCCCTTCTCCACCGAGTGATCATCTTCTCTTTGGTATTTTGGAGATAATCTCTCTGCCTTTACACAGATGTCATGACCTAGTTCCATAGCAGTAAAGCTAGATGGTGAACCAGAAGACCCTTCCATAGGATCAGCTCTTTCAATGTTCGTACAGTCACCTGAGATTAAGCTATATTCAGTAATATATGTATTTATACATAAGAATGGGAAAGCTCTCTTTCAAAATTCTCGCAATACCTTTTGAACTAATTACTTTCTCAACTTCTTGTGAGCCCGGTCTTGAACTGTTATTTGATTGTTCTTCGTTAGCAGTCTTGTCCTTTAAATACTGTTTATCTTCATCCACTTCTTTCAGTGACTTGTTTTCAAGTTCGCTGGCTTCTGTCACTTGACCACTGTATTGTTGTTTCTGCAACATGGCTTCTGCATATTTTCTCTGATGTACTTTTATGTTTTGGTATTTGTTGGGAGGGATTTCCACTTTAGCTGTGTGTGTCAACACATTGACCTATCCCACAATTATACAGAACAATTAATCTCCGAAGTATAAGGGATAGAATGGACAGCCCAGTTTCGGTATGAAAACTCTTTAATCAGCTTAAAAACACCTCAGAAAGTAAAAATCCATGGTTTATGTCTCTGAATAATTAAGAAAGTACGAAAAAGAATTGGTGCACGTACCGCGTCAGAAATATCACAATGTAGTTTTGTCACCGAATCTCCTCTGTTAAGCTCTTCATGGAAACCGTACGCAATGTATGTCTTGGGTCCAAGATCTGGCTTCAAGGATTTTTCTGGAAGTCTTGTTGCGAGATTTAGGATACCAGACTTTGGGTCAGTGTAATCAAAGAAAGGCAATGCAGCAATAAACTCAGCATTATGCCTTGGAAGGCGCTTTTCAAATAAAGTTGAGGGAGGCCAATCCTTCAATTTCAACATTTCTGGCCAACCGTTTTTATGCATGCGGCCTTCTAAGTAGCCGTCAAAAAACTGATGAATATTTATTTCAACCTACAAGAGAAAGGATGGTTATGTGTATACTTCTTAGAGAGCATTTACATCAAGTATTAAACACAAGGAATTGGGTTGACTGACCTCACACCAGTCCAAGCAATCCAAAGCTTTGACTTTTTTCGTCTCTTCTTCTTTACATTTATGCTTTGGATCCATTTCCCTACAAGCCCTCCACATAACCATTGGTTCCCAACTTAGTCCAGATGTCTTCTCGAGAACATTTCTAACTATTACAGGTTCTGCCCTCATCCAATGCGACTGAAAATGAGCAATATCGTCTTCAGCCAGATCAACAGCATTTGGGGAGTATAAGAAATTATCATGAGCATTCTTCCTAAACGCTGCCTGCCTTCTAACGGAATCAGAATTGGTAGTGCATGAGGAACATTCATGAGCAATATCCACATCTGAAGGCCTAAAATGCAGAGTACATTCCTCGGCACTCGTTATTAATTTTTCAACCCAATCTTTTTTCCATAAGCGTCTCAACTCCAGTGTTGAAGTACCACAACCACCACACTCTTTTGGAGGGCATGGAATGCTACTGTCTGAATTAAGCTTCCAAGTAGAGAAATGCAGTGGAACATAGGCTTCCGAATCTTTTCCTTGACCTGCTTGGGTTCCCCATTCATATCCTTTCCCTTCTGCATTTTTCTTCCCATCTCTCTCTTGATGGAACCCCTCACTTAGTTCCTTGCAGCAAGAAAGACATATATCGACTGAACAATCCGGGTTCGGACAGCTTCTGTGAAAATTGGCAATGGATGTGCGGCAGAGATCGCTGTAGTACAGGGATGAAGAGATTGTCAACAAACAAGGAAAGATAATGTAATGCGTAATGCACCATCAAGAATCATAGAAAAATACGTTAAATCGAATATGAGATACAATCAAAGAAATGGACTAACAAATGTGTTTTTATAGATGGCTAACGAAACTATGTCCTGTTTTATTCAATATGAAACGTCTTCACGTGTTCTGGACATAAAGAACATAATGAGCAGTAAACCCCATATACCAAATCCCAAAGATACCCAAAAGTATCCCAACAAGGTATAGAACCCTTGTATTCCTCGGGCATATGATACTGATAATGATGAACCAACTCTCAGCCCATTGCTTTGCCTTCACATGTGAAGCTTATTTTCGTTCAAATGAAGATACAAGAAAAAAGAACAACATAAAAATATAATAATCTTATTAATCACCTCCCAATTAAGTCAACCTACTTATTCCCTCAAACCATTCCTTTTTATTGTTCCACTGATTTAACAATTTGATTGCTATCAGTGCTGCCCACCCAAAAATGGCCTTGTCCACTAAACTACAGGTCTGAGATTGGCATTTTGAAACTGGAGAAATGAACCTTCCTCTGGAGGTAGTCTTTTGTTGTTAGATTTGATATCAGCTTCTTCTGCCTGAATTAGTTCCAAAGTCTGAAGCTTTGTTATTTGGACCACTACATTGGATGGAGGGTCCGACCCTCCATACACTTAAAAGACACCAAGACCATCACATGGTCTTGTGTGCGTTGGATCAGTAAAATACTCAGCCCGTGTTAGTAGAAGACCAGTTTTATTCCGGAACCATTGAAGATGCTGTTCTTCCCGCCTCAGCATCCGTCGGCAGGATCAATAGGTGTTGGCCCTCATTAATCGAGGGCGTGGAACCTGAATTAGGTTTGAGAGCAACTTCCTGAAGACCATAATGGACTCCTCCTGAGACGTCAATCTCTAGTTTACCTATTGTAGGTTCTTCTTTGTGGCTTCCAACCATGCCATCCTTTGAGAGCAATTTCCCACAGAACAAACCAATTTGATAGCGTAAAGAACTGATAAATTGATAAAACGAAAGGAGTGCAAAATTTACCCCACAAGAGATTTACTATGCCCCCAAAGATAACTGAATGTATCCTAGAAGGTGTAGAACCCTTGTGTCCCCTCGGGTAAACAGATATTTATGAAAATGGCTCCCTTCTCATTGCTTCCCAAGTGAAGATTATTTAAAATCAAATGACAATACAATAAAAATGAAGCTACACCTTAATTAGATCATAATCTCATCAGTAATCTACCAATCAAACCACCCTGATAACTCCCCCCAAATCATTCCTTTATTTTCCATTGATTAAGAAATTAGATTGCTACCAAATCTCCTCACGAAACTGGTGACAATCGCTACATTTTAACTTTCTCTCCCCTACTGTCTATTTGCAAAGGATACAAGAACAGTATATAAATTCAACAACATTGGTTTTCCCACATTATAAAAGATCAGCCAAAAAGGAGCTCACCGAGCTTTGAAATTTTACCAGTATATGCGTTCACTTGGGTCAAGTTTGCACCTATTAATGTTAGCTTCTGTCACAGGGAGTCCTAGAATAAAACAGGTTCGTGAATGAAAAACAGAAACAAGAAGAAAAAAGAGGATAGCACAAGTGAAGACAAAGAGCCCATACCTCTAATAGTTGCTTCAATCTCAAGTTCACGGTTCTGCTCCATATAAATATCCTTAAGAATTGGGAGAACTTTAACTAATAGATACTGCAACTGCTTAAACTTGACATTTGTTTCTTTTTCACTTCGAGGCTGAGATTCAGAAAAAAATCCAAAAATGAAGGAGACATTTCATCACAGTAGATTCACAAGAAAACAGTGATCCCAAGCCCCCTTACCTTGACAACCAAAGGCAACCGCAAACAAGCTCTGCAATTGCAATTCTTCATACAGAATGGACAAGCAGCTCTAACTTCCTCATTTGTTCTTTCTGAATACCTATCAAGATTAAAAAAAAGTGTAAATTCAAAGGAAGGAAACTGCAAATCATAAACTAGTATAATGTAATAATACTAAAGAGTGCAGATACTTACCATCTCTTGATACACTCATTGCAATACTTCTTGTTACATTTTGAACAGAAGATAAGCCCACTCTCACTCGTCAAGTTCTTACAATGATGACACGTCAAACCCATATACTTTCTGCTTCCATCAGACTTAATATCCTGGAAGAAACAATGTTCAAAAACATATTCCTCTGTCAAATCCGAACTAAAAATACTCAGCCAAATTTGCAGCTTATTAATTGCATGAGAAAGCAAACAAAGGAAATTTAAACCACTCCACAGAATCATCAACAAACCCAGAAATGCAGAATCAAGCTCTTTACAAGTATTTAGAAATGCAGGAGTTGAATATAGGCAATTATTACAGAAATGAATTAACCTTATCGGGATTAGACATGTCGATTTCAATAGATCGCTTCGAAACCTCTCCGTCATCAAATTTTCTTCTTCCTCTTCCTCTTCCGATTCGTCCTTTGTTCACAACATCATTCTCCTTCGTCCTCGCCTTACGCATGTTTTGAGATCTCCCATCTTCGAATAACTCGTCGGAATCTCCTCGTCTGATTCGCTTCCCTTTCCTTTTCTCCATACTCGGAGACAAAAAAAAGAGCGACCACCGGAGTTTCTAAGATCGTCGTTATCGCCGTCGCAGCTTTGGGACTATCATCAAAATAGCTAAAGGAGAGTGACGTGGCAACCATCCAGAGGGTAGTATGGCTTTAAAGTCGGATCGGATGGTCTACTTCGTGATCCGTACGTAATTAATTAGGGAAAACAAGACGTTTCTTTACTTTTTATATTCTACCGTTTTTAACTTTTTGTTATCTTACCAAATTCAACCAATTTTAAAAAAATAGGCTAATAATGCCTAATATAGATTTTTCTCTAGCTAACCAAGTGGTCCGGTGGTTATTGATATTGTAAATGGGTTTTCGTCTTGGCTCTTGGACTCTTGGGTTAGAGAATTATGGGCCAATTTTCATTTTAAGTGCTACGGGTTAATTGTTGACCATTCAAGCGAAATGTGAAATGCACATTGTTGGCCATTAACTAGCTTTTAGAGGTGACTGGAACATACTTGATTGATGTATTATCTTGATTCCGAAGCTATGACTACTTTTGATCGATCTAGTTTAATGAATTTACTTCTAGCACCGCCTTCTGGATATTGTTACTGCCATCACAGTTCAGGATGGTTTTGGGATTTCATAAGCATTGATAAGCTTTAAGAACAAACCTTTTCTTTTGTTAGCATCACTGCGTTGTGGAGTTTTGCATTAGATCTTTTGCTTCTCTTATGGCTGAGCTCGCATCATGCAGCACTATTTTCTTAAGCTGCAATGCAGTGAGAGGACAAGTAAAAGGAGGTTAACATGCATAAGCTCAAACTAGACTCTCTTTAGCAATATATGATGCAGATATAGTGAAATATATAAAGTACTTTTAACTTATCTACGTTGCATCTATGGTCTTTTGGTAATCTCCGGAACTCTCTTGTGCTAGCCTAAGGCATTTTTCCACGCTTTCAGGAGCCACAAAAGCTTGTGCCACCTTTATGCAAGACTGCAACAGTATGATTTTTAGGATCAATAACATTTCAAATGCCACTAGAACCGGAGAACACGAATAAACAAGTCTAAAACCAAATAGAGATCAAGTTAGTCACAACAACTTTTAGGTTATCACCATGTTATCTTTCTTTACCTTCTCTTGTTTGGGCTTAGTTTCTGAAGATATGTTTGTTTTCCGCTGACTTAGTTTTTTTAAGGGTTTGACTCTTACTGGCTTTGTGTATCAAAACTGTATCCCACCCCTATATTTCTCAATCGTATCCCACCCATGCATTATTATATAGTGGAAACGATCTAGATTGGGGAAAAGAAAAACCCATAAATTTAGAAATATATACTATTAACTGCTCAGGCAATAACAAAAAGGTTCTATGGTCTAGCGGTTAGGACATTGGACTCTGAATCCAGTAACCCGAGTTCAATTCTCGGTAGAACCTCATTTTTTTCCCACTCCGACCAGACTTTTCCCCGGCGATTTATGAACCCTAGAAATAAACGCCGGCCAACAACTAAAACTCTACGCTACATTAGAATCTCCATTGATCTCAATACCACTGCGGAATCATTTTTTTTCTTTTAGGTAAAATGGAGAATTCGTTGCTTGATTCTGGTGAAACTATGGAGATGGTTACTATACAAAAAATCGAGGAAACAGTGAAGGGCATACTCAGAGAAGCTGATATGGACCAAATGACAGAGTTCAAACTCCGAATTGACGCTTCGGCTAAACTCGGTTTCGATTTATCGGGAACGGATCACAAGAAGCTAGTCAGAGATGTTCTTGAGGCATTTTTGCTATCGACACCCGGTGAAGCAACCGTACCGGAGACGGTGGCTCCGGCGAAGGATGAGACAGGTTCTGGTGCTGCCGCTTCCGTTGGTGGTGAAGATGAACGCTTTATTTGCAAGGTTGCGACTTTTTCTTTTGTTGATGTTTGATCCACTGTATAGAGTCGAGATTGTGATCATCTTGATTTTGAGTTTTCAGTGGTCACTGTAGAAATTGTTGGTCTTTAACTGTAGTTATCGGAGAAGCAAAATGCTAGGGTTCAAAAATACAGAGACCAAGCTTTTCTATCGATTGGTTCTCAGGAAAATGGAAAGGCTTTTAGAGGTAATTTGAAACACACTTGGTGTCTTGGTCTTGACTATGAAGCTATAAGCAGCCATTTTTTTGTTCTAGCTATGCTTTTGTTGATTTCAGTTGCTCTGTTTCTGCTAGATTTTGCTTCCCAGATTCTTCTTTTGATTATTTCTACTTCTCTTTCCTCTGCTAATATCGACTTCATGCTGCAACTCTGGTTTCTTCTATATCAGGAGCACATTTGTCAACTAACCAATGGTCTATAATCAAGAAGAATTTTGCAGCGATAGAGGATGGTATTAAGCAGTGTCAATCAAAACTAAAGTAAGAATGTTACTTTATTCAAGTCTATAAAGATGCATGTTCCCTATCATTGCTTTTAGTGTTTATCGTCATATATTCTTCATGGTACTGGGCATTACTGCTAGGTAGCAATGCAGGCCGCTTATCTTTGCTATAAAAACGTTTTGCAGATCTGAATCAGCACAAAATGGAGATACTTCTGAGGCTGTGGATAAGAACAGCTCTCACGGTTTTTCTCTTATCATGATTTCACGATTTGATGGGAAGAGTTATCTTTCCTGGGCATCACAGATGGAACTCTTTTTGAAGCAATTGAATCTGACTTATGTTCTCTCTGAACCTTGTCCCGGTACTGGTAGTTCTCCAGGCCCTGAAATAACTCTAGCTGATTCTGTGGGGAAAAAATGGTTGAGAGATGATTACCTATGCCACAATCACTTGATGAACTCCTTGTCAGATCATCTGTACCGTCGATACTCAAAGAAATTCGAGCATGCCAAAGAATTGTGGGACGAGTTAAAATGGGTCTACCAGTGTGAGGAATCCAATTCAAAGAGGTCACAAGTTAGAAAGTACATTGAATTCAGAATGGTGGAAGAGAGAGCGATACTCGAGCAAGTCCAAGTCTTTAACAAGATTGCGGATTCCATAGTGAGTGCTGGTATGTTTCTTGATGAGGCATTTCATGTGAGTACAATCATCTCCAAGTTTCCCCCGTCGTGGAGAGGTTTCTGCAACAGACTGATGGAAGAGGAGTTTTTACCAGTCTGGATGTTGATGGAACGAGTAAAAGCTGAGGAAGAGCTTCTCAGAAATGGAGCACGAGGGGTTACATATAGACCAGCCACAGGCTCTTCTCAGATGGAAAGGAGACCGAGTCTAGGAACAACACATAGAGAATCTCAGAGTATAGGTTGGAAGCGGAAAGAACCCGAGAGAGACGAGAGAGTCATCGTCGTCTGTGACAACTGTGGAAGGAAAGGACATCCCGCAAAGCATTGCTGGGGTAATAAATCTGATGAGAGAGCTTCCGGGAAGCCAAACCGTATTAACTCTTCAGTCCCTGCACCTGTGGAATCAGAGACTCAAGCAACAACCAACAATGATAGGGAGTAGTAGCTGATAATTGCTGAAGACAAAATATTTATATCTCTGGATTGAATGGAAGATGAGAGTCAAGATCCAGTTCAAGAGGTGCAGCCTCATCATTAACATCTTAAATCATCAGTTACCTTTTTCTCAGCTTATGGATATGTCTCGCCTGATGATATTAGATTTGTTACTCTATAGTTGAGGACACTGAATTGTATAAAAGGAAAACAAATAGATTGGAAGTAGATCACTTTTGGCCTGATTTAATGTAAAAGTAACTTTTATGAATGAGAATACTTGTCAAAATTAGTTCTTAAATCCTATATGGAGGAACAAAAAACAGAAACCTAGAAGAAGAACTATATTCAAAACTGGTTTTTCATACAAATAATCACATAACAAATCTTTCACAACAGATCCAAAAATCATAGTGACATTTTGAATTAAACTTTTAAGCAAATAGAAAATTCTATTTTTGTCTTTTACACAGTAATTTAACGAGCATCCAACTCAGTAATTGTAACATCATTCAAAGACGCAATATGATTGATCTGATTGTTGTATCTTGGAAATGATTCTCCATCTCCTGTGTAAAAAGCCGGTTGTGAGGGTCTCGGTAAAGTGATAGCATTTGCATTGAGCATTACAACAACAGAAGCCATTGTTGGTCTACTCTCTGCATTCTCCTGGACACACAACAAACCAATGTGAATGCATTTCATGATTTCATCACTTAGACCTCTTGTTTCAATCAAACTTGGATCCACAATGTTTAACACTTTCCCTTCTCTCCAGCTTTTCCATACCTATACATATAAAGACAATATATGAGTAAAAAATTCCACAATTAGAATCCCAAACTCAAACTCAAAGACAATAATATGACATAACAGAAGTTTTATTCACTTACATAACTAAGGAGGAATAGTGAGCTGTCTTCTTCTGGAGACCAATTGTTTTTCTTACCTTTAATGATCTCAAGGACTAGTACACCGAAGCTAAATACGTCGGTTTTCACCGAGAATTGCCCGCTCATTGCATACTCTGGAGCCATGTAACCGCTGCAACGACCAAACATTTTCGGTTTTCGTTTTTTTATATAAAATTGATAGAACTTAAAGGGTACATTTTTAGTGGCAGCTTACTAGGTTCCTGCAATTTTGCTTGTAAACCTGGTCTGACTTGTTTGGTCAGTATTAAACAACTTTGCCATTCCAAAATCCGCGATTTTCGGATTCATTGCATCGTCCAATAGAACATTGCTAGCTTTCATATCTCTATGAATAATTTTGAAACGAGAATCTTCATGGAGATAAAGAAGACCTCGAGCAACACCTGAGATGATCCTATAACGTGTTTCCCAATCTAAGATCATTCTCCTATTAGAATCTGCAAAAGAAAACAACTAGTTTGGATCGATCATTAAAAAAGTAACCATAGATAGAGAGAGATAAATGTGTTTAGGGTTTTAGTTTAAGGTACCAAATATGTATTTGTCTAGGCTTGTGTTCTTGAAGAACTCATAGATGAGAATTCGTTCTTCTCCTTCTAAGCAGAAACCTAAGAGCGTAACAAGATTACGATGTTGAAGTTTCGCAACCAGTGAGACTTCGTTTACGAACTCATTGTCTCCTTGTCCTGATTTCATTGACAATCTTTTCACAGCTATCTCTTCCCCATAATCAAGAACACCCTGGTGATTATTGAAACACATGTTAGAGAGATCATTCTTGATTTGTGATGTGCTTAAATGGGATTATACACATTATCATTAAAAAAAACTCATCATCTCTCTTGGCCTATTATTCATTTGGGCTTTGGATTGCTTGGTTTCAAAATTAGGGTGATGTCTCTTTTTGATGATGATGATGATGACGACGATTACTTTGCTTGGTTAATTAATTAGAAACTATCATCTCATGTCATTCGTATAAACCGCAACATGAACTACTCATCTCATGTGAGATTGGTTTTTATTGGGCCGAATCAGGTCTTTGATATCGGACATTTAATTAGAATCGGATCAGACCTTTGATTACGGGCTTTATTAAGTTTAAATTTAATTATGTAATTAGGGTTGATGTACTCTAACTAAGTATATATACGTATGTCAAGTTTATGTAAAATGGTTCTCTATTTGCTCGAATAAACTGGATTCTAGAGATTAGTTTTTGTCTCGCTCACATCGTTGGCTCTGATGATACATATGAAGTTTTGGCAGTGTCGGGTTCTGTTGAAAATACCCTCAAGCATATTTTTTGTGGCACCAAAGA
This sequence comes from Arabidopsis arenosa, assembly GCA_905216605.1. Lineage (NCBI taxonomy): Eukaryota > Viridiplantae > Streptophyta > Magnoliopsida > Brassicales > Brassicaceae > Arabidopsis > Arabidopsis arenosa. The sequence goes on from LR999456.1 coordinate 18,883,969, forward strand.
CATTCATTATGGCAACAATGGGTAAAAAGACTACATAGACTTCCAAAGGAAAATAGAGGAATATTTCTACAGGAAGCATATGAGTATATTGATTTCAACGAAGAGACAAGATCTAGAATATCTCCAACAACATTGAATTTTATATAACTCCAAATACATTTTGGAATCTTAGCAACAAGCTGATAGACAATAAAAAATATTTTAAGAGAGAATATAACATATATATCTCTTAGCTTAAAAATCTTAAAAATAGTTTGGTTACTTACTCTTCACTCCTTCATCGAAATTGTTGTATTTTGTAAAAACATATGTATATTTGATTTATCGGAAAAACAAAAAAAAAGATCATAAACATGAGAAAAGGTTAATAACCTTATAAACTGCACCGAAGCCCCCTTCTCCGAGCTGGTTGTTTGGAGAGAAGTCATTAGTTGCTAATCTTATGGTATCAAAGTCAAGTTGCAATAATTGTGCATCTTTAATCATAAGCTCTTCGAGATCTTTGCCTGATCCAAAAGCAACAAAACCAAAAGGGTCTTTTAAAGTTAAAACTCTTGAGAAGATAGTTTTTTAAACTTTAAAGATTTGACATTTTGACTAAAAATTCCACCTTCATGTCTCTGTTTTTCCTTTCTTCTATTCCTCCTTGTCAGAAAGAAGTAAAGACAGACTAGGATTATAGCAAAACCAATAACAGAGCAAACCGTGGCAATAATGATTTTTACTTTGTCATTTCCTGCCAAAATTAAATTTGTCAAGACAAACAAGAAAATAATTCTAGATTTCAAAAGTTTATAATCACACAAGTAGCTAATGCAAATACTCTGTTTTTTTTTTTTTGTTATATGGTAAGAAACGGATTACCTGGTTTTGGATCAGGCTCATACTCGGACTCGAGAAGGAAGAATCTCAAGTCACTCTCTATCTGAAAATTACAGCTTGGACAAAACCACCTGATCCCAACTCTCCCTTTCGTCGCGTTACCGAAACCATAAGAGAGACAGTCGTTGCAGTCTTTCTCAGACAAATCCGGCGTGCACTGCACGGCACCAAAGAATGTGCTGTAAGGCGGAGAGCCAGGATCATTTCCTTGAGCATACTTCCTCTTAGAGCCACCTGCTGCAGCCATGGATCTGAGTCGGTTAAGTAACTCGCTCTGCAACCGAATAAGCTCGTTTCTATCTCCCTTAGCGTTGCTCAGATTCGGTGCTTCCAGAACAGGACTCGTTTCGAGTTTCCCGTAAATGGGTTTGTCTGAGTAACGAAACATACATTTCGTGGCACGCACGTAAGCTTCCCTACTTTGTGGACAGTACATTGTAGTTAGATTCACTGCGGCTTGAGCGACACAGTTAAGACAATCTACTCGATTGACTACTCTGTTGCAGATCCCGATAGCCTCGACTCGTTCTTGATCCGAAATTCTTCCGACAAAGAGAGTGTAGAAGTTGTAGGTGTTGGACTTGAGAGAAGGGATTGAAGAGACAAGACTGTTTAGGTTTTTGGAGAATTGGGATTCGGCGAAGTTGCTTTGTGGGGATAAACATAATGGGTTTGAGGGAAAATCCCATACAGTACTGTTTATGTCAACGGAGATTTGTTGTGCTAAGCTAAGAAATGGGACGAACAAGAAGAAGAAAAAGAACAAGTGTTGTGGTCGAGAAAAAGAACAAGAACTAGTCATGACTCCAAAGTGGACTTCCTGGTTATGAATGAATGTTGTAGTTTGTTTTTTTGGTGAGGTGAATGTTGTAGTTTAGTCATGGTTTTATATAGTTTTTATTTTATTTTTAGCGGGACCAAATTTAATAAGTCTTTGTTATTGCCACTTTGAAAATTTCTAGTCTTTGAAATTTCTCGTGACGTGTTTTTTTTAATACGTCAAAGTAGGTTAGCTGCAACGTAGCTGTATAGCAAAATAACAATCCGGAACTTTTAAGAATATATGATTTTTATTATTTTTACATCGTATATGATTTTTTTTAATATGTTTAAAATGGTTTTTCTTCTTGACAAAAAAAACAAAAAAAAAGAGGCAAGCTTAAAATGTTACGGGGAAAAAATGAAGTTGCGCTTGTAAGTTGTAACCTATGAGAGTAGAAATCGCAATTCGCAACCTTGCAGAAGAAGATAAAAGAGGAAATTACAGTGTTTACCTTTCATTTAAAAAAAAAAAAAGTTGAGTGTTGTTCCAAAATAAAATAAAATTGTAAATCGTATTAATTATATAACTTGTCTACCAAGCAGATCAGAATATATGGTTATTAATCATTTTTGCTTTCCGTTGGATTTTTTTCGTTCTGGTATTCTTTTATTCATTCCTTTATTTAGGTGTCAGCGAATGAGACATCTCGAGTTTTGTTGAAAAATCAAATGATGTTAGTTGGGAATGTGGAATATTGATAGTTCTCAACAATTTAATGCGAACTTGCAATTAACAAAAAAAAAACAATTTAATGCGAACTGTGGAAATAAGTGCTACATTTGTTATTTGTAGGAGGACTATATAAATAAAAAACTCTTGTCCAAATTTGAAAAATGAAGACCAAAAAACTGCCAGCTAGTAATTCCGATCCAGAGGAATTATTGATGAGAAATGCGATGAGTGTAAATACAGTGACTCACATGAATATATTTCAATGTATTGAATAACGAGATTTACAAGAGTATATTTATACATAGCTAGAGAAGGTTATAGAATACATAGAAAAGGAAGTAGAGAATATTTACAATTCTATAGAGTATCCTCATTAGAATATTGATGAGAAAAAGCAAAGGGAACCACACACAATTGAGGTAAAAGGGATGAGTGTAACTGTAAATACAATGACTCACATGTTTGGTTACAAGATTGACACTACAAGTCTACAAGCTCAAACAACATTCAAGAGTAATCAAGACCATTGATCAAGAGATAAGGAACATCATCACATCAAGAAGGCACAAGGTCTCAGCTTATCGATATGGCTAGCTGGCCTGATGATATTAGATTTATATAATAGTTGAGGACACTGAATTGTATAAAAGGAAAACAGATAGATGGGAAATAGATCATTTTGGCCTGATTTTAATGTAAAAGTAACTTTTATGATGATAATTTTTGTCAAACTTACTTCTTAAACCCTATTTGGAGGTATAAAAAACAGAAACCTAAAAGAACAACTCTTCAAAACCTGTTTTTTCATATAAATACAGCTCTTGCTTACTCAACAAACTGACTTAAAATGAGATCACATACTTACCAAATATTTTACAACACAACCAAAAATCATAGTGACACATTCTGAAGTAACTTTAAAGCGAGAAATTTTTTTCATTTTCGTCTTAATTTAACGAGGATCTAACTCAGTAATTGCAACATCATTCAAAGACGCATAACTTGTGTGATTGTTGAGTCTTGCAAAAGATTCTCCATCTCCCGAGTAAAACGCGGGTTGTGAGGGTCTCGGTAAAGTGATAGCATTTGCATTGAGCATTACAACAACAGAAGCCATTGTTGGTCTACTCTCTGTATTCTCCTGGACACACAACAAACCAATGTGAATGCATTTCATGATTTCATCACTTAGACCTTCAATCAAACTTGGATCCACAACGTTTATGTTGGATTAAAAAGATATAAGAGTGATACGATGTTTCTCCTTGTCTTATGTTGTTATCAAATAGATCATTTTGCAAAGGAAAAATGATCATGAGTTACACAAAGAGGGCTTGTTCTTTTTCCAGTCGCCGCGACTGTGTCTGCGACAGCCCAAAACGACGATGACGGCAGCCAAACAAAAAACAAAACGACGGTGATGATCTTACGGAGGTGTCGCAGGAGAGAGACGGAGTTGTCCCGTTAACACAAAAAGGATCGCCGGAATTTTGAGCGACTGTTGCGAAGACTCTTTTAACAAAAGCGGCGACTCCTTTTATTGATTTGAACTCCGGCAACGACTATTTTGTAATCGCAGAAAGTGGTCGCTGCGACAACGTAACGAACAGGGCCGTAACGTCTGGTTCCTCGCACCAGTCTATCAAGGAATGACGTGGCGCAACGAAAATGGCGGAATACGTAAGCCCCATATCATGCAAAGGAAGGAGCCAAAGGATTGCATTAAATGAATGAAGAAGCCTGCAAAATACATTTAATGCTCCACGAGAGACAGCTTTTTTTTTTTTAACTTGAAACGATACAGATCCCATCCAACATAACATCATCCCACAGTTCGCGTTTTCTAACCACAACACACCCCACGCGTGTGGCTTACTCGCGCTACATAATAATAATACTAAAAAAAAACACAAACAAAAAGGATAAAAGGGGGTTTCCAACCCCAGTCAATACCCGAACCACCAACTCCTCCACCGTGATCGGACCCGAACCCTTCTATGTCGTGGCCCCATCACGGTGACAAAGGAGTTGGATTTCGCCACTCGCGCGGTTCGTTCTTGACTCGACACCCCCCCAAATCCCATAGTACAAGACCAAAAAAAGTTATAAAATTCACAACTCATTAAGAAAGAGAAACACACGCCGCCTTCTTGATCAGGATTAGCTTTCGCACTGTAAAGCAGCCCGAATCTTCTGAACGGTGCATGATATTAGGTTGTTGACAGTCTCCACCGACTCAACCGTGAGTTTTGCCGTTGGGAGATTGTTAACAAGGATTTGAAACGCCACCGTCAAGAGGGATCCACCACCATCCGGTCGCTGTTCACCATCACCTGACCCACCACCGTCAATGCCTCCGTCAGGTAGAACAGCAAAACCGGACGGAAGGAGAGCCACGTAGGATGAATCACCACCGTTCATCACAACATGCATGGCGGGTATGTCGACAGGCGCGTAGACTACAAGCGCTCCAGATGCGTCTATGCAAGTCTCCTGAAGAATTAGCATACTACTCTGATTCGCGTTCATTGCCTGTAGAGAGTTGACAAAACACCAAAATAACCCTTAGATAAAGTGTTTATTTACGAGAATTGCCACTCTGACCAAACAGTAACGCTTCATGGTGAAAAGAAAAACAAGTCAAAACAACTTTTCAGATAAGTAACCAACAAAAAAAAGGAAGTGGTGAAAAGTCAAAAATATACAGGAACAAGTAAAGGTCGAAACTGTCCAATTAATTTTGACTTTTGAAACGCTTACAAAAGCTGTGACACTTTTGTTTTCTACTTAATAAACATATAAATTGAAACTATAGTGTCATCTTTTGATACCACCCAAATTCCTAACTTGTCCTTTCCCAATCCACTCTTTTGTCCGTCATACCACCATCACCCCCAGGGACAAAAACGTCACAATCACCTCATCCATATTCCCCACAAAAACCCAACCAATCACACACACCTAATTAGCTAAACCGGAAACTCTATTATACAGACCGGTTTTACTGAACTAATATCACCTAACCGGTCAGAATAGCAATGTTAAACCAGGAGTACGTGATATGAAATAAAACTTACATTGGAGCGGAGCAGAGAGACACCTTGATCTTGACCTTTGGCGATGTGGGCCATCTCCTGCATGGGACCACCGTTGGATAGAATATCCCATTCGCATCTCATCCGTTCATTCCGCAAGAAATCATACAGACGCTGCGGCGAAGCCGGAAGCCAAACAGAAGTGGCTGCACTCAAAACAATCCCCGGAGGCTCCCCTGGATCATCCACACTCTTACGGGTCATAACTCGAACGTCTGGGTCAACATTTCCGACAGTGAGCTTGCTCCAACTGTGGACTGACGGCGCGGAGATTCCCGAGCAGAAGTTGAACGTCATACGTTGAGCTAACTTCAGCATGCTTTTCCGACCACCAGGCGTTATAGCTGTTTTTGCATGTAATATATATAGTTAAAAGTTTTGCAACCAGAGATTAAATATGTTAAGCATATTGACAAGTGTGTAAGAAACGGACATGTGTTGTCGTGAGACGTAACGGAGGAAGACATGAGGATGGCGAGACACTGGCACTGTCTCTGAAGGGTAGCGAGCCATCTTTGCGAGCCAAAACCAAGGCCTGACCGTAGCAATGGCCTGTACAGCTGGTGGATTTGGTTTTCGTCATATTCTGCATGCTCCACCCACGTGACCTGTAAAACCGGAAATCAAATCCTCATTTATAGCATACCAACCAGCAAACCAACCGAACCGGTCTACTTCTAAGTGTATATACTTGCACGATGAGATAAGATGTTAATTTTTAATGGAAGGATAATACGATAAAAATTCAAGATAATAAGACAATTGAAATAAATATGTACTATACTATTTGTAGATGATAGAGACGGGATATACGAGGCCGCATGGAAGAAAGGAATAGAAACATGAAAATTGATTTATTTAAACGATGATTAGAAGCTTTTTTCAATACATGCATATGAAATTAATGTGTTCTTTCCAAAATGCGCACAAATAAATTTGGACAGATGCTTCTTGGGGAAAATGAGATATCAAAATAATAAAGTAAATAAATGAGTTTTTCGATTTTGGAGACAGACCCAGTTGTCGAAAACTTGAAATCTAATCCAGAGAATCCGACAGAGAGAGAAGCATCCGGATCCATAAAATTTCAGCAATATCGGAAGGTTCGGGGATCAAAATTCGAGGAAGAAAAGGCCTATTCAAATCATTTTCTTATACTATTCTGACATAAAATCATATTAAATAAATTATTTTAAAAGTATAACGTTTGAGAGGGAAGAGTAATTAAAAATGAGAATAATGAAAAAAAAGGACTCCAAAGAAAAGAAAAAAATAAATAAGAGTGGAGAATAAACTCCAAAAGATCAAATTTGGAGAGGTAAGATTAAAAAAAAGTTGAGAGTGACAGTGAAGTGGGTGCAGCGAGTAATGGCTAAAAAACAAGAGTCATAGATGCTTGAGCTTCTTCGTCTAGTGATCACCCAATTAATAACCTAGAGATCCTAATTTTCTTCATTTTTATCGAATTTTTCAAAAACCAATACTAATAAACATTTTTAGATAAAAAGATTCCAATATGTTTGTGATTAATTATTACTAGTATTATGCAACGCTTTATTTGGGTTAAAAGAGTTTACCTTAGAGTATCCATTGGACATATCCTGCACTACACAGCCTGATGGCAGTCTCCGGATTACCGGGGCGCCACCGGAGTTTTCCCGGACGGGCTCAATTGATACATCCACCACCGCCCACACACCCTCCGCATGCTGTTTGCAGAACCGGAGGAAATTTACATTGCGAACCGGGACCAACGGAGACAGAACTTGTAGCTCCGCATTCATCTGCACGTAATATATTCAACCGGTTTACTATAGCTAAACCAAACATTAAACCGAAATGTGATTGATTAAGAAGATAACGGTTTACCAGTTGAAGTGCACCATTTATTGTTCCAGCCATCCCACTGGATATAACGTCGGTGGTTGTAGCTCTTGCGACGTTACACGGAAACATCTCCGTCCACCGATTCTGAAACAAAAATAATAATCAGAGAGCAAAAAAAAAAATGTAGGAAATAAACAAAATAATTGTAAATAATTGAGAACTTACGGAGTCCATTAAAGTCTCGACGAGAGCTAAGCTATTGATGATGACCATACCGGAGGTTCTAGAAGCTTCGGTAGCTAAACCGGTTGGTTTAGTGGATGAAAATGTTCTCATGTACTCATCTTGGTTTAGCTCATCTCTCTCACCGTCTAAGCTTTTGACCCATAACGGTTCTTCACTATGAGCAAGCTTCACTAACTCATCCATTGCGGTTAAAGCAAGCTCCAGCAAAACTGACTTCTGATCAATCCCATCAATCCCTGTCGGCTGTTGCTGAGGCGGCGGTAAGCAACCACCACCACCGCCGAAATCAGGAGGGAAAGCGAAGTTTCCGCCATTGTTGTTGCCGACAGCGAGTTCGAGGGAAGAGTTGTAGTGGTGATGGTGGTGGCCAAGGAATTTACCGGTGAGGTTACAGACACGATCAAGCTCGTCTTTTAAACGAGCGTTTTCGATACGGAGATGATGTTCTTCAAGAGAGACATCACCGAGCATGGCAGGTCCACCACAATTGGTGCAGATTGGATTCCTCATTGCTTCACGAATAGACATGTTCTCAGCTCTTAACTTATCGTTTTCTTGTCTCAATAATGCGTTCTCATGCCTCTCTAATTGAGTCTGCCAAACGATTTGATTCACACAAGATGTTATTACTTATTACCACCAAACTAAAAAGCTTCATTGTTTTGGATTAAAGATGTGATTGATCTCAACATACCTTCATCTGAGTCCGACGATTCTGGAACCAGAACTTGACTTGTCTTGTCTCTAAGCAAAGTCTCTTACTTAGTTCCAATCTTTGTTTCTCGTCTGGATGTGGACACTCTTTGAACATACTGATAGAAGAAACTAATTAGATCCAATGAAAGAGATAATGATAATAATATGGATTGAATCGAAGAGAGAAGAGAGGATAATTACGATTCGAGTTCTTGGATTTGTTGAGGAGTGTGTCGGTGATAACGTTTCTTCCTAGGAGGCTTATCGGCGGCGTCTTGATCTTCACCGGAGATACCTTCGACGTTATCACTACCAGATCTGCTTTCATGTTCCTCTTCTCGGCTTCTTCTATTCACACTCCCATCGAAATTATCGCCTCCTCCGACGTTATTGTTCCTCATCGATGCTTCTCCACGGTTTGTTCCTCTCTCCGGTTGTTCCTGTCCGAACATAAACCAAAACAAATTAGGTTTTGTCTTTTTTTTTATCTTAAGTAAAAACATATATTATTACTAGTAGAGGAAGACGACGTCGTACGAGGGCTAGAGAGAGGCCTGAAGAAGCGTAAACAGATTTCGTTAGAGGAGGAGAGAAGAGACTAGCAGCCGCCGCCGCTTGAGCCATAGCACCACCAGGTAAAACGTTAGTTGCGGCGGTGTGGTTTCCATAACTTAAACCGGAGAGGAGTCTTGCTCCGGTAGAGCCACCACCGGGTGTATTATCGAAGAGACTACCGAAGTTCATCAAAAACACAACAGAAACTAACCAGATTTGACAAACAACTAGAGAATTAAGCGAGTAACTTTTCACGGAAAGAGATATGAGTGGATCGAGAACTGAATCACACAAAAGAGGTAAGAAACTAAAAAAAAAAAAAAAGAGAAGAGAAGAAGAAACTCAGGAAAATTAAAGAAGAGGAGTGTTTATTACTGAAATGGAGGAGAGAGAAAGAGAACGAAAGCGGAAATTTGTTTCAACTTCTCTCTCATGTGCTCTTCGTTCTCAGTCTCTCTCTCTCTCTTAAGAATCAATGGTTTCTTCTTTTTTTGTGTTTCTCTCACTCTCTCTTATTGTCTTTCAGAGAGTGATGTGGGGAAGAAGATGAAATGGGTAAACCCTAGTTTTGAGGTAACTGATGAGAGAAGAAGAGTCTTTCTTTCTCTCTATATTCACACTTGCATGTTGATATTGACTCTCTTTTTCCCCTTTTTTGTATTTTTTTGTATATTTTAATTTGAGTTTTTAAAGACAATGAGAGGGACGGTCATGGCTTTTTTAGATTTTGTTTTCTTCTTTTATTACTACCTTTCTTTTTCATTTTTGTTTAATGCATTTTGACAATTTTTTAGTTTTAAAAAGTGTTTCATCAATTTTAATAAAAGTGAATCTATTAAATTCAAATCCAAAAAGACTCAAACTAGTCTTAAAACTGACCTGACTTTTCTTTTATAACTGTTCTGACTTTTTTATTTTATTTAAACATAATTGTCTTTATATTAAAATCAAAGCTAAATCTGAACTAACTAATGACATTTGTTTATTTTAACATCTTTCAAATAAAATAATATATTTTTGATAGAAAAGGTAGTGAAACTTAAGCCAAAATGTATTAAAGTTAATTCTACTAGATATGGTTTCAAATCCATTTTTTAAAATAATATATTAGATAATAAAGTCAAGTTTGTAAGTATTACCCTTTTTAAACATAGAATTTCAAAAAAGAATCAAGCCAAACCATTGATTGAATGGTCTTACTCCCATTAGCCCTAATTATATTCTGATTATAAGCAATTTTATCAACGAAATTAATTAAGAGGGTAAGCAAAAAAGTGAGAAAAACGTTAAGAGGATGATGAGAGATATGTGGACTCTTGGAAACCTTACGAATGCACGAGACTCTCTTACCAGAACTAGTCGGTTGACTTTTTATAACGCTTTCTATATATCCCACGCGCTTTATCTCTCTACTCGCGTTACTCTTTTCTTTTACTCGCCAAAAATACATAAAACCATTTTTGATTAATTTTATATAAAACTGAATATATATGAAAGACTTTTTGCTCTAGTACCCACAACCGTTACCAGATTTTCATGAATCCATATATGTATTTTTTTCAATTATTAAGATGAACATTTTTATTTTATAGTTTGAGAAATTATACTTCCTCCTCCTAAATTATAATCAAATAGGCTATAGAATCTTTTAAGTTGTGAAAGAATCTACAAGTTTTAAAGTAAACGACATGAAGAAGCGAGCTTGTGTCAACCAAAAAAGACATTCCATAACTAGTCTTTCTAAGCTCCATTATTGAGCAAAATTTTATGCCCTAAATGGTGAGATGATTTGGTAAATTTATTAAGTACAATTATTAGATTGATAATTGAGAAAACTTAGCACACTGATTTAAATGTACTTCCTTCTAGTACTCTGATCAGATAGCTTTTAAGGAATAGCGGTTAATGCTAATTTGTGCGTATTCTAGTTGATAATGGAAGATACCCATTAATTTAGACCATTTATATAAAATAATAGTAATGCCAAGTGATGGTTGTTTTCCGACTCTTGGTTCAAAATGTTTCTTCTTGAGACAACAATATGGCTATGACAAATTTTGAAAGGACGAAGATGAGTTTGTCTTTCCGACTTTCTGATGTTTAAGTCATAAAGGTCAACAACATGACGACTGACTAGAGGATCTCTTTTTAGGCTTCCCAGATGGATTGGAGCTCCTAGAGTTCCTCGTTAGCAACCAAAGTATTGAACCCTCTACGTGAGATTTTTTTTTTTTGGGAAAAACAGGATAATTTGTCGACTTTTCTGGTCAAAATGGTGTTCACATATGACTTCTAGGTGACATCCGGAAAATCATCCCAACAACATGAAATGTAAATATTTCAGTGATAAATTTTATAGCGGACCTAAATTTATAGAATATCAACCAAATCGCGCAACTATTGTTATATGTATATAAATCATGTTCCATTAAACATAAAAACTGACGACAGAAAAGAAAAACATACAAAAGCTGAGATTAGTGTTTGGTGATATCTAGAGTTTAGTGTTTACAAAAGCAGAATTAATTGAACCGAATATATGGATCATCACACTAAAAAATAAATGAAAATAACAAAAATCATGGAAAACAATTTCAAAAGAAGGGAAGTAGTGGATCATATTGGTTTAGTTCGGTTTAGAGCACATGGGAATGTCGGTTCCACAGAATAACCGACCAGCAAGAGTTTGTCACAAAATAATTTACACATAAGAAGATTCTGCCCAAAATAAAAATGTGGTCTGGCTTCTCTTATTGGTGTGACAGAGTCATGAAGAAATTAGTTTGGTGAATAAAAGGTTGAAAAGTAAAGAGGAATTTTCATTCCCCTGTTTGATGATATAAAGGACAACGTCATTTTCATTGTTGGGTTAAATTTGGTAATTACTAGATTACCACAAAGCACAAACTATTCAACTCCAATTAACAGCACTGGATCAAATTTCTACCATAGCTCGAGTAGAATTCAAAACTCCACAAAGCAAAAATAAGTTGAAAATCTTTTTGCCAGAGCCATAAAATTGATATTCAAAACTTCCAAGTGTTATGTGAATGTTAACACTAAAAAGACCAGACTATCGACCATGTTCATGTGGATATTTCAACCTCAAAATAAAATTTGAAAACGATAACAAGATAATGAACTATACCGCTGCTAAATATCTGTGAATTTACCATTATATAACATTATTGAACATAGAAACAAACCAAAGACCGTTTGAAACATAGCAAAGACTAGACTTTTCTACAAGAAAATTCCATCAAGAGTCACATCTAATTGAATCCTCTAGTGTGTCGATGATGTTATGTTCAAACCGAAAAATAAAACGATCAGATTGTCTTGGACGTTATGGCATAAGATCATTTATTGAGACAACAAATATGGTTCAAAAGAGGACGGGACGACCAAACCTTTGTTGCATTAATGTCCTCAACTTTTTTTCCAATCCAATTGGAGACTTCTTTCTCTCTCAGGTTTTTTACCAAAATATGTCTCCCCACCTGAAATCAAGTACTGAAAAAGAGAACTCTTCTATTGTGTCCGTTTCTCACCCAAAATCCATAAAACCACAACAAATTTTTTCTTCTAAACCATTGAATCATAGGAATTGTCAGTAAGTTGGGAGTTGTTCAATACATAAATACGTATCCAGGACGTGCACCTACTAATACATGGTCTCTAGTACAAAACTATACGCAGAGTCACATGCATACTTTACTCATGTAGGTCACAAGTTGCTTCTAAAAGGTAGACCCCTCACATAAATCACTGACACAACCACGTGTGACCAAGAATTAACAATATCAGGACATTATACGATTGTAATACATTTAGATGCAATGTCAAGAACACAAAAAAAGTATATCATCTGGTTGGTGTCTTAGGGACAGACAGATGGGTGCTGGAGAGAAAGTGACAGTACCTACAAGATTGAGAAGAGCTTCTTCCTTTCTTCTTTCTTTGTGTCTTCAGTGGGAGTTTGATGGCAATTTCCAGAGAGATTTGGTTGCAATAAGGATCTTCTCTCTTCCATGGGATTCAGGTTCTTTCTCGTGTATAGAAGAAGACCATCTTACAGCATGGGCCATTCGTGCGACTTTGTCTAGCACTTCAGGAGAATCTCGGATCACAACCTTTCCTTCTGGACGCAATATTCTGTCCATCTCTACCATTAGATCTACTAGACTACACCTGCATGCATATCAGACCATTCAGTTTAGGTTAAGTACTTAAGTAAATAAGATAGAGACCTGTGTTAGAAATCAAGAATGGTTTTACGTTAGTTATACCTCGATTTGCTTGAGTCTTGTCGTTTTATCAGTGATTCAATTCCTGATACATGGATGAAATCATACGTGCGGGGATATGTTGAAAATGGTTCACACCTGCAACAAACAAATAATAGGGTTTTGAATCTAAGGAATTGCGAAATAGAAGATATTTCAATCCTTAATGCTGGCAACGGCTAAGATACAGAACAAGAGAGATAATATATCTAAGTCTTTGCTTTGATCAAATATATAAACAACAAAAGTGACTAACCAATCATGGTAAACACCGATGAGACCTCTGTCATAAATCACGTCAAGAGTTAATGGCTTCCGAGCTGGAATGACATTCATAACCCACACAGGATCAGATGCAAGGGCTGCGGCAAAGCCTCCGAAGAATGCGTTCATATCCATGACATTGCGGACAGTTGGAGATTTCAGCTTCAAGTCAAGAGAATCCCTGTAATAAGCAACGCGTCTTGCCCACCGCCTTGCATCTGCTTCAAACACATCCAATCCGTTTTTCATGACAATGGCCCTAGAAGGAACTTTAGTAAGCCTCTCCGGCCACTTGGAAATAGTTCCCAAAGCATGTTCTCCTTTGACGGATGATGGCCTGGTCACACACCTCTTCAATTTAAAATACCTGAAAAAGGAAAAAAAAAACAAAGACTTCAATATTGTCTTTTACATGGCTTCCATACAGGTCAAAGGTCACATCCACAAAATTATACGACAAGAAAAAATCACCATGCATCACTTGGCGGAACAGACTCATCACACAACTCAAGCCCAAACTCATTCTGGCTTGGTAGACATGAATCTCCAACAGGCTTCTTCCAGATGACAGTGTTTCCATCAACCGCAATTAGCTCATAGCACAAAGCTCTAGCCACCGCCTGAAGATCAGCCCATTCTTTGTCTTGTTTAGGCCATTGTACAGGTGGGCCAGAGATTACAAGATATCCTCCAGGGCGCAGTAACCTATCTACTTCAATGAAGTAAGTTGCATCTGCAGACAAATCACCAAGCCCGATAAGAATAATTGCTGCTAAAAACCGCAACACACACGACATAAGAAGAGTTGTGTAACCCAAGGGACTCACTGTAAGCCGTAAAAGGAATCAAGCATCGGGAACAATGCATCAGGTCAAAGGAGTATGCAGGAAAGGGGAGTCTACGAGTGCCAAGCATGGCAACAAATGCAGGGACTCCTCTTTCCAGGGCGAATTGAATTTGCGATTTATGTGAATCTCTTGGAGCAAATGAGAGGGCTAGAATGCCTTGAGATAGTAGAGTACCTCCAAAACTAGCTACCTGAAAGGTTTACAACAGTATTATAACAATACAAAGACAAACGTAATATAAAAAGACTAATGATGTTTCTTACCCCGCATCCCATGTCAAGGGCAGTTCTTAAAGTTCCACCATTAAGCGGAATATACTGTGCAAGCTTTTCAATGTATTGGCCAGCTCCGCCAGGAAACATAGTGCCACCGCCTGGGAAAGTGAAGTATTCCCCTTCCCTTTTCATCCATCCTTGGTGACCTTTCCGGTCAGCAATTTTGTTATATGGCATGTTTGCATGCCAGATCTACAAAGTTTAAACAACCATCATCTTTAACAGTCCATGCAGAAATCGTACTAGCTCAAAGCATTCCAAGAACAGGGCTAAATAACTAGGTTATCGATCAAGCTTTTTTGCAGAAATTTGAATCTAAATTCACTCCTAGGCAATGATCTGCCTACACTATCCTGAAATACATAATCTACAAAACCATAGTTATAGCAGCTTGAATCCAATAAGAAAAGCACCTTGTGAAGACTCTCAGGCCACGGAACAGGAATTTTATAACCAGAAGGAGGAGGAATCAAACAGAGAGGAGTTTCCTCAGGCAAAGGACAATGTCTCTCCCTATAGAAATTCATCTCTCTACTAAGCTGACTATTCCTCCTCGGATCCTCACAAGGCATATGAGCAACAGCTTCCGCAGGACAATACTCGATCGGCTGCAAATGCTGACCAGCTTCAACTAAAGTCACCAATCGCTGCCGCTGCCTCGGATCTGACGCCGTTGAGAGAAGCAGCGTTTGCCGACCAGAAGCAGCCATGGAATCACCAAGAGGAGTAAATAAAAGGATGAAGAAGAGAAGAACGATACCGAAGAAAGCAGCGGTTACGATGTCGAGGAGACGCCATTGACGAGGATTACTACTACGCTTCGATGCAGGTAGATTCAGGTGTCCCATAGCTTTAGCTTCACCACTCGAATGATTCGTCTTCTTCGAGAGACCAGATCAGATGCAAATCTTAGGGTTTATATTTGGAGATCTGAAGAATTTTGTCGGCGATAATTATAAAATATTACTATTTCTTAAATCGCAATCCGTTGTGTGTGTGTGATCGATCCCATTTGTGTTCTCAGTGCTTTAGTAGCGTCTGGTGTCTGGTGTCTGGTGTCTGGCGAAATTGAATTAAGAATATTTAATGGAATGTTTTTCAGGTCGTTGATTATTGTTTTTTTTTTTTTTTTGGGAGACTAATGGACTTGGGCCTTGAAATGTAATTTGGGCCCGCTAATGGGAAATAATATTACTAGTGGATCATCCTTTGACGGTCCAATATAACATACAAACACATCAGTTGGTTCATAAAGATATTTTTGGTTAATTACATTTGGATGAAACAATAGAGGAAGGCTACATTACACAACGGTAATCAAATTTGTTTTTGTCAAATACAACCTTGCGTGATTCTAGCAAATTTCATGGGCTCATGTGTTGAACTTATGATGTTCAAAGATAGATAGACCAGTTTGGGTTGTCTCCAGTCATTGTAGCTAGTCAAAGACAACAAAAAAAAGAGAAGGATCATGGGAGCTCAAATGCAAGCTCTTTATATCTCTAAAACCCATTCCCAAGTCTTTATTGTTGCTTCAAACCATGAACTAATTTGGGAAATAAAAACAAAACATTCTGAACAAAATCTCCTACAACCCGGAAAAACGTCTGCCAGAGAAGTAGATTTTATATGAATATGAATACACACCTGATCCTCAGTCCTCCCAAGGTTGGGAAACTGCACGTCTTAGCCGCTACGATGTTTCACGCTTCACAGTCCACACAATACAGTGGTCTACTTTCATCTCTCTTTTTCTTGGCTTATTTTTTTACACAAACAACTAAGCAATCGACCATTTTTCGTTACATTTTTTTATTTAGACAAACAAAAAAGTATTTTTTGCTTTTTTCTCAATGTTTATATTCTTCTGGTCATATACAATGGATTTCGTTTTCTTAATTCGTGAAAAAAGAAGTTTTTTTTTCTCTACGTACATGGAAGATATAGCTTATTCAAATTAAACACATAAATAATTAATTTATGCGTCTTTATTTTGTCATATTGTTCTTTTTGCTTTTTTCTAGTTCGGGTGATCCAGTTCAATATATACCATAAACTCCGATTTAGATCGCATATATATATTTTTTTCTTAGTTCTCAGATCAGCAGGTTATGAGATCCGACCAATCCCGGGGCAGGAAAGCCATGTGAAAATCCTTAACACCCACATGTTTGTGGAATAGTTTTTGGATAGATTGATCATGGGGTAGTTCATTATAACCTCCCCTAAGTCTTACAATCACTAGACCACGCCTGAGCGATTTTTGTCATATTAGGATAACCATTGGCTAAAGCAGCTGCAATATCTTTCATTATTTTTTTTGGACATTGAATTCCAAGTTTTTAAAGATCAAAATAGAACACTCACACAACAGTAGTCCACATTCTATATTGTAGTACAACGTTGTAATAAATTCAGTCGAAGCCATTCACGTGCTACGCGTCTCCGGAGCGTCGCTTGGAATAGTCAGCTGAACAAAAATACTATAGTATCACTAATTGATTGCTATACAATTTGATTTCTATTTTAACCATATCTCTTTAAATGGTAAGACGAGTAAATTAATCCACTATAGTCATTACGCGTGTTAGGTGATTTAAAACTCTGAAAAGTGACTAACCGCTGTGTTTAATGTTATATGCATTTAGTAACTAATTTGAAAAACAATTTTAGATTTCAACTTTAATTGTATCTCTTTAAATGGTTAGACGAGTAATAAATCCACTGTTGTCATTACACGTGTTTAGCTGGTTTAAGACTACTAAAAGTGACTAAGTGCTGTGTTAATTGTGTATGCATCCATTTATTAAACCAATTAATGACGATAACAAAGAGAAAAGAAAACAATTTATAAACTTTTATTTAATACAAGAATCTAAATTATTACAGTATTATGAAATAACTTCCAAAGCAATGCCAACTTTACAAAAAATCAAAAAGACCATTGTCAAATTAATAATAGATCGATATATGGAAAATTATTTAACACTTTTTCAAAAAAAGATATATGGAAAATTAGAAAATTTTAGAATATAATAAATATTTAATAATCTACGTAGGTGGGACGATATATATTGAAAAGCTCACTCACATTTGTATAAATAAAAGCATTCATCTTACTTACACATGCAACCAAGAAACTTATAAAAAGGAAAAAAATCACATATTTTGTGAAATTCCGAAGACAGTTTCGTTTTTTTTTCTTTCTCCGGCCAGTCATGGCAAACTATCGGTGGCCGTCAAAGCTATCGAAGTTATCACTCAGAGCAAAACATACCAATCTATACCGCGTCATTCTAATCGCGATCCTTTGCGCCGCCTCTTACTTCGTCGGAGTATGGCAACACTCCGGCGGAGGAATCTCACGTTCTCCCCTTTCAAACCACGAGCTCACGTCCGTGCCCTGCACGTTTCCTCACCAAACCACACCGATTCTCAACTTCGCCGCCAGTCACACAGCCCCTGACCCTCCTCCGACAGTGACAGCGGCGCGTGTTGCTCAAATCCCATCGTGTGGCGTTGAATTCTCGGAGTACACGCCCTGCGAGTTCGTGAATCGGTCTTTAAATTTCCCAAGAGAGAGGCTAATCTACAGAGAGAGACACTGTCCGAAAAAACACGAGATACTCCGGTGTCGGATTCCAGCGCCATACGGTTACACGGTGCCTTTCCGGTGGCCGGAGAGCCGTGACGTGGCGTGGTTTGCTAACGTGCCGCATACGGAACTAACGGTGGAGAAGAAGAATCAGAACTGGGTAAGGTATGAGAAGGATAGGTTTTTATTTCCTGGTGGTGGTACGATGTTTCCACGTGGAGCTGATGCTTACATCGACGAGATCGGACGGTTGATAAATCTTAAAGATGGATCAATTCGGACAGCCATTGATACTGGATGTGGGGTAAGTTAAGACTTAAGATCACTCTGTTTGTTTCTTCTTGTTGATTTTGTTTCTTTGTACTATTCATGTGATGTCCCTGTTTTTTTGGCTCTCTGTTCATGTTACCATGTTCATGCCATGCTTGTGTGATGTCATACATTTTGAATTCTTTTCTGATTCTTTGACATTTATGCCTCGTATTTATTTTTGCAATTTTATGTGGACATTTGTTTTGTGTTATGTAGTGGGTTTAGTGGAACTAGTCACAACTTGTATAGTTCAAACTAATTGATGATTGTGCAATTACATTGAAATCATCTATTGATGTTCCCTTTGTTCATAGATTAATGCAAATTCCTGTATACTAGTATTATATATACTCACTTATTAGTTGATTTAGGTCAAATCAGAGAAATTAATTCCAAATTCGCCTGTGATATCATACCCAATTAGATGTAATATTTGTTAATTGTTTTTTAAAAAGGTAAGAATTTTGGTCAGTTGTGTAATTTATGACTAGGAGAATATTCTGACACAGCAGAGTGAGAATGATAGATAGGATTGTCTTGATACGGAATTTATAGCATTGAAAGTCACAAGTAGCTAAAAATCAAAAGGATCAAAACTAGAAACAATTTGCTAAGTTTTCCTAATTTTATGTTTCTCTTGTTGGTAACGAATAACAACTTTATATTTTCTATTTTATTGTATATCAGGCTGTAATGCTTTTAATTACCTTTTTAATCCCAACAAGTAATTAAATTGTAGTACAGGTACAGCGAAGTTAATGCTGGCTAGAGAGTCATCAGATAGAAAATTTGGATTTCTTAGCATCGATAGTTTCAATCTTCATATGGAAGTAAAGTGGTCAAAAGACTATTAAACTGTTTTTTTGTCTTATTGATGTAAATGTAAATGGGTAATTTAACTATAGCTTTTACGATGATAGGTTATGTGAATTTATGACTGTCTAAACTAATGATGGTAATAGGTAGCGAGCTTTGGGGCGTATCTAATGTCGAGGAACATAGTAACGATGTCGTTTGCACCAAGAGACACACACGAAGCTCAAGTTCAGTTCGCACTTGAGAGAGGAGTCCCTGCGATCATAGGAGTGTTAGCCTCTATCAGACTCCCATTTCCGGCCAGAGCCTTCGACATCGCTCATTGCTCTCGATGTCTCATTCCTTGGGGCCAATACAGTAACTTCACACTCACCCTCTAGTCACACTCTGTTTTTTTTGCAGCTGATGTGTGTGTGTTTTGACTACTGTTTGGTGTGAGCAGATGGCACGTATCTGATAGAGGTGGATAGGGTACTGAGACCGGGTGGGTATTGGATTCTGTCTGGACCGCCGATTAACTGGCAGAGACATTGGAAGGGTTGGGAGAGAACCAGAGACGATCTCAACTCGGAGCAGTCTCAGATCGAGAGGGTCGCTAGGAGCTTGTGTTGGAAGAAATTGGTGCAGAGAGAGGATCTTGCGGTATGGCAGAAACCCACCAACCATATTCACTGTAAGCGCAATCGGATAGCATTAAGACGCCCTCCGTTCTGCCACCGGACATTACCCGACCAGGCCTGGTATATAAGATTACTACACAAGAGGAGATTGTCTCACTAAAAAGGAAGATTTGTATTTGACTAGACCATGGTTTGCTCTGTTTTGGTTTTCAGGTACACTAAGCTTGAAACCTGTTTGACACCGCTGCCGGAAGTAACAGGATCTGAGATCAAAGAAGTAGCAGGTGGACAGTTGGTGAGATGGCCTGAGAGATTGAATGCTGTTCCTCCGAGGATCAAAAGTGGAAGCTTGGAAGGGATCACTGAGGATGACTTAGTCAGCAACACAGAGACATGGCAGAGAAGAGTGTCTTACTACAAGAAATATGACCAGCAGCTAGCGGAGACGGGAAGATACAGAAACTTACTTGACATGAACGCTCATCTTGGGGGTTTCGCCTCAGCCTTAGTCGATGATCCTGTCTGGGTCATGAACGTTGTCCCCGTGGAGGCCAGTGTCAACACCCTTGGAGTTATCTATGAGCGAGGGTTGATTGGAACATATCAAAACTGGTAAGGTTCCTACTCTTAATAACCGTATAAGCATTTTCTTGGGAAACTTTCATTGATTCTTTTTGAACTCATAACAGGTGTGAAGCAATGTCAACTTACCCAAGAACGTACGATTTCATCCATGCCGATTCAGTGTTCAGTCTGTACAAAGACAGATGTGACATGGAAGATATCTTGCTAGAAATGGACAGGATTCTAAGACCAAAGGGAAGCGTGATCATCAGAGACGACATTGATGTGTTAACCAAAGCGAAGAAGATTACAGATGCGATGCAATGGGAAGGGAGAATAGGAGATCATGAGAACGGACCTCTTGAAAGGGAGAAGATTTTGTTTCTTGTGAAGGAGTACTGGACCGCACCTGCGCCTGATCAGTCATCAGATCCTTGATCAAGCTTGCAATAATCCATTCTTTTTTTCTTAAAATATTTTGTACACACTAATAGACTTTGGGGGAAAGAAGAAACAAACACCCGATAAATTGTTTCAAACCGGAGATTCATTGTGAGCGAATGAACTAGAGAGTCTACTACAAAGTGTGTGACTATGCAGTTAGCTACGAAAGCGCTTACAGACTTATAGTACACTGAACTTCAACTAGTTTCTGCTATCTTAATCTCTGGTTACACTGCTACTCCAGTAGTTCCAGAAACAACGCTTCTTGTTTGTTGGTGAGACTGAGTTCCTCAAAGGTTAAGGCACCGTCTTGAAGGCTGAAAGCACGTCGAGGATATGGTCTAATCTGTTTACCAAAAACACTTGCACCACTTATAAAGCTTGTATTACCAAAAAATATGAACCAAAATGCAGGGATGGCAAAACTCAAATCCTTAGAAGTTGCAATGAAATAATGCAGGAGAATATCTATCGCACAGCACAGGACTTACCACTCTATATGTGCCAGGTTTGACTAATCCAGCAGCATCTATGAAGTCAAAAAGGTACTGCAATTCAAAAAACAGCTGTTAGGGAAGTTTGAATACGTAAAATTTGATTACCTCGCTAATCACTTGAGAGTTGAGACTCGTGAACTTCACCTTAAGCTTGTCTGATTTGAGAAAGCGACGACCATGACGGCTGCTATCTGGCATTCTAACAAGTAGAGTGATGGCATCTTCATTTTCAACTGACGGCTCAATGGGAAAAGCTACCTTTCTCTCAGGTTCCTGCCACAAGTGAGGTACCCAAAACAGTGAAAATGAGAATAAACAATAAAATTGACGAACCAAAGGAATATCAGCTTTTACTGGACAGGGCATTACGACCCAAAATAACTAAAGGATACCTAAGATAAGGATTTCTTCTAGTCATGGAATCAATGTTAATCACATTTCACAACCATTTTGCTTTAAGATTCACGATGATCATATATTGACTGACAGACTGAGCATATAGAATTTGTTGATGGTTGAAAATCTACCGGCTCACTCTGATTACAAGCTCTATTTTTGTAGACTGACTTCTACCTATGGATCTATGGCAGAGGAGTCGTTCACAACCTGGATTATGCTCATGTAAACGTTTATGTTCCAACTAATGAATGCCTCACAAGAAAATCGGGTTACCTGTCCAACGACCCTCTTATCGGGAGATTGTGACTCCTTGAGAACTCCAGGTTGACTATTATGCGAAGCACTTTCTTTAGCTACTCCACTAAAGAGTGCCTTTTCCAGCATTATTGCCTCATGTAGCTCTTTTGACGGAATGCCACCCCACTAGTAGCAGTCAAGCAACAGAAGGTGAAAACAGGGTAAGAAGAACACATGATCAACTAGAAGCTAGTCATTAAGAAGATGTTAATTTGTTCTTGACTGGCTGCTTTCACTGATAAGAATAATCGAACTAGTTTCGAATAATTTACCTCTTCAGGATAAGAAGCTTCAACATTCTGGAGATCATGTCTGTGCTGAGAGCTGGTATTAATTGGCTGCTTTTGTTTCATGTCTTCACGCTTGTCTTGCACTGAAGAGCTCCCAGGCTTCAAGTGCAAAGGTTTTAATTAGCAAGATAGCTTAAAGAGCTTCAACACACTATATTAAGGAGAAATTAATAAAACTGTGGCTAACTTAGTATGTAACATAGATGTCCACCAACTAAATTGGTGAAACTGTAAAGGGAAGCATCCCATACTATACCAATGAGCATGCATATAATATTATTCGATAGTTTATGAACCCGAAGGCTGGAAGATTGAGGCTTATTAGAGGTGCAGAGAAATTTAGTTTCACACCTGATATCTGGTACTTTCATTTGTATTAGATTGACATGGGTCATGATGCTCCACGGACTGAGGCATAAATTCAGCTAGTTGTTCTCGCAACGCATTCTCATGCTCTTCCATCTGAAAGACATTTATGCTAAGGTGAGACATCGCCTATATCGTGCATAGCAGATGAAATATCTATCAATGCCTACCTCTAAGGACATCGAAATTGCACGGGCAATGTCCTCATCTTCCCGGTTAATAACCTCTCTTGGAGATAAAACGCTAGATGGATCCTGCATCAATAACAAAAAAAAAAAAAAAAGGAAAATATGTGAGGCTCATTCAAACAAGGAGCTAGACAGGGTGAAGCTAGAATACTATACATTGTCCAAACTATATCTAGTGTTGTGACGACCCTCTTGAAAATCCTTCTTCGAGGCCTCAATGGCAGCTCTGATCATTTCTTCTTCTGCATCATTGCTATGGACGGGTGATGCAGCATCCCTATGTGTCCCACCATGGACCTGGGATCCATAGGTTGGTGAATGTCTAGCATAACCGTCTCCAACCTCTCCAAGTCGAGGAGGAGGTTGAGTCTGATCATTTCCCCAGGTAGAGTGAGCAGGGAACCCTGTGACTTCTCCTGTGTGAGGTGATGGCGAAGGACTTCCAGAGAGAGCAGAGCCGCTGAGCTGCCTAAAGATATTTCGTCTGTAATTGGGATCTAGAAGCAAAGACGGTCTAAAAGCCCGAGCAGCCGAGAGGATAGATGGAAGTGCGCCTGGGACTGGCCTAGGCTCGTTGACTGGCCTAGTCTCGTTACCACGAACGTGATTGTTATCTTCCACAACATTGTAGTCTGAACGACTGTCTAAGCTTGAGTCATCATAACTGGAAGGACAACCGAAAAGAGAAAGGCAACAAAACAATGAAAAAACAAAAATCAAAGAAGAGAAACTCAAAAACTGTTAAGAAGATTGAGAAACATACATGCTTCTTTCCACATCTCTAAAGTGGGAATTGATGGCTTCAGGGAGATTATTGCCATGTTCCTGATCAAATTTCACAGAATTTCAACTTTTAGTAGTGCAATAACGCAACGATTCATAGATCTACACTGATAGACTAACAAACGAGTTCGATGCTGCATGTGAATCAGCACAAAACCTAAAACCCTAACTCTCCCAATTCCATCACATTTCAAATCTATCAGTAGCATTTACACATTTGATCGCAGAACTAACCATATCTTCTCTAGATTACTAACGATTCAGAACTAACCAAATCTATCAGCAGCATTCCATGAAAATGCCAGTAATGTCCTCCCGGAGAACCGGAGAGAGAAATAAAGTTTTGACGGAGAAAGAAAAGAAAAGAACGAACCTCAAGTCTCTGAATCGCGAGTGACTCGGACGCGCCAGTGATGCTCATATAAGATTGGATAGCGTCTCTCGTTGGACTCACCATCTTCGCCGGAGAAATCGGTGGCTGTCGGTTAGAGACAACAAATGATTCGCCGGGAATTATGGAAGCAGCGGCGTCCTAATATTGTATTTGCTTTGTTAAGAAAAGATGATTAGTTCAACTGATTCGAACCGACGATGATGAGTCGCCACAACAGTGACGTAATCAATAAATAATAAAATTTCTGAAATCTGTCCTCAATTACTTTTATACTCTACCAACTAGATTTTAACCCGCGGATGATTTAATTTTAAAGTTAGTATAAAAATAATTTGTAAATTGTATCTCGTTATAACATATTTATTTATATTATAGTTTACAATTGTTATTAAGTAACGGTATACCACGAGTCCACGAGACAATTATTAATAAATTGAGGATTTAACCCGTATTAAAGCGGTATATAAATATTGATTCCAATTCGTCCGCTATATAAATCTTTTCCGAAATATAACTCGTTTCGTAATTTCTTAACCCGTCCCGTGATTTGTTTTTATTTTAAAATTTAATGATTATTTATTATATATAAAAGTTTACAAATCATATCATTCTCTAAGACATTTATATTTTAATAAACTGAAGATTTAATATGTATTAAAGCGGCATGTTAATGATATTTTAAAATTTTATAAAATATTTTTATTAAGTAACATTATACCACGAGACAATTTTTGGTTTTACACAATCTTTTCTAAATGAGACTGATTTAATATGTCTAATATTGGTGGTATTAAAAAAATAAGGATTTAATCCGTATTGAAGCGGCGGATTAATGATATTTTAATCTTTTTATTATTGTTGATTAAAAATCCGTCACGCCAAACCCGTCCGGCCAAAAAACTCATTTATTTTATTAATGTTGATCTTATTTATGATATGATTCTGAATCATTGTCTAAATATTTTAATCGATGTAGAACGTTGAACACATATTTTCGTCAATTGGATAATATTTGTCCGTTTTAAAAATTTCGAATCACAGTATATGCAGAAAAAAAATTGATTTTTTTTTTTTACTTTATGTATTATATGATGATTCAAAACAGTTAAAAACAAATCAAACAAAGATGATAGGAGAATCATAATTCTAAATCTTAATCAAATCTTCTAAATATCTAAATTATTAAATATGAAATATCCGGTGTATGAGTTGGGTTAAATATAACCCGACCCAACAATTTTTTTTGTGAAGAAATTTAGAAAACGGGTCGGATATCCGATTAACCCAGAAGCATTTTTACCCACCCGTCACCAAAGTGTTGCAAAAATACTAGTATAGATTCTGTATATTTATTTTCTAAAATTTCATATACATTAAAAGTATATATATATATATATTTAATTAATAATAATAAAAGTATATTAATTGTTATGATATTTTAAAACTATTTTAGTTTTTAATTTTTGGATCTTTTCTTTTTTTTGGTCAAAATTAATATTAACACCTAAGATAATACATTCAAAAAAACAATAATAAAACGACATATAATTAAAGAAGTATATCTAAACTTTTTGTACATTATTTTCGTAGATAGAAGACCATAAAAGTGAAGCCTTCCACACTCATTTTTTTGTTCTTCTGTGATTTTTTTAAAAACGTAAATATTAGTTTTTTTTTATAACAATAGTTAAAAAATATCAAATCACCATAAAATAACCCCATTGAGAATAAGAAAAAATGAGATTAAAATATTATTTTAAGGATGAAAATAGACGTCGGTTGTCCAAGGTAAATAGACGTCGGTATCTCTAATCCTAAAATCGCCGATTCAATTCCTAGGGTCACCATCCATCGCTCTATCTCTTTGATTATCGATAAGAAGAAATTAGGTAAAATAATTCTCTCTCTTTTTGCTCACCGGATTCTACATTCCAGCTATCGTTTTCGTTGTTTCTGCGGCGATATTCATCGTTGGTTTCCTCCGATTTCGCAGCCTTTGTCTTTCACAATTTCAATTTCTGATGAAACATTCTACTTTCCCTTCTCCCAAATCTTCCTTTTGATTTGAGTTTCGAGTAATTTGTGATGTGAAATCGAAAAAAAATATGTAATTTCATTGTTGATTTTAAAAGTTTCAATCTTTTGTAGGGTGAGAATTGAGTTTTATCGAAGAGGATGGATTTCGTCAACAATCTTGATACCGACACGTCGCTATCGATTCTTTCTTGTCTAGATGATCCTTCAGATATTGTCCGTGCTAGTGCTGTCTCACGCTCCTGGCGACAATTTGGTAACCTCATAATCCTCTTTAATGTTTGTTATTTACTGTTAATCTCAGTGTCGAATCTTGAGTTTGGTGGATTAGAATTTTACCTCTCGTTTCCTTAAAACAGCTGGTTTTGCATTTGCAGTGATTAAGTATAGTCTCTCCAGGAATCTATGCTTGAAGTTGTTCCATCAGCTATCTAATGTGGATCATATAGTAGAAACAAGTAATGATAGTAACGAAGGTTCATCTGAAGCCGGGTCAAGCAGTCTCATGGATACAAGGCTTCTTGAAAAAGAGCACCGGGCTTATGCCTTATTGGCTAGAGGATGCATGTCGTCCCCTATCCAAAGCTGTATAGCTGATGCCATTATAGCTTCCAGCACTGATAATTTCCCAGCAGAGAGCATCTTAAACACACTCGAAGAAAGAGATCGGATTGGTCGAACCCCTTCATATTGGTCAAGTACTGGGCAACACAGAACTTCGGTGCCTGAAACACTTCTTTACAGGTTGAACGGTGATTTGTGTGTCATTACTGAAATCAACATTCAGCCTTTCCAAGGTACCAATGCAATCCTTGTGTTAATGTTTTTCTTGTTTTTTCTGATTCTATTGCTTAACAGTTCCCCATTTTATGTAGCTTATTTTCAGCGCGGTCGTCCGATATACTCTTCACATTATGTTCGTTTCCGGTTGGGTCACCACAACGACAATTCACCCAACTGCAACAATTCACAGGATAAAAAAGGTGAGCCAGGAAAGAGTTCAGTTGAAAGCAACTATGTATGGACTTACACTTCACAAGAGTTTCCGATGGCTCAGGTGTGTTACAAGTCATTTTCATCTTTAGCATAATATAAAACTTGTTCCTGAACTGTTGATAACCAATGATGGTTTCTATGAGTAGGAAAATCGATTGCAGAGCTTTAAGCTTCCAGAACCTGTTCTTTGCATTGGTGGGTATATCCTAGTCGAGTTTCTAGGTAGAGTTCAGACACAAGAAATGGATGGCCAGTACTATATATGGTACATCTTCTCTCCCTAGTGGTCTAGGTTTTCCTTAAAAACTTCACAACTTTCTGCAATGTGAAAGTAGTTTCTGTTGATTGTTTTGCAGCGTGTCACATGTCAAAGTGGAGGGAAGATCTCTAGCAAAGTCATTTCGAGTTGAGAATGTGGATGACAATGGAAAATTTGGATTGAAGGTTTTGAGTTACAGTGATCCGAAAGAAACGGAGGAGATGGATGCAGAGGCGGGGCAGGAGATGGATGCAGACGCGGGGCAAACTCAGCTGAGAAACCTTGAACAGCTCTTGAATTTGTTGCACAGGCATCCTCTCGAGGTTGTCAACTATGTTTGGCCTGAGTCAGACGACGAGTATGCTGAATCAGAAGATGAGGCTTAGTTACTGAATTACTATTTCCAGTTATTTCCTCTTTTTGGCTTTAATTTTTAAAGAATCTTTTAGGTGTTTTTCATCTTTTGTGAGCGGTTTTAAAAGCTTTCTTCTCCAGCCATCCTTATTAAACATTGTGTTAAAGACCTTAACCGAAAGTTAACAGCCATTTTGGCTCTCTCTTATCTTTCGGTGTTGTAAAGATTGTCAAGTTTCGGAAATAATAATTTTTCGCGAAGTAGTAAATGCAAAAGATTGAAGGTTTGTGCCAGTATTAATTCATCATTCCAGAGAATCAAAGCAATCTTTTAAACAACAAAGCAAAGATAGGAGTTTATTGGAAATTTTCAAGAAACCAGTAAAGCCAATTTGACTGAAGACATATAAAAGACATAACTGAAGAAAAACACAAGTTCTAGACTTCTGGTTCAAGTTCAAACATAAGACGCGAGAAACACAAACTTAAAAACCAAAGACAAACATCTCATACTCATAAATTCAGTAGACAAACAGAGCAATGCAGAGCTTTGTAATTTAAGGTTTAAGCTCTTTGGCGAGATCGGTGAAGATCTTATCGAAAAGCTCCTTATTTGAGCCCTGTCCCTCCTCCAGATCAAATTCGAGGTCAGAGAGGCTGATTCCATCCTGCATCACTTCTTCATCTAATGCTTCATGTGTCGGCATTTGCTGCTGAGCAGCAACATTCTTGTTTGAGGACTCTTGCGGACTCAATGGAATCTCATGAGGTCCCACAGACTCCCCATCGCTCTCCAAAGGCAGAAAATCTTGGTCTTCGAATTCATTTTCCACTGTCCAAGACCAAATTTGGTTACTTCATCAAGTACAATACCATAATAGACCAAGAATGGGATTAGAAACAAAATGTTTCACATAATTAATACCATATCTCAAAGATCACCTATGACAAAGCAGAACTGGAATCTTAAGTAACCTAAAACATATGCATTGTATGTATGTATATAAATTCAAAAATATTGCAATCAATCCAATATTATTTGAGATCTGAGAGGCTCACCAGAAGCAGTTAAATCAATAAATGGTTGAGCGGACCAATTTTGAAGTTCCTCCTCCATACAAACCAGTTCTGGGCTCTTCTTCTCACTACCTTCTCCATTCTTCTTTATCTCTGTTGGTTCCTTTCTTTCATTGTTGGCTTCTTCTGAATAAACCATACGAGTTTTCACATTGGTGGATACAAGTTACCAAAAAAGATATCGATCAGTGAAACTCACCTATATTTGGGACAGCTTCTAAAGTTTTGGTTTGTAGGGCATCTGCAGAAATAAGTTTTGGCTTCTTTTGGTCTCCCAAATCAGAGCCATTCTTCTTCTCTGTATGTTCTCCAGTATCTTTATCCGCTCTTTCCTTTCTTTTGCTACCTTGTCTGAGTTCATCTGCATAAAACAAAGTTTTAGTAAAACCTCAACAGCAAACAAAAACGCATCAGGAGATGAAATGGAGATGTTCATCATCTGTTTCTCTAAATTCGTTCTGCATTTCTGAAAATTCTCACCTTTGAACTTATCAAGATCTTCTGTTTCAACTTCGTTATTTTTCTTAAGCTCATCTCCAAGAGATTGATTGTTGGTGATTGAATCATTTTTCTCAGGTGGGTTGATGTCAATTTGACTAAGAAAGTCTCGCTGTCTCCTGACTGTAAACTGCCACAGAAGTTTTAAGTCATTCTCCTTAAACGGCTTCTCCAGACACAATTTGGCACCTCTGCACAGACATTCCACAATGGCATCTTTCACATATGCACCCGAAACTGTTATCACACAGAGAAGAACAATGATTAAAAGCAAGCATCTCTCAGACAGTCAGACTTGTCATGAAAACATCAAGGATCCAGAAGCATGGATTAGGGGCACATTTTGCTTACCAACAACCGGAATCTCACAAATCAACCTGATTTTCTCAAGAAGTTCATACTTGTTCATCTCAATCAAGCGGAAATCTGCCAGTAGAAGATCAATCTTTTTATCTTTGTTATTGATGATAAGCGGCAAATCCTCAGCTCTTGTAGTAGCCACAACTGTGAGATAGAATTAAACATTCCAGGACAACAAACCAGTAGAGGTGCTCAGCAATAACAACAAAATGCGAAGATAGTTTTATCAAAAACATAAATTTAAACACTGGGTCATGATATACCTCTATATCCGCATTTGCGTATCATCTCTGACAGATTCGCCAGACATGTCGCATCGCTGTCTAATAGCAAAACACAAATCTCCTTTGAGAATCTCTCTGATTCTTCAGTATTTTCCATACGAAAATTCTCTTCACCTTTCATGATTGACAATAAAATTAATGCTTATAGTCAGAAGCCTCGTAGAAGTAGAGAAGACGAGAGACTTAATCGCATGTAAAATACACGCAAAGCGACTTTTATAAGCGGAAAGAACAAGAATGAGGGGAAAGGCAATCTAACGTGTTTAAATTGGAAAAAAGAATTCGCAAACGTATCAAGAACCAAATCTGGACCTGGATACACTTCATAAATGCAACAACGAGCCTCCACGTTTCACCATGCGCTGCGTTGCAACAGATTCTAGTCAAAATCTTTAAACCATTTAAAAAACTACCATACAATATACCACGAGTTTATCCCACGGATGCAGAGCAGTCGCCGGTTCTTTTATTGGTCAAAGATACAATATACCAAAGTATATGATATTCCGTTCATGAGGGACTGCAAATCTATCAGTCAAACAAATTAATCTTGCTTATGTATGCTTAGTAAGAACTTTAATCAAACGAGACACTTTACAGTTCGTTTAACCAAAAAATAGCTGAAACTTCTTAGTAAACAAAGCTATGAAGACAACTCCCGAGTATATATTGTGCAAAGAACTCTTGAGAAACCAGAAATTGAGTGCAAAGATGAAGAGATCGTGCAATATAATTTCAACCTTGCGACATTTTTTTCTTTTTGATTCTCGCATTTGCTGACAGTAGCAATACGCAGAGAGCATAACTATGGCGATGAGTCAAGCATAGTTAGCTTTCAGAATGGGCTCATGTCATCGGTGTCGTGAGCCCATTCTGAAAGCTAGCTATTTTGACACATCAGAGCTTTTGCAGTGCAGAGCGTGTTCCCAGTGAATAGTTATGCTGAAGATATGCCGTTGCAGACATGGGCTGGATGAGTGTATAGTGTATACATGTGATGCTGTTTAAGGATTCATGCTCACATTTGTAGCACATATATAGCAAAACGATAAACCAAGAGGCAAAGGTAGAGTTACAGTCAGGGCCAAAAGGCAAATAGAAGGACTAAAAAATCATTACCTTTTCACATAGTAATTGCTAAGCGTCGCCTCAAAAGGCAGGCTGAACATGTCCTATGCATTCATCTCATTCACAAGCTGTCAACATAGTCATGAACCTAAGGTTCACTTAGTCCATCCAATGAATCAACAGCCTCTTTCTCTTCAATCAGCCCATCTTGTTCTACACATGATTCTGCTGGCTGACCATGACTACCACAAAATCGTATGCCCATATCCTGTATTCTGCACGAAGTATCTCACCACATTTATGGATGTTTTTCACGAAATAAAGTTGTTCGGGAGAAACAATTGCAGTCAAATAGAAAATCGCATCAACACAAGCATCTGAATAAACCTTTCGGGTATCGGTGATGGGAACCTACGCACAGACGACAACGTAGCCCCAAAGAGGAGGTATCAGAAGTGATAGGAACATTCACATGGCATTCACTGTTTAGCTGAGCACAGAACCAAAAACCTGAAATTCACTCAACATGCAGTGAATAATAAGGTAAAAAAAAAGCTACACCGACAATTTTCGGTCATCTGCTCAATGTTTAATATTGTTGGTACATACGTAAAACAAAAGACTTTTACAGGTTTGTCAACAAAAACAAAGAAAACGAAACCTCATTTTTTCCCAATTGAGATAATTTTTAGAAAAGGTAAAAACTATTCTTTAGTAGTACCGACTTTAATAGACATCACCAGGTCACTGGACCTTGTGACTAGATACAAGAAATGAGTATAGCAAAGCTCCAACAAACTTTTTGAGTTTCCATTACAAAATTATAAACTAATAAGCACATAAGCAGAACCTCCAAATCTTGCTATACGTAGAGCGAAACATCCTAGGTCCCACATATTTTGTCTTATTCTCTACGAACTAACTTAATTATATATTAAGCAAAAAACTCTGTTCCTTTCTTTCTCTCAGACTGTCATCATCTTGAGATCTTCATCAAGAAGCTGCCTCTCTCTTTCCATAAACTCACATCAGCCACACATAAATACATCTTAACACTCCTAAGCATTTCACTAGCCCACTTCCGTCTTTCAAGATATTTTCTTTTTGTTTAAGACACTTTCTTGTCATCAGTTCAGTGACTTTCAAGTTCAGCTGCGTACCTGAGCCAAAGAGTGTTTCAGGATGGAACTAAGGCCGAGAATGCTCAAAGACTGTCTCTTGGAAGATTCCAACTCCTGTTCCTCAAACGGGTTCAAATCGATTCCCAGACGGCCTCCTCTCAACCATTTCCCAATGATACCAAAGAGGAAACAATCCAATGCATTGCAGGCTGTGATTAACGCCGTCAAGAACCTCAGTTCCAACGCCGTCAAATCCGCTCCATCGGGGATCTTACCAAGGAGCCTCTCTCGGCGATTAACACCCAAGAACAAAGCAGAAAACCAAGCAAGCATCACCATTGTTCGGGTCAAAGACATCGTGCGGTGGAGTTCGTCTAAGGACCTGCATGAAGACATATCACATTTCGAACCGTCTCCGCCTCATCAGTACACAACCAAGACAGCAACAACAACCACAGGATCCTCCACCACCAGTGGCACATCCTGCAGCAGTTGGTGTGACTCGGATTTTACATCGGAGTTTTTACCATCATCATGGGGAAGTATCGTTGAGGAGTGCGGTGAAAAAGAGAGTGTTAAAAACAAC
This sequence comes from Arabidopsis arenosa, assembly GCA_905216605.1. Classification (NCBI taxonomy): domain Eukaryota; kingdom Viridiplantae; phylum Streptophyta; class Magnoliopsida; order Brassicales; family Brassicaceae; genus Arabidopsis; species Arabidopsis arenosa. Next base: position 18,916,640 of record LR999456.1, read on the forward strand.
TTACACTGCGTCGGCGAAGATTCTTGCACAGCAGTAATAGTCGCCGACACTGAAGTGGGACCTGAGGTAAGAATACTATATTAAGAGAAATAGAAACTCGTACTTATAACATTAATTAATCACATAGTTTAACTACTACATGCATAAATAAAGAGAAAATAGAATCAAATCAATATTAAGAAAGAAATAAAGTGACAATGTGATTTGAGATCTTATGGGTTGACTTTGCTTCAACCGTAAGGTCGCCCATGCTGTCTCTAAATACACGTGCAGCTGTTTGTTAATATAAATTCACATGAAGACAAAACAGAAGCTGTCTTTGTCCTTGGTATATATAATAGCATGTACTACAGTACCCTTTAATTCCTTTATGACTACGAGTATATCAACTTAATGAATGAGTCTTATAAGAGTGGCTCTGTGTTAATATTTAATAAACTGAAATTATTACCCTGTGCACTTTACTAGTTGGATGATTTGGCTGGCCTAATATGTAATGATCATGGTCAGGAGGACTTACAGTGTGAAAAGGAGCACAGCAGCCCTGTCTCAGTGTTTGAGATTCAACATGAGGAATATGACGAAGCATCAGACTCTTCTTTCAGTCAATGCCTTAACAATGTGGAAAGTGCGTACAGATTTCCTTCATTGCAATCGAAGCAAGTTCTCTTCTTAGATTTCTTTCAGACTTCGAAGTTCTGAAACACACGCTATGTAATGATTTTGCAGGAACCAAACAAAAGCTTATGCAAACGATTCAGCGGTTTGAGTCTTTGGCCAACATTAGTCCTTTCAATTTGGAAGAATGGGGCTCAATGGATGAAGAATCTTGCATGGAAGGAGAACAAGAGACATGTATCAAATATGATGATGATGATGATGATGATGATGAGAATTGTGATACTGTTGACGGAGAGACTGAAGATGAAGACGCTGATGAGGTTGAAGAGAAGGCAGCACAGCTATGGAACCGGGTCAAAGAAAGACATGCCATTTGGATCCACGAAGAACATCTGATAATGGACTATTTCAGAGATGAATTGATGCAAAGGACAAACTCATTCCACGAAACTCAACACTTTAAGGACCAATTGGTGGCAGAGGCAAAAGGATGGTTGCATGGATATAGAGAATCAGACCATGAACGCGGAACAGTTGAGCAGAGGAGACAAGCATGTGTTAAAGAAATCGAAAGACGAGATTGGAATGAGAAACAGAGAAACGAGGAGGGCGATGTGGTGGTTACACAGATTGAGGAAGGACTCTTCGGCATGTTAATGGAAGAAACGTTAACTGCGCTCTACCAGAACTGATTCCAGTCCACCTGAACATCGCAAACAGCAACATCAATGCTTAAGCTTTAGAAAGTAGAAGGCAAAACATTTTTGAATAAGGCTTTGACTTTAAAGCTCAGTTTTTAGCTCTACTTTTGTAAGTAAGAAGCAAACGAATAATACAATGTACATTAACATCTAAAACCCATAAATGCCAGCCTATGTTCTTGCTCTAATTTGTAGAAGAAAACAATGCACATTCATATAATTGCATTAACACTAAAAATTGAATTCATTCTAAGCAAATAAAGGTTCATATAAAGAAAATATAATTTTGGGTTCATCGCAGGAATTAAGCACTAAGCGTGGATTCGCGATCGCAGCCATTGAAATTAAAAACCCTAAATCAAAGCCTATATAGTGAAAACCAATGAAGATAGAGTTGAGAAACTCCGATAGTCGAAATTGGAGAAGTAAATTGAGAAAAATGGAAAGACGAGGGAAATAATAAGTTGGAGAGGTTTACCGGTGGTGGTCTCTTTCCAGGTCGGTGAAGCTCCGATAGTCACTGATACTGTCACTGAATTTATATGATTAATGGGCCCATTTTATTATTTCATGAAGCCCATTATGTTTTTGAGGGTCAAGAAGCCCGTTTTTTTAGAAATAAATGAATTTACATTACTTTTGTTCACTCAAAAAACAAAAGTTTGCAAACTAGGGGGAAACTTAAATAAACGGATACTTAACTTAGAGATTTTGGACTTTTGGGGGAAGAGAACTCAGGACCCATGACTTGGATCGGAGACTCACACCAGCTGAGGTTAGACGGGTTTTGGGTCTCCGGGTCGAGTTTAAAGAAGAAACGTTAAAGTAGATTTCCCTTTCTACTTTGGTTTCAGATAAGTTTAGAATTTAGTTCGACTCTACGAACGTGAATATATGCCCAAAAGATGTGATGTACAAATGCTTATCAATCTCGAATCTCTCTCTGTGTACTGTAGCGTGTAATCCACGGTGGATATTTTTGTTCGATTCCATAAATTTTGGGGACAAAACAGAGACATAAGCAAAAACATGGGATCCCCATAAATAATTATAAACTCTTGTCCCTGTATAAATAGACTTACATCTTCATATAGATATGTGTATGTATAAGTCTCCTCCACTTAAGAAGAATCAGTTTCATATCATTTGCAGCTTCTTACAATGTCGCGACCAATCCCCATTGAAGGTAATAAAACATGACTTTGTTGTTTATCTCTTTAGTCTTTATCATTATCATTCCAAGTTTTAATAATTTTCTCTTTTTGACAGAAATGGTAAGACTGTTCAAAATACATCACCCAACATCTCACTTGTTCAAGATAGACAACTTCTCTTTACTCAAAAAGCATGGAGTCGAAAAGGTCGAATCCTCTGTTTTCGATCTCGCTGGTCACAAATGGTGAATCTTTTTTTTCTTCTTATTATGCTTATTGACATACAAAAGAAAACAAAGAAACAGTTATGATCATTAACCTCAATATATCATTCTCTTGACTTTGGTATGATAACAGGACACTCTCTGTGTACCCAAATGGGCATAAAAGTGCTAAGGGGACTCATGTCTCCATCTTCTTAATGAATCAAGTTTCAGTAAATGTTTTGCTTACATATGAGCTCTTTGTCGTCAGTCAACTAGAGCGAAAATGGCACACCCATGGTCTCTCTCTCTCTCTCTCCCTGCCTTCAATCATATATCTGTGTGTATATATGTTTGATATGGCGTCCATGTTATATGTGCAGGAAGAGATGAATTTGATACAAATCCAGAACCGAGTACTGAGGGGTTTTTAAGGTTCATATCTTTTGCTGATCTTGAGAGAAAAGGTTTCCTTATTGGAGATTGTTGTATGTTTGGTGTCAAGTTTTATGGGATTGAACCTGCTAATCCCGGAACAGCGGAACGTTTTAGCTTAATTGAGAAGCCTCTTAATCACAAAGTCACTTGGATGATGAGCAAGTTCTCGTCCTTCAACCCTGGAAAGGTCCATCAGTCTAATGAATTTGTCGTTGGAGCCAGGAAATGGTAAATATATATATTGATTCCAACGACTTTTTATTCCCAATTAGAAAAACCTTATACTAATGAAAATGCATCACAATATTTGATCAGGAGAATTGAAGTTCATCCAAGAGGGTATAATGAGGAAAAAGACAAATCATTTTCTGTGTATCTATCCGCAGAAGGATTTATCAACAATGCACCAAAGACAAAAACTTACGCGAAGTTCAAGCTGCGGGTATTGGATCAAGTTAGCTGGAATCATGTTGAGAAAACAGGTATATATATGATCCACCTTTTTTGGAAATGAAGTCTTGTGATGGTAAAGTAGTACTAATCTTTTATTTTTGTAGATTCGGAGTGGTTTGATTCAGAACCTGACATCCAAAGTGGCTTCGAGGATTTCATGCCTCTGGGGAAACTAGATGAACCTTATTTGGTGAAGGATAAGCTTTATGTGGGAGTTGAGTTTGAAGTCATTTCTACCACTAATTACTGTTAGCTTCTTGGCTTTAATAAACCTTATTGTGAGCTAAAAATAGCAACAAATATTATTATGTATTAAATAAAATGCTGGAGAATGTACTAGTATATGTACCTACTGATGCAGTAATGAGTAATGGCTTGGAGGTAGGACTACATCGACCGAGTCTTAGCCAAAGTCATATTTCTCTTTTTGTCGTTTGTATAAGTAAATAATATAAAGGAAGAACAGTTTATTTGCTTCCAAGTTTTTAGGAACTGTGAGGTTCTTCCACTTTTTGTCATCAAAGTCACACTTGCAATTAGTAAAAACCTCTGTCCTGAGGGTAAATTGCAAATGGCAATCAAACAAATCCAAGCTAAGACTAAGAGGATGAAATTGTCGTCACATGATCTCTTCTATGGATCAAAAAGATAAGAAGAAGAAACAAACAATTCCTTGTCAAGCAAGCATAATATTAAAGAAAAAAGAGCTTTATTCTAATTCCATGTTGGACATGGAGATCTGACATTCTTTCGGACTATTGTTGAAGGCAAACACAATAAACTTGGTTCAATATTAGCGTCAAATAGATTTTACATATCAAGAAAAAAGAAAAGAAAAATTTAGTGGTTCAGTCATTGTGGATAGTAATTATTGATGGTCACACATGTTTATGCTTCAATTATGTTCAAGGAATCGGAAACTTTATTCAATTATGCCATATTATGCCATATGCCTTCAAGAACATTGAAAGTTTGAAACCAAATTGCATGCAGCAGTTTACAAAACAAAACAAAGCAACACTTTGATACGTTAGAATCACCCTAATTGCTAAGGTATTACAAAGAGAGCTCTCTTTTTTGCTGAAATATCATCTGATCCAACCTAGGGAATTTTTTTGAACATTGGTTATATAATTAGTTTTATTACATTTGGTACTATACATCAAGTTAATAAAGTTAGTAATTTTCCTAATTACACAAAACAAAATTTAGTCCCACCACAAAACTTCTCGAGTTCCCCAAACTGTGAAGTTTCTCCTATCTTCTGCTCGTTTTGTCCTTTCCTAGAGCTTATAACACAGTCATAAAATTCAGGATCAAATATCAATGTGTTACCAACTCTTGGCCTATAAAAGAAAAGACTTACCAAATCTTGACCGAAACATCGATCCTTTTGCTTTCGGTTTCTTACCCTGTCCGGTTTTTACAGGTTTTGTGTCTTTACCGCTACTCTCTCCCGGGGTAAAACCCGAGAGTCTGCTCACTTTTTCGTGGTACACAGCCGGAGGTGCAAGCCTTAATCGAGGCAAGCTCTCTATCTGTACCAATCTCTGATCTTTCTGAAGGTTGGTTAAGATTTCAAACTGCAACGTTGAACAGTGTAAATTTTTTAGTTAATTGCAATGAGGTTTTCAGTTTTAGAATTATAAACATCTTACCCGTGATATTTGCTGGCTATGAGAATGATCGCTCGTTTCATTCTCGTGTGAGTAAGGCGAAGCACGTTGTGAAGACCCGGCATTTGACGAAATTGTGCTTATCAGTCCATAATCTAGGTAGAACGATTTACCTTTAGCAGAGCTTTTGCTCGTCTTCTTGGTCATACAGACAGGACAGCCTGACGAGGAGACATGAATTGATGATGACGATGATGCCATCTCATTCTCTGAAGGTTCACATTGAAGATGTGTTGCGTGGCCACAGTTGAAAACACGCACACGCAGAGCAGAAAATGTCTTGGTGAGAGGGCAACTGCATATACAACAAAGCAAACTTCTTGGTGCATACCCGTGAGAAGCACCTTTCTTGAGTAAGTTCATGGAGTAGAATGTATCATCTTCGATTAAAGACTTTGCAGTATCCTGTCCACGGTAAAAAAAAAGTTTTAGAACATTTGAAGAGAGATCAGCCAAGCGATGCACGAGATTACATGATTAGAGAGACGCATCAGGTACATACCAGTATTCTCCGTTCGAAGCCATATGTTCCAAGCATTCCCAATATTGTAAGTTTAAAATCACCAAACTCTTGAGTACTGTTTTCGGAGAGGAGTTTAGTCATGATTGTTGGAAGACGAACATATCCTATCATTCCTTCAACAATCTCTTTGATAAATTGAGATATGAGCTTTCTCAGGATGTGTGTACCCGCCGTATCAGATCTTGGAATCCTCCACTTAATTGCAACGTCTGATTCATTGACATGAAGTTCCAATGATTTAACACCTAAAGGACCTTTGTTTCTTCCATCGATGTTCCTCGGTTCCCGATATGAATCCATCAAAGGTTCACAGAAACTACATAAAGCACGAAGAGACAAAAGTACGATCATCATTGCCTTGGATTAATAGCTAGGAGCGCTCGCTCAGGCTTGTTAACTACACATGATATTAATTGCATATGCTTAAGAGTAACTATGACGTGAGTGTTATTAGGACGATAAGAAATTGATAAGTAGAGATCAGGTGTATGATCAGGCTTACGTGTCAAGAAAGCGAAACCAAAGTATCTCTGACTCCTCCGGATTAAGACGAGGAGTGTTGCGCTGACACAATCCTACACAGGCTTGCAGAACACCTTGTATGTCATGTACCTGAAGGATCATAAACAGCATGAGAGAGAGAGCCAAGTAGAGCACATTTTCTTATTGTAAAGAGATGTACGGACCTCTTTCAACTCTAAAGCACTACTGAATTGTTCCACACTGGCTCCTTCGCTAGCACCCAATTTCATTTCTGACATTAGGCATTCCACTGCAATTTCAAGCTCGACATATTTTTCATTGAGTCCAGAGAGTGTAAGTGACAAAGCACTTGCTGCATCACCCACCCTCTCCAAGAGAAATGCTGCTGCATCTACAATTCCATATTCCTGGCAGAGGCGTAGACAGTGTTCCACCCTGTAGCTGTCAAAGGTTTCCAGAAATCTCAAGACGGACTTCGGTTCGTACTTGCATAGTAGCTGTTAAAATACACAGAGAATCATCCGTTATTGAAGTGATTCGATGATGCTAAATATTCCCAAGGACCCACTAAAAAGGACAAAAAGAGGCAATTAAAAACAAGCCGATTTAGCAAGCACTATCACTTTTCCCGACAAATAAACCAAACAAATTTCCCTTGTAATAAAAGCAATGGGGGTTCAATCTTGCAAATTCTGAAAAATAGTGGAAAGAGCTATAATATTTGCAAGATGGTGATGAAGAGGGAAGGGATACTTTGGCAGAGACATAAAGACCTATTGCGGACTAACATTGTCTCACTGGCTTCTGCAGTCACACAAAAACCAAAATATTGTTTTCAGAGGCAGACTGGCAGGAGTACTTATATCTATTAGAAAGCTACCATTTGACATAGAAAAGATAAGGAATGCATTTGACTTAAAAAGATAAGAATGACCGCAGAGAGAGATTCAATTGAACGAGTCTTCACAAGTGTAGTGTTTTACCTCCAAGTAAAGCTCAATCATGTCATCAGTCACATTGACTGGATTATCTTGGATGAATTTGGGAAAGCCATTGAGTCCTTCCAAATAAATCTCCGCCTCTTTGGGTATATCCCTTCTAATGTTTTCACCCAAATTATCTACAGCGTCATATTTTCTTAGACGAGAAAAATCAAGACTCCCAGACAAGTGAACCTCAATAACAGTCTTGAGATACAGGAACAAGCTTCTTGGATGAGAATGGAGCTGCTCTTGAATGCGTGTAATGTTGTCTTTTAAATTATCAATAATCAGGAAGAATGCTCCCTGTCTGCAAAATGCCAGACATCCGATATTATTAGTCCACTAGACCTAATCAACAGAGAGAGAGAGAGAGAGTAAATCAACCTTAAGTTACCTGCTCAATTCAAGAAGCTCGGGAATCCTAGAAATTACTGCAGATTGAAAGGCAGTGAATTCATCTCCACTCAACTGTGACAGCATCTTGTTCACATAGCAAAACGAATGTATGGGTTCATCTGCCTCTTTCATGTAGCTATCCAAAGCTGCAACGTACCTTCGACTGATAATATGAATATAGCCACAAACCTGGGGAAATTGGAAACCATAAACAGAGATCAAGGACAACATCCCAAAGTAAAGCATTGCAAGCACGCTATAGGTGAATGATGAATGTCTACCAAGAGGATACCTGATAAAAATGTGCTTTCTCACAAAGCTGTGTTACATAATTTACATCCCAATCAGTCTCCGGAACAGCTTTCAGAAGGTTTAGTAATTGGTTCTCTCTCATTTTAGAAGACACGTTATAAGTTGGAAGAATGTGATCTGATGTTAAGTAATCTAAAATCTGTGCCAATACGCTCTTGGGAATACTAACTCTACCAAGTGCTGCATAATATGCAACAAACTCAAATAGATGACTTGTATCCTCCTTGCAAGGCCAATTTTTATCTGATTTTGAATCATTTGGATTGCCAGATTCATCAGCCTTGCTTAAGCCCCCGTCAAGAACATTAACTAGAGCATCTATAAGATTCTGGATTAGTCTATCGTTGCTAACTTCGGGTAAACTGCCATCAGTCTTGGACTCTAAACTTACTTCACCGGACTCCAGCAGGTGACTTTCATGCTTCACCATTTCATTTTCTACAAATGCATATCTTAGGACATCTAAAGTGGCTTCAGTATCCATTTCTAGCAGATGGTAGAGGTTCAAATAATTCCATCGAGATGTTACACATGTACTAGAATCACGAGCGTTTGATTTCTCCAGTAGAAACAGAATCAGCTCAGTCCTAAGTGATGGCAAGCGTGTAGGATTTAGAGTTCCATGTCCTGCAGATAAAACTCAAAATAAGTTTGTGAAAATGCCTATATAAAAGTTTATAGGTCACCGGATACCATACTCGGTCGATTGCAGTTCATAACATGCAGTGAAACAATAATAGAATCCTACCTGGTGGAAAAGCCAAACCAAGAAAGCAGTACTTTAGATAAACAAGCATCCGGTACCTGAAGAAGGAACAGAGTTAAAAAAAAAAAGAACTCGTCAGTTATGTGGCTGCAAAATATACCTTTGTTCAGACAACAACTATTGCGTCATACAGGAAATCAAACCTTTGTTAGAGAACAATAATATTGCAATTAGTTATATGCATAGGTGCGTCCTAGGATTAATTTCATGTTAGTTGGAAATGAATGGCATTTTTAATTCTCAGGTTTTCCTCTAGTCCATGACTGAAACAAGTGAGGAGGGGGCTCTCGAGATCAGTTTTGCACATAAAGTTTTATAAAGCCAGAACAAAGTGCAACGACTTAACATAACATACCCAATGGCTATAGCCCTTTGTTTCTCACTGTTCCGTGATACAATCAAGAGTTCCTCCAGAGGTGACCTGAAATCATCCAACCCTTTGTTGAAAAGATAGAGCAAGGCCCCATAAAGCCCATGCTCACGGCAAATTCTGACTACCTAAGTGTCAATGAGTACAATATCAAAATTCAACCATAATACTAAATACACATATCAACTTATTGAAGAAAAAGACCGAACGAGACACGTGAAATTGTCTACAAAACATGACCTGATTGAAATCTAAGGAAGAAATATCCATGTGAAGAACACACTGCTCAATTCTTTGTAGCCATCCTTTCCTGCTATAATGTTCTACCAGCGCTTGCATAATCTGAGATGAAACAAAAAAACATAAAATAAAATATTACGGCATTCTCGAGGAAATATCTTATAAGTTCACAAAAGATACCTCTGGAGGAAGAGATCCAAGCATATCCCTTAAAATATAAGGCTCCAAAAGCTCCAAAAATGTATCTAGACAAACCAAAAGTAGTTGCCACAATAAATAAGGAGAATTATAGTGTCTCATTAGACACAAGTAATTAATCGTCATCAAGAGATTTAAACCAAGATCAAACTGTGTTGAAAAAATACAGAAGATTCCAAAACACGTTTACTTGATAACCTTATAGAATCAAAATATAACATCTAGCAATGCACTCTATCCATTTGAAAAGTATTATGCTGTTTGATTTAGCAAACTATACAATTACTCTAAGCCGTATTGGAGAATATACATGCAAACACGCAGCAGAACACGTACACATATATTATGAAAATCGGCATACATAAGAAAAAGACTAACCCAAAGGCGAGACCAACATAAGGTATTCCAAGATCGGTACACCAAAGCTCTCTAAGAATTTTAAAGAATAAAGACACAGAACCAAGCAACCTATAGAGAACTAGTCTCAATCCTAACGTAGTAAACCTAGTTGGAATGATACTGAACCCTGTTCCGTAATAAAATGTAGCCCCAAAAAAGGAAGTTGATAGACATACATATAGATGTGAAATATATACCTCTTTGTTGTACAGCCACAAATCTGGAAAATATATCATCAAAGAGCAAATCCATCCTGTTAATATGAACACAGAATTCAACGGCAACACCACCAACACGATTGTATTGTTCTTCTATCTCTAAATTGACATTATTGGTTCCACTGCTTGGCTCATGAGTCACTCCATTTTTTTCAATCTGATTGGAAAATGCTATTGAGATATAAGAAAATACTTCATCTACGTAGGAAAGTAGCAACTCTGCTAAACTGGGTGCTATGGCTTCCCTTATGGCATCCACAGTTTTGGGGAGGTCAACAACTCCATGAGCTTGACCATTAAAAAGTGACATTGCCATGTTAAATGCACCCATCCAGTCACCTCCTCTCCTTAACACATCAACCCGCTCCTTCCACGGCAAAAGTCTGGAGATAACAAGATGTCCAGTCCCGAGAATGTATACTGAAGCCCCTCTGACACCCATAGAGTTGTGATAAGCTTTCTCAGGATTTCCAAAGACATTCGTAAAGTACGTATGATAGGAAATTAGGTCATTCCCTGAAGAACCAGCCACCGAAAAGTTTGTCTGGTGAATTACCACACCATCTCTTGTGAACAGATACAAATGCCCCGTCACAGTTGGGATCACCAGCAACTGAATATGCAGAGAAAAGCAGCAAACTCATGAATATGTATTTGCTTAGAAAAATATTTATATCAGTATACACACCTGGTCATCTAGCCAAACCACACCAACAGCTGGACTGTCAAGTGACCATTTGGCATATTCCTTTAGGTCTGATTTTACCAACTTGGCAACCTGAACTCTACGATCCCAGGCAATGACAAGAAAAGAAACCCTATCTTCCGCCTCCTTGGAATAATTTTCTGCAAATTTTACCTTAAGTAAAACAGTAAAAGTAAAGTAGACAGTTATACCAGGAGAAGAATTACCTGTTGAGCATTTCCAGGCAGTGTATGGCATGGAACCCTCTCGAACCCCTTCTGGCCGAGGAAGTTGTGCATAAACCTCCAAATTTGGAATGAGCTTTACCTGACGAAAACAGAAGAGGATCATTAAGCGTAACCAGTAAATTGACTATGAACAAATATCTGGAATATTTACCACTAGTCCAGTTTGATAGGTGGCAAATATGACAACACCTTCTTCCACCGAAGTTGAATCCTCATTAAAGAGCTTCCAAGTTGAATCGACCCCAACAACACCTCCCATCATGCTACTTATACTACTGGATGGAACTGCAGAGTTACCCCCCTTAGAAGAGGCCAAGGAGCTTCCAAAAATTTCATCAGGCAAAGGTGATGCGGAGAGGACTGTTCCATTTTTTTGTCCATCAAGGAGACACTGATGCAATCAAAATAAGGTGTACAAATCCACTCCTCAAAGTTAGTAAGGCTAAACAAGAAACCAGTAGAAGACAGACACAAAATCAAAAGTAAATATTATCTTAGAATAATAAATTTACCTGCGTTTTCACTGTATACATGTTCAACAGCAGGGCCCAAGAAAAAGTGTGTTTGAAAACAACACCCTTAGTATCACTTGTAATAACTTTAAATAGGCGAGAACCCTGAGAATCCCGGCCTAGAAAAAAGGCATATACTACTGGTGCAGTATGTTCAGTGATCACTTTTGCTATCGACGCTCTCTGCATGTCCCAAACTGTAACATGTCCATCACCATAACCTGCTAGCAGGAGGCTCCCTATCTGATTGAAGCAAACTGAGGTAACCGGGGACTGGGACCTTTCTCCTTGTAAACCAAGCCAAATCATCTAAAATTTTGTAAACATAAATATTAATAGTTTGAGCATATATCTACCCAGGTAAGGTTAAAATGGACAAAAGCAATGATGTAAAAGACAACCTTTGATTCCATTTGATCTGCAGTATCAGAGGAATATTTACTTGGTATAACGACAATGACCCCCTTGGACGTACCCACTGCAATGTAATTCAAATGAACAGCCAAAACCTGAGGAGAACCATGGTCTCGCTTAAATGCCTGCGATGAAATGGTCCGGCTGATGACATTGTCAGCATCGACATCAAAGTAACCTAAATTCGTCGAACCGATCTTAACACCCTCAAGTCTCATTGGCTGAGCAGCAGCCCCTTCCTCCCAATGCAAACCAGTATATGCTTGTTTCTTCTCAAACTCTTCAGCCAACACAAGCTGCTTTCTAAAAGATTGCGATTTTAGTTTCTCTCTTTTACTCATCCTTTCGTTTTCCAACTCAACAATCCTCTCTTCTACAAGCTCTGAAATGCCAGACATTGAGCTTCCGTCATCAGGAATAAAAGCATCACCTCCCTCTTCTTTAGAATCCGGTATAATTATATCTGATTTATCACTCTTAACATCTCCAACACTTGAGTCCTCATCATTGCTTACCTTAGCATCATCGCACTTCCCCTCAGAATCATTCAAACGTTGAGATTCTGAAGACTCCACCAAAGAAGCGATTAACATTGTCTCATCTTTGTCGTCATCCACAGCAGCATTTCCGGCTTCCGTTGTTGTCTTCGCATCTTGCTCTGCAGAGACGTTTCCTTCAGCATCAAAACCAGAGGAGGCAGTGACTAAGTCAGGCTTTGAGTTTGCCTCATAATCACGGGTATCAACTAAGCTCTCAGTAATATCACTAGCTTGAACTTCCATTACTTTAGCTTCGTCTTCTTGACTTGCCACACCAGCAACTCCATTATCCTCATCCTCCATCCGAGATTCTCCACCGAAAGAACGAAAATCATCAACAGAAACGGATCCAGCAGCAACTCCAACAGAATCTCCATTAGAAGAAAGTACCTCCTGATCTTCTTCCTCTTGATTTGAAACCTGCTGCAGCAATTCGCTACTCGCACTGCTAGCTCTCCTTGACTTGATAATAGCAGCGTGTGGTGTAGGAACCAATCTAGAAGCAGCCACAGCCGCCGCAAGCGCCGCACCAGGCTTCACATTCGACCTTACTCCTGCGAATAGCGACGGCAAAGGCAACTGTCTCAAAGAAGAAGAAGATGTCGAATTTCGCCGCGTCGGAGGAAATCCGCGATGTAATTCAGATTCAGGTCTCACCACCGCAACGTTAGTAAGGGCTTCTGATAAGCGGCGATTCGGATCATCTTGTTTCCGCCGGTTAATTGACGGCGGTGAAGAAGGAGGAGAAGACGAAGGAGATGAAGAACTTGACGCGTTGAGAATTTCGTCGACTGTACGGTGAGGAACGGAGGAAGAATCCAAATCGGAATCGGAGTCTGAGTCCGAAACGAGGAACGAATCGAGATCGAGTTCCATGTGCGACTTCAGCTTCAAAGTAGCCGTTTGGTATATCAGAACTCTCTGACTGACTCAACTCCGAACATTCTCCGCCGGCACTAACCGACGTTCTAATTTTCAGCTAAAACGAGTCAATCAGAAAGAAAAAAAAAAACGAAAGCCTCTGGACTAAGTAGAAGGTTCTTTACAGTTCAAAAATCAGTTTTTATTTTTATTTTTTTGACAACATTAATATAATCAGTAAAAAACTTATAAACCTTAAGACCATCCGCAGTGGTGTAAGTGTGAGGGAGGGGTGTAAGATTTTTTTTATTATTATAATTTAAAGTGAGAGAGAAAAGAGAGAGAGAAAGAAAGAGAGAGAGATAGAGTGTCTTACACCCGAGTGTAAACTTACACCCAAGTGTGAAGAGAGAGACAACTTTTGCATTATTTCTGTATTTTAAAATAGATACACCCCACGCAAGGATACACCACTGCGGATGCTCTAATAATCAGTAAACCATGGTTCATGAAACCTGCATATTAACTGGACTAGCACGTTGTAACAGATGTTCAAATCTTTTCAGATTTTAGTTTTTCTTTTTTATTTCAAGATCAAATTAGTAAATAGACTGAGATTTGGTAGGAAAGAAAGATGAAGCTGAATCCAAAAATCAAATTCAATAGCAAGAAAACAAGAGAGAAACTCATGTATTTGTACATAAGATAACTCTCCTAAACTACAAAGAAGGTAGTGAGCCAATTGCTATAACTCCAGTACATGATATAAATGGCCAAACTGTAGTAGTGTCGAAATGTCAAAACTTAAAATCTCAAAGCAACTAAAGCAATAGAACATAGGAAGAGTTAAAACAAAAAACAAGGAGACAACTAATCGAACAAGCCGAAACCAAGATCTCCATCACTCTCTTCTGCGGGTTCATCCTACAAACAATTAAACAACATAGAGTATCAATAACCAAACCTGGCTAAAAGATATAACAATTTCATGTTTTTGTTCTTTAATTTTGTACCTTCTTCTCCTCCTTAGCAGGGGCGGCAGCAGCAGCTCCTCCAGCAGCAGCAGGTGCGGCAGCAGACACTGGGGCACTGCCACCACCACCACCGGCACCAACATTCATGATGAGGTCGGTGACATTTCTCTTTTCAGCCATCTTGGCAAATAGCATTGGCCAGAAAGACTCAACCTCAACACCAGCAGCTTTGACCAAAGTCGCAATCTTATCAGACTAATAATAATAAGGTTAAGGGTACAAAACAAAGACATACACATGCTTCTTGAATTAGGGTAATGACGCTCAATAATCAAAATAAACATCAATGTTAAAGAACTGATCAAATACCTAACCAAAACATTGAACCAACAAGACAAAACTAATAGAATAAACATGTTTCACATATTCTAACCCTAACCCTACACCAGCAACTTTAGAGATAGGTCATCTAATACACTACCCAACAATGATCAATGTCTAAAAATCTAAAATGATGCTACAAAACACCTAAAAGAACAAGACTAATGACTGGACCAAAACAAACATGAATCTTGGTAATGACTATAGAATCAAAAGAGAGCTCCATATAAACCCTAAAATAAACACTCATTTCTGCACTATGTTGTCTCGATAATGAAAACGAATCCAACCAAAGCAAGAGACAGCAACAAATAGCTAGGAAACGAGATTAAGAAAAAGTCACAGATTTAAGGATACAGTGATGGCAATGCCCTCGTCCTCAAGGATCATAACAGCGTAGCTGCAAGCAAGTTCTCCGACAGTCGACATTGTCTCTGCAAAACCAAGTAATCACAAAAACAATAAACAACAGATTCAAATCTCAACAACAAGAAATCAAACGAGAAAATTCCTAAATGGCCACTAAATTTACTGACATATGCGTATCGTAAGAGCACAATAAAACCGAAGATTGGTGAGAAATCTGTAAAGAAAAAGCCTTTAGGTGTTGGAAACGTTTGAAGATCAAGATAAATACCTCAGACTGCGATTTAGAATTCCTCGGCAAATTTCTTTGGTGGCGAGTGGCGACGATAAATAAACCTAGCTCCAGAAATATTGGGCTGGGAATAACCCTTGAAAGGCCCATTTAAAACTGTTTTGACTTATATACAATTGGGCCTCTAATAAACAAAAAAAAATGGTAGGGTTTGAAATTGAATGATGTAAGGAAGCCCAGATGAAGAGAGTGTTGACCATAGGGAAAAATGTCGTTTAATAGCCGAACTTTCAAAAAATGGCCGTTTAATACGTGAACTTCTCATGTGGCCAATTTAATCATAAACTTAAAGTTGACTGGCCATTTTAACAAGATGAACGCGTTGACCAGGCCAAAACGCCACACCGTTATCTGTCGTTAACAGATCCGCTAACGGACGTTTACACTCGTTAACCATTCCGTTATTAATATAAACGATGTCGTTTTACACCTAACCAAAGTCAAATCCCCAAATCGATTTTGAAATCCCTAATATTTCTCAAAACCCCAAATTAAGAACCCTAATCCTAGAAATCCCCAAACTTCAAATTGTTTTCCCAAATGGTCTTAGTTCGGAAGAATGGCGCCATAACGAGGATTGGATCTCCTATACGAGGCGAAGCAGAGAGTGTTGAAGCTGAAGCCCGAGTCGAATCGGAGATGGTCGTCGGGGACGAAGTTCAAGCTCCACCGGCGGAAGGCGTTTCAGAGACAGCTCGTGGTCCAGGCAGGCGTCGAAAACGAAGAAAAGTCAGAGCTTTAGAGGTTGATGAAGATCCTGAAAATGAACCTGACCCCGTCCCCGACAAAGAAGATGACTGTGCGGTGTATGGTGATGAAGACTGCGATGCTGTTGATGACGCAGTAGGCGGTGATGATGTGGATGCTGGAGTTGAAACTCAAGTCGATGTAGCAGCTGGTGAAGGTAACGATGATAATGGTGGTGTTGATGCAACAAGTGGTGGAGTTGATGCAACAGGTGGTGGAGTTGATGCAACAGGTGGTGGAGATAGCGATGATGATGCAGCAGCTGTTGAAGAAGATATGAACTTCAACATTTCAGAAGATTTCCCAGAGGCTGTTAGAGGAGATGAAGCTGCTAGTGACTCGGATAGCGGTGATGATATATGGGACGAAGACAAGATTCCAGATCCTTTGTCATCTGATGACGAAGATGAAGACAAAGCTAGAGAAGAGGAAGCTGGTAGAGGTTCTGATGATCCAGAGGTTTTGCTAGAATTGGAGAAAACTTACAACTCTCCCGAAGACTTCAAGCTTGCACTTTTGATGTACTCTTTAAAGACAAGGTATGACATTAAGCTCTATAGGTCTGAAGCTATGGTTGTTGCTGCGAAGTGTTGTTATGTAGATGATGAAGGTGTTGAATGTTCATGGAAAGTTTATTGTGCATATGAGAAGAGGAAGCATAAGATGCAAATAAAAAGATATATCAATGAGCATGTATGTGTAAGGTCAGGATATTCAAAGATGTTGAAGACACAAACCAAATAAGACACTAATGCACACCTAGTAACCAAGAACTAACCTATGTCTTTTGTCTCCAACACCAAACAGTAGGATAACAAAGACAATGACAGCAACACAAAGGCTCACTAAACACACTTTGATCATCGTTTTCCATTTCTTTATTTCCCTTTTGCTCCACATTCCTTCGTCCTTCAATTCTTTGATCATGACCTTTAACTCTTCAATCTCGACAGCAACTTCAGATTTGGCATTCTCTATTTGGCTGTCAATGATGGAGAATTTTGGAAGAGCATCAACAACCTCCTCGTATACACCATCTTCGACCCATTTAAACAAATGATCCTGTGCATTTACAAACAAATTATGAACAATTTTCAAAACACAAGAAGATATAAAATCAAATCTACTTACATCTTGTTTGGTTGGACAACGGAAGAAAGGTCTTCCAGGGTTCTGCTTCGTCGCCGATGTATAGATGACGACGTCTAGCCCGCAATGACACTTCGAAGGAAACCCACGGAAGCCACATCCACCGTCTTTAACACAAGAATTCCCAGAACTGCAACTCATTTCTTGAGCTCACTCTCGAGAATTCGATGAAGATTGAGATTGAAAGCTCAAAGAAATTAAAATTGGGAACGATGAAGTGAGAGATTGAAAGCTCAAAGAATTGAAATTTAGGGATTTGAGGTTTATGAAAGGGGATAAAATCGATTTCGATTTTGGGGTTTGGTTTAAGAGTAAAACGACGTCGTTTTCGGTCTAACGGAGACTCATTAACGAGGGTTAAACGGCCGTTATCGGCTCAGTTAGTGACTGCTAACGGTGTGGTTTTTTGGCGTAGTCAACGACTACATTTAGTTAAAATGGCCGGTCAACGTTAAGTTCATGTTTAAACTGGCCACATGAGAAGTTCACGTATTAAACGGCCATTTTTTGAAAGTTCGGCTATTAAACGACATTTTTCCCGTTGACCATATGCTTGACTATTAGATGTACAAAGGCCACGTGTATGGCTGTAGGGAATGACTACGGTGGTCCATCACGCACCTGATGATGTCTCTGTCCTTGTATCTGGCTGACTGGCTACATGCACGTGATAGCACGAGACTTCACCAGTTCGGTTTTAATATTTTCTTCTTTTAGTTTTCTTTTCTAAAGATTTGGCCAATAAGCAAAGCTTGAAAGCTGTCATTTTCGACTTAAATCATTGGTTTGGTTTAATATGATGAATAAATATATGATAATGATATCCAGTTTTTTTTTTCCTTAGGATAAAAGATGAATATTGGATTACGCATTCCATGGTTTAAACTTTATTAATTCTTGAAAACATGAATCACAATCGTCATTCGTCGGTATTGAAATAACCATGCGTATATAAAAGGGAATAACTTACGCTCACGGCTCACAAGTTTATATTTGTAGGTATATTCAATAATCATGCGTACGTATAAAAGGGTTCGTCCGTATGCATAGATGATAGCCATGTCTATCTACATTGTTCGTCTATATATTTATGATTAACACAAAATTTCATAGAAGCTCGTGACAAAAACTTGTATCATCTAAAATCAAATTATTGTTGGATTGAAATAAAAAACACAAGAAAACAAGTATATATATATATATATATATATATATACCAAAAAAAGATATACATGTATGTATAAACGAGAGGAAAAAAAACATCAACTATTGTATTCGTACTTTGTACATTTATATGATACTTAGAAAAATCACATTTCAGAAAATAAACAAGTAGTGATAGTTATGATGTTATTGTGAGAAATATCTCATATTGGAAGTGAGGAAACACTTTGAGTGATATAATAAAAAACATGGATAAATTTATTTATTGTGAGTTGACTATATAAGTTAGAAGTTTATGAAACTTAACATGATTCATGATCAAAACACACATTAACTTTTAACCGAAATCGATCCCACTCAAAATGACAGATGGATCTAATCCAAAATTGCTCCAACTGATCTAACACAAAATAATCTTATTGTGGTTTATGTTAAGACCAATGGCTATAAAATTTATTATTTTAAGTAAAACATACAAATATATCTAAGCGACATATAAAACTTTTTTGAACTATATATAGTTGTTAGTTTCAAATTGGAAGCTCATGAAACTTGAAAGTTATCAAATACTGCAAAAGCATATATTAAAATTCAATATTAAAAGTGAAATAATATCATGCATACAGATCTTAAGAAAACTGAAACCCCAAATATTGGAATGCATGAAATAGAATTTATAATGCATAATGTGAACCAAGAAAAAAGAATTGTTTTGGATAAATAATAGAAATAGTTTTTGTATATATATATATATACAAATTTTTAAAATAACTCCCAAACACAACAAAACTCTATTTTTCAATTAAACAGCAACAAACTTCTCTAGAAATGAATGTACAACAAATGCAAGTAGGTACTACATGATATAATAATAATAATGTGATATTAGGGCATATTTATGGGGATATCTTTAAAGATAGATCTTATGATAATTATAATCAATACAATAAAATTACTAAGAGTCTCTCCAGGCCTGACACCTCAGCTTTTTTGTGCATCCTGGAGCTGACACATCAGTTAAATGACTTCACCATTCAAAATATAACAAATAATACAGCTCAGCTCAAAATTTGCCAAGGTGGAGGCATTGTTCTTTTCTCTCCGATGATAGACTCGATTTCAACTTCATCTTTGTAAACACAATTCTTCCCAAAATAACGAAATTGTTTCTCTCCTTGCATCTTCTTCCATATCTGTGACGAGAAACTTTGCAAATTATGGGTTGATGTAAATTTCCCTTAAGGAGCTAAAAATATTTTTTTCGACATCTTCGGTTCCGACGATTGCACAATGTCCAGACAACTTTGATTTGTTCTGGTCTGATCCAACTACTTTGAGTTGCCAGGTAACGAAATGAGCTGATGTAGATTCAGAGCTAATGTAGTTCCTCTGGGCAAAGTAGCTGAATTTCTTGTCCATCATTATCTGCCCCAAATTGGATATTTGCTGGGTTTCATTAGAATTTAAGGTTTCATTTCTTTCTTTTTTTAATGAAAAAGAAGGTTTTATTTCTCCAACATGTTTTGATCTCTAAGCTTCTATACTATCTCCGACTATGTTCGTATCTTAGGGTCTTTACCTTTTTGGTTCAAATTCGTCCAAGTAGTAGACCAGGTGTTTGTGGAAATGCCGCAGAGAATTAATATGTTTACGACTCTTAAAGTTTAGTTTTTGTTGGACTGGACTACAGAGTGGTATGAAGCTGATAATTTATTAGTCCTAGATAGGACAAAACATGAAAAAAAATAGTAGAAGCTAATCTAAGGAATTGGTTTTAGGTTATGTGAGCTCCATAAGTTCATGAAATGATCAATTCCATAATACAATCAGCTCTAAATAACGATTGTGGCATATATTTTACACATACTTTCTCTACCCCCATTGTTGTTTGATCAGGAACTACAAACAATTCATTTGTGATAAATCTAAGACACTCATTCGTTACTAATTGTATGTTCATCCTTGATTTTAATGTAATGAATTGTTCTCAATATTCGACAGTGTTCGGTTATTAGTGATGTTTTGTTTCACTTTCTTGCAGCAACTTGATCATATGCAAGTGGAAGAGGTAGAGACTACAATTTATTTGGTGATGTGAAACCACGTGATGATGACTTCAGAAAAGCATGGAAGGAAATGGGGGATGATAATAGTCTATGGTGAGTATTAGGACATAATGTCCCACATCGGAAGTTGGAAGGGATCCTAAGTAATATATAAAGGGATATGGGCCACTCCACTCATTGCCAATTGGTTTTGAGTTGGAAGCCCATAGAACTTAACATGGTATCAGAGCCCGATCCACACATGTCCAACCCGATCCGACCCAAAGATGGTCCAATCATCGACAAGGCCCAAAATTGATGCCGTCGATCTAAGCCCGAATATTCCGAGATTAATGGCCAAAGAGCCATCATCTCGAGGGGGCGTATTAGGACATAATGTCCCACATCGGAAGTTGGAAGGGATCCTAAGTAATATATAAAGGGATATGGGCCACTCCACTCATTGCCAATTGGTTTTGAGTTGGAAGCCCATAGAACTTAACAGTGAGGAAGTGAAGACGAAGGCGATGATAATACAAAACAAGAAAGTGGAAGAATCCGCCTTGAAAATGGGGAAGAAAAAAGCTAGACAACAAGTTAGAGATAGCTCTGATCTAATTGATGCAAGTGATAGTGATGAATTATAAAGTGTTTTGTCAGGAAGTGATGACGTGACTAGCAATGAAGGTGATGACGATGACGATATTCCAACAGAGCCATGGCCGAATGAGGCATCTGATACATACATAGAGAAGTTGTTTTAGTTTAAGGAGAAGCCAAAGTATAGAAAATCTAAGAGTTGTTGAAATCTGAGAATGAACCTAAGAAGCTTTCACCTGGTAAAGAGGCGAGGAAGCTTGCTGTTAAGAAGCACTGAAGAAACTGAACAAAGGGCCTGACGGGCGTTACACAAACGTGTGGGAAGTAATGAGTGATGTTGACATTCTGATTGGAACTTCGATTAATCAACTTCGATTTATGAAGATTCATAATACGATTTATTACACTCAATTGGTAGAGAATGAAATCGTGTTGAGTTTGGAGATAAAGAGAACCAGAACGAGAAGGATCAAAAGGTTCGAAACACTTTATCTTACCGACAATTTTAGCTGTTTACGAGATCAATCCATCGCCAAGGAAGAAGATCTTGTCGGATAAAAACGAAGTGTCTCGATCCTTTCACAAAACTCATCATCATGTTTGGTCATCTGTCACATTTTGTGATGTATAACGGGCATAATTGGGAAAGATGAAGATCATGAGCAGATTTGCATCCATAAAAAGAAGCAGCTTGATGGTACAAGCTTCAAGATCAGCCCTCTCCCTCCTTCTGTGTCTTACACATTACATGTGTTTGAGTTTAATCAAGTGGATCCTTTGTTGGCACCTTATGATCCAACGAAGAATTACATGTCAACAAGGCCCCAATTTCATTTCAACTATAGCATCATTTTAATGAGTGTAGGAATCTTGATCAGATTTTTTTTCCTTTTCTGAAAACGTTTCTGCTCCTTATTATAATTTATTGATCTTATGTTTTTGGTGGATCACTAAGTTTCAGTAGGATCGTGTATGGATCCATATGCAATATGTAAAGCTACTGAGATTTGGTGTTAGTCATTCATATAGTTTGAAATATGAATTTAGTACATTTTGTTGTTTATTATATGTTTTTGTCCTATGATGGTTACTATGCACTAACTTGGACTGGAGCGATAAAATATGAATTGCGAGTGAAAAGACCAATGAGAATGGCATAATTCATTTGAAATGGTTCAATGTTAAATATTACATCAAATTTAAATATACAAAAATTAAAACATACCTTGTAGTATTGATTAAGTATTGACATTTTAAAATTAAAGTATAAATTTTTTTTTGTCTAAATTAGAGCTAAAACACAATTTAAGAAAAATACCCGCAGCGTAGCGCGGGTTTTAAACCTAGTAGTATTATAATAAGGTAAGAGAGAGAGAAAGATAGAGAGAATATGATGATAGGTGGAGAGAGAGTGAGATATGAAAATATTTTTGGTTTTTTAAAAAATTGTTACCCACTTACCTTTCGCCACCTGGCGCAAGACCTCCGAAAGAACAGATCTAGTCCGAGACCTGATCTATATGCTCTTGACCCATTTTTCATTAATTTCTATTTTTTTATTCATAAGATCATTAGTACAGATGTACCGATAAAGATGGTCTTAGACCATCTTTATCAATAGGTTCTTAAGAAAATCTTAAGATGATCTTAGTAAATTTTTAGTATTATTACTAAGAACCAAAGTTAAGATGAGTTGAGGGAGTTGCTTACCTAAGAGCCAAAAAGAGGTAAATCTTAACTTTGGTTCTTAGTAATAATACAAAAAAATTACTAAGATCATCTTAAGATTTTCTTAAGAACCCATTGATAAAGAGGGTCTTAGTAGTTTAGTGAAATGAGTTAAAAAAACAAAAACAAAAAATAAATGAAGTGGAGAGAGACTGAGAGTAAATGAAGAGGAAGAGTCATCGCTGTCATGGTCGCAGTTAAAGAGGTGGTCAGAGTCAGAAGTCTCCCTTAAGCAACCTTCCAAATTTATTGACATTTCTGTTTCCCAAGATCCACCCACCACTCTCCTCCTCTCTCTTCCTCATTTCTGCGCAAGAATCTATAAACCAAATCTCATCCTCTATTCTATGTCCCAAAACAGGAACTTAACTACTACAATGTGTTGACTGACTCTGTTTAGAATCTTAAATTCGACCTAATCACCAATGGGTAAGAAGTCTGGTTCTTCTTCTTCTTCTTGGCTCACCGCCGTTAAACGAGCTTTCCGATCTCCCTCCAAGAAAGAACATAACAACAACGCTCACGGTAATGCAGTCGACGAAGATGAAGACAAGGTTCGTCTACTTTGTTTAATGTCGAGATCTTGTTACTTAATTCTCTCCAAAGATTCTTGTTTTTTTTTATTCACATGCTCTGTTTCTTGATTTTCTGTTTTTTTTTTTGTTTTAAATTCATATGCTCTGTTTCTGCAGAAGAAAGAGAAGAAACGGTGGTTATTTAGAAAACCGACGAATCATGACTCTCCGGTCAAGACCTCCGGCGTCGGAAAAGAAGTTCCGGCACAGAAATCCACAGATACTACGACGATCAACCCAACCGCTTCATCCTCTGTTACAGAACAGAGATACACCGCATCTACACCGCCCACCACCGTCTCCGCCGCATCGGAAAATCATCCTCCTCCGACGACGAAGGAGTTACAAAATCTTACAAGACGGACTTATACCGCAAGAGAAGATTACGCAGCTGTTGTAATCCAAACTGGTTTCAGAGGCTATCTGGTTAGCAAAATTCTCCCTTTAACTACAGTTGATTAAATTAGTAGTTAAAACAGTAATTGGATTTAGTTTTGAATTATAGGCAAGAAGAGCATTAAGAGCATTGAAAGGGCTTGTGAAGTTACAAGCACTAGTGAGAGGTCACAATGTAAGGAAGCAAGCAAAGATGACTTTAAGGTGTATGCAAGCTCTGGTTCGAGTCCAATCTCGTGTGCTTGACCAACGTAAACGTTTGTCTCATGACGGTAGTCGCAAATCTGCCTTCAGCGACACTCAAAGTGTACTTGAATCTCGTTATCTTCAAGACATTTCAGACAGAAGATCTATGGTGAGAGATCTATATAAGTTTCAGACACCATTTTTGCTCTGTTTCAGCAATCAGCTATGTAAAGATAACATTTTAAAATGATTGTTTGTTGTGTAGTCAAGAGAAGGAAGTAGCATTGCGGAAGATTGGGATGATCGACCACACACGATTGAGGAAGTGAAAGCAATGTTGCAACAAAGACGAGACAATGCGTTGAGACGAGAGAGTAACAATAGTTTATCACAAGCTTTCTCTCACCAGGTAAAGGAAAACATAGCAACAGTTTGTTTAATTTGGTTAATTTGATTCGTTTCTGTCTTTAATTTCGTATGATTTCGGTGAAAGGTTCGGAGAACGAGAGGTAGTTATTCTACGGGAGACGAGGATGAAGAAGAGAGACCGAAATGGTTAGACCGATGGATTGCTTCTAAACCGTGGGATAAACGAGCTTCAACGGATCAAAGAGTACCACCAGTTTACAAAACCGTGGAAATCGATACTTCTCAACCGTATTTAACCCGCGGTAACTCGAGAACCGGTGCGAGTCCAAGCCGTAATCAAAGGCCTAGTTCACCATCAAGAACCAGCCATCATTACCAACAACACAATTTCTCATCAGCTACACCGTCTCCCGCTAAATCTAGACCAATACAAATTCGATCCGCCAGTCCACGAATCCAAAGAGATGACCGGTCAGCATACAACTACACATCAAACACACCTAGCTTGAGATCTAACTATAGTTTCACTGCAAGAAGTGGTTATAGCGTTTCTACAGCTACTACTTCTGCTACAAATGCTGCATTGCCAAACTACATGGCGATTACGGAATCCGCAAAGGCTAGAATCCGGTCTCAAAGTGCACCAAGGCAACGGCCTTCGACACCCGAGAAAGACCGTATCGGGTCAGCTAGAAAACGGCTTTCATTCCCGGTTCCACCGCTGCCACAGCAAATAGATGGTCAGAGTTTAAGGAGTCCAAGCTTCAAAAGTATAGGTGGTTCACAATTGGGTGCATTGGAGCAACAATCAAATTACTCTTCTTGTTGTACTGAGTCTCTTGGTGGTGGTGGAGAGATATCACCTGCTTCTACTAGCGATTATAGGCGATGGTTAAGATGATTCCATAATCCAACCAAATCAACCGGTCTTGATTTTTTCCTCCTTTTTTTTTTGTTATATATAAATAAAAATATTTTGACAAAAAGGACGATGACTTTTTTTAGTTTTTATTGATGATCTTAAAGATTGGTGTGTATTTTTTTTTGTTTGTGTGTGTGTGTGAATTTGTAGCTTATAAATGAAAATTGGAAAATGTAGTCTTTACTAATTGATCTCTATATAAATATGTTCATTTTTTTCTCTTTAAATGTTGCAAACTAACCGTATGAAGAATGCATCAACAATTGAAGAATGATTTGGTCGAGTATATATGGAAAATATTCCAGAAATTAAGTTTAAAACATCTGTGCTTTATGTTATTTATGTTATAAATTGTATCTCATGTATGTTTTAATTTTTTTAATTTGCAATAATTATTAAATTTTCAATAATTATAAATTTTATTTTTATATTAATATTTTTTTCTTCTAAGAACCACATGTTAAGAGCCTACCATTAATCACACAAAAATCTTAACTCAAAAATACTATCTCTTAACAATAACTTTTACAAATAAATTACTTAAATATTGCTAAGAAGTATTTCTAAGAAACTACCTATAATCATGCTCTTATGATGCTAACAATAATTTATCAAGCTGTCATATGGAATTCATTAGTATACAATAACTTAAATTTTCACTGGCCCCTCTTTGTTTTTAATACTATGAAAAAGTGAAGTTGTTAAGAAATGACCATAAAAAAAGGCTGCAACTTTGCAACTTGAGGCACGAGCAAAGAACATTACCCATGTGACATGATTCCTACATGATCAGTCTTGTCTTCTACGTTACACACAACTCCATATCCACTAATCCACCTAAAGATAAATTAAATGCCTCTGAAATAGTATAATCTAAATCAAATAAACAAACACCTTGAAATCTATTAAGTTGACTCAAATTTTGAAGTTTTTTTCATTTGTATTATTTGTACCACCCCTGTGTTTATTACTCTTCAATTCTTGTCAACTTGTAAAGTATTTATTTATCAGCTTATTACATTTTTGAAAGATGTATAATTGAATATCAGTAGTTAAGCGGGAGACGCGAAACAGCACGTAGTTTTCATATCCCAGAGGAAAACGGCAGGGCTGACAAAATTACGAATATTTGAATGGGCCTCGTGGAAAATTATAAAACTCTAGGCCCAATATAAAATGTAATGGGCCTAAAAAGTTTTTTGTTTTAGGGTTAGTGTGCGGTTACATGAGATCATAGCCCACGAGTGGGTAAGGAGTGTCTTCATCTTCTACCGGAGATCGAGAAATAGCCGACGAAGTTTGTTTTGAGTAAAACAGTATTCGTCGGACAACCGAAGCGAAATCCCTAATTTCCCAACACGAAATACCAATTTCCCCCAATTCGAAAACAAACACGGTCTGGTATGCCGAGAAAATTCTCCATTTCTACTTTTCTTATACATTTGTTTTGGTTGTTTCGTAGAATACTCTCATCTTCTTCGATTTTGTTACCCTCCCCAAAATAATAAAAAAGGATAAACCCTAGTTTCTATCTCAGACTGTTTCAAGTTCAGATTTTTACCTATATTTCTGAGCTGAAGCTGGTGAGTTATTTGCTTTTCTGGGTTTTGTTTTCTGGAGATATGTGTCAGTTACGATCTCTCATTTCATTGGTTGCTTCGTGTGTGACTTGATTCGTTCTGTTATCAATTTGACTGCTTTATAAGTTGAATTTGGATCTGGAATCAAATACACACACAAAGTCGGCTCTTTTCTTATCAAAGTTTTCATATTTATCACATTATACATTTGTTTCTTCTGTGTATCTCTACCACTAAAAGAACCTAAATTTAGTTTGAACCATCCTTTCTTCTCCACTTGACATAAAACGAAAAAATAACAGTTTTCTCATATCACCCAATTCTGCTTCTCTTTTTGTACGTTTTTTTTGGTGTATGGTTCTATATCATATCTCAGTGATTCTTCCTGGTTAAAAGAGTATGGTTATTGGATGACCAGATATCGTTTGCAAGAACCTCATGTCAGACGCTAGAGATAATGATGACCGTGTTGATTTCGAGGAGGGTAGCTACAGTGAGATGGAGGATGAAGTGGAGGAGGAACAAGTAGAAGAGTATGAAGAGGAGGAAGAAGAAGATGAAGATGATGATGACGGTGGCAATCAGAATGCCGAAGAACGTGACGTGGAAGATTATGGTGATACAAAAGGAGGGGATATGGAAGCTCAGGAGGAAATAGCTGAAGATGACGACAACCATATTGATATCGAGACAGCAGATGATGATGAGAAACCAGCATCTCCTATTGATGAGGAAGATAGGGAAAAGTATTCCTATCTTCTTTCACTTCCTCCTCATGGATCTGAAGTTTTTATTGGCGGGCTCCCGAGGGATGTTGGAGAAGAGGACCTGAGGGATCTATGTGAAGAAATAGGCGAGATCTTTGAGGTTGGAAATACAATAATTTATGTGTTTCATCTAGCAGCATGATGCTCTTTGTTGGTTCTGTATTTACGGCTGACTTTTAACTTCTTTTCTATTAGGTGAGACTGATGAAAGATAGGGACTCTGGTGATAGCAAAGGCTATGCTTTTGTAGCCTTCAAAACGAAAGATGTTGCACAAAAGGCCATTGAGGACTTGCACAGTAAAGAGTTTAAGGCAATCTCAACTGCTAACTGTGTAGCTTAAGTTTATCAATCATTGCCAGTTTACATTTTACTTATATAACAACTTTTATTTAACCTATATCTGATTTTTGTTCAGGGAAAAACCATAAGATGCTCTCTTTCCGAAACTAAGAATAGGTTGTTCATTGGTAACATACCAAAGAACTGGACTGAGGATGAGTTTAGAAAAGTCATAGAGGATGTTGGTCCTGGAGTGGAGAACATCGAGCTCATAAAAGTAAGAAGACTTAATCAATCTGATTGCCATGCTTGATCTTACTTAATTGCCTTACTAATTATCTTCTTGTTGCTTGTAGGACCCAGCAAATACCACTCGTAACCGTGGTTTTGCATTTGTTTTATACTATAACAATGCATGTGCTGATTATTCAAGGCAGAAAATGATAGATTCTAATTTTAAGCTTGAGGGTAACGCTCCAACTGTGACTTGGGCAGACCCAAAAAGTTCTCCTGAGCATTCTGCTGCTGCTGCTCAGGTATTATTTAGAGGGTTTAGTCAATCTGCACAAAATCCTCTCTCCTGACCAAGTTGGCACTTTTTTGACAAATCTCTTTTGCGCTATATACTCAGGTGAAAGCCCTTTATGTCAAGAATATTCCAGAGAATACCTCAACAGAGCAGCTAAAGGAACTCTTTCAGAGGCATGGAGAAGTGACAAAAATCGTTACGCCACCTGGAAAGGGTGGAAAACGTGATTTTGGGTTTGTCCACTATGCTGAAAGATCTAGTGCATTGAAGGCTGTCAAAGATACTGAGAGATATGAAGTCAATGGTAAGTTTTTTTACTCATCTAGAAAACAGCTATTGAGTATTATGAACATTATGCTTTCACTTTCTCTCGAATGGCATTTGTTTTTTCATCTCAAGAGATGTTATTGAGTAACACATTCCACAAACTTGCAAACTACAGGTCAACCACTAGAAGTTGTGCTTGCTAAACCCCAGGCTGAAAGAAAGCATGACCCTTCTTCTTATTCTTATGGCGCTGCTCCTAATCCTGCCCCCTTTGTGCATCCCACGTTTGGTGGTTTTGCTGCGGCTCCTTATGGTGCTATGGGTGCCGGTTTGGGTATTGCCGGTAGTTTTAGTCAGGTATATATGTTTCTAAGAAAGAGCTGTTTGTCATCCTTATGTAGTCTTATCAGCCATTTTTTCGTGTGTAACGTTTGGTTTTTAATTTTGCATTGAGCAGCCAATGATATATGGTAGAGGAGCAATGCCAACAGGGATGCAAATGGTTCCAATGCTTCTTCCCGATGGCCGAGTTGGCTATGTTCTGTAAGTTGATGGTTCTTGTAACCAAAGTTGTTGATCCTTCTCTATTGATTCATATTTACATTCGCTTAATAACCAATATGGATTGTTGTGCAGGCAACAGCCTGGTATGCAGATGGCAGCAGCACCACCAGCACGACCCAGAAGAGTTGACCGGAATAACGGATCAAGTGGAGGGTCAGGCCGAGATAACAGTCATGAACATGATGGTAACAGAGGAGGCCGAAGGTACCGACCCTACTAGCAACCATAGAGAAAATAAGCAAGTAGAAAATGAAAAGGAGAGGTGTATTGGGATTTGTTTGTAGTTTGTTTCTTTGGAGAACTTTAAAAGCTCTCTCTCATGTGTTATAAAATATGAAATCGAAACCTTACGGTTTCCGGTTTGATATGGAGACTGCTGGGGGATAGGGTGAGTGATTTGATCTTAAATTACGAGACTTTTTTTTTTCTCTTCTGAATAATACTCTTCTCAATTATCCATCAGGTTTTCTTTTTGCTCTTGTTCTTATACAGAATTTTCTAAATGAGAGTCTATGATTAGTGTTAAAAATAAAAAAGATAGTCTATGACATCTAGCCGTTGTGCAACTTTGTCATGGCCAGGTTGTTTACGTATACAACAAGTTATCATTGGGTCTCATAACATTACAGTGTGAAGATATCAAACGAACATAGACTTTAAACAAGCAAAGAAATGAATCAAATCAATTACATTAATACAACAACAATGTGTTATCAGAATTCTCTTTGAGAAGAGTGTTATCTACACACTGGAGGGTAGTCCGAAGACTTTTTCGACAATGATTGATTGATTCTGTTTCAATCAAGGGTCGATGTCAGAACGAGTTGGAAATTCAAGGCCTTGAAGGGAAGTCATGTTATCGAGATCGTCTTTAGAGTACAATGGGAGGAGCCAAAACGCCTTCTTCTTCCCAAAAACCTTCACAAGAAGACATCAATAACAAATGTATCAATTTAACTAAAGATTCATGGAATGATGAAAACAAAAGGACTCACCTCCTCGAAGTTTTTCTTCTTTCCCAAGTCATATTTCCATCTGACTTCTCCATTTTTCTCATGCATCTAAGAAACAAGGACGATGATTCAGAGAAGAGAATCGTATGTTCAAGCTTTAGATTGTTTGTAGAAGCAAACATATTAGACTTTACCTCAACTGAAGTAGTGTTGGATGAGAGAAGAGAAAGGTGCATGACTACGAAACAAAGAAGGCTGAGAACGAACGCTAAGTTAAGAACTGCATCAAGGGGATAGAATCTGTAAGAAACATAAAGACGGAAAATGAGACCCCCAGAAAAAGCTAAGCACTTTCTGGGAAAAGGAAAGCGAGAAAAAGAACAGTTTACACTCACCAAATGCCAGAACGAGGGAGGCCAGTTTACCCGGAGAAGAAGAATGCTTTATAGCTTGGCTGAAGAATTCAATGAAGCTAGGAAGCAGGACTATAACGTCCAACATTGTCTCAAGAAAAGTATAGAACTACAAATCGAAAAAGGAGAAGGAATCAGCAAATCAACTAATCCCAATGCTCACTTAAACCATTTAAGAACCATAAGATTACAATGGAAAGGAGTTTTTGACCAGAAAGAGAAGGAAAAACTTGTAATTGCGTGCTCCAACACAGTTTACAATCCATACACAATGATGATCCATCTTGAGAACACATCTTTGACCTGCATAAGGAAACACGAATCAAGTAAAGCTTTCGTACTAGAAACCCTTACAATGCGAGTTTTCACTACTAAGCACACCATTGTAGCAAAACGGATTTCGCCTTACACACAGAACAATGATGGCAACGAGGCGGC
This sequence comes from Arabidopsis arenosa, assembly GCA_905216605.1. NCBI lineage: Eukaryota > Viridiplantae > Streptophyta > Magnoliopsida > Brassicales > Brassicaceae > Arabidopsis > Arabidopsis arenosa. The sequence continues at coordinate 18,947,719 of LR999456.1, forward strand.
TTAACATTCCGGCATTTGGTACAATAACCTAAAGAGCCAAAAGCTCCTTGATCTGTCGAAGTACCAGCCTCCAAACTGTCACCACCTCCCATTTCTCTTCTGAAATACTCGGGAACAGAACCTGGGTCCGTAAAAACAGTTGTGAAGTAGCTCCACAGCAACATAATCAGCTGCAAAGGACCAAGCAAGCATCATCTCATCAGAATTATAGTTGTAAATCTAACCTCAGAGAGACTAAAAAAAATTGAATTTCTATAACAATTGATGCTTAAACAATGATTATGTGTCTAAAGTGGTTCAAGCCTAATGAATTAACCCCAAACTACATTGCATTTCTCATTCTCATGGCTACACAGGTTCCATGCCACATCCCTAAGTTTAAGGTTTAGGGGTTAAGCAGCAAAACTCTAGAATCTCAATTCCAGAAACAAATCCTAATCTGAAATAATAAGACTTTGAATTACCAGGAAATGGAAAACAAAGATGATTAAGGCAGCGAGGGCAGATAAAGCTCCATGGTCGCTCCGGATCAAGACCGGCCACCATGTGCTAACTACGACGGCGTAGTAAGATACACCAACGACGGCGACGACGAGAAGGATCATGAAATAGCCGAGGACTTTCAGACCGGAGCAGAACCGGAAAAGGTTCATCTCCAGCCTGGTCAAAGGGAGAATCGGGACAGCTCTTCGAGTCCGAGCCGGGAACAACCGCCGTAAAATATCCGGAGCCACGGTGAGGGATCGGAGTTTGCTTGATTCGGAGGACAACGACGGTTTGATTCTATCGCCGTCGTGGAGCTAATGTTAGTACAGATTTAAAGTAACCTTCTTCTTGACAGAGAAGCTTTCATATTTCTTTATAAGGCCCATTAAGAGGCCCAGTAAATAAAAACAGGCACAAATGTTGCCGTTTTGGTTATCGCAGACTAGACGAATAATCAGACAAAGTGCCACGTGTACTATTCGGTGGGGGGAGACAAAATTTAATTGTTTGGAGGACTTTTTTGTCTTAAAATTTCCCAGAAACCTCGTCGGCGAAATTCAAACAAATCAAAAGTCTTAAATTTTCAGGATAATCCAAAATATTCGTTTGTTTTGCATTGGGCTCTTAAACAATTCTATCACTTCGATTTTCTTTTTTTATAATCGTGAGAAGAAACTTTAGGGTTTTACTGTTTCAGAGTTTTGATTGGTGAATTATAAAGATGCAGCAATCTCCACAGATGATTCCGATGGTTCTTCCTTCATTTCCGCCCACCAATATCACTACCGAACAGATCCAAAAGGTTTTTACTTTACTTTCTATCTTTTTGTCTTTTGGTTTTTTAGTCATATGTCTGTTTATGGCCATGTGAGCTTTGAATTTGGTTGTGTAATGATGTTTCTGAGTAGTTTAAACTGTTGTAATGAAGTTTTCTTCTTGAGTATGATCTGTTTTAAATTTTGTCATTTTTTCCGCTAAGTTTTTACAGGAACTGGGTAATCATGTTTGGAGTGAATTTGGCGTTGTTTATTGAGGGAAAATAGATTATTTGTATGAATATGAGATTGGGAAGCTTAGAATCTGATTGTGAAGATGACATATTGACAGTGAGTCACTTGTTGCTGCTTCTTGCAGTATCTTGATGAGAACAAGAAGCTGATAATGGCGATTTTGGAAAATCAGAACCTCGGTAAACTTGCAGAATGTGCTCAGTAAGTTTGGGATTGTCTCGGTACCAAGACCAAGCTATGTTGTTAGCTTTCTCTGATGGTAAATGGAATTTTAATAATAATACATGATTCTTGATTCTCTCAGGTATCAAGCTCTTCTCCAAAAGAATTTGATGTATCTCGCTGCAATTGCGGATGCTCAACCTCAGCCACCACCAGCTACACTAACACCAGGAGCCATGACTCCTCAAGCAGTAAGTTTCTGTTTTGATCAGTTTTTTAAAAAAAAAACATTTCGGTTCTTACAGTTTGTGTGTGTTGGTTTCTGTAGATGGCTCCTCATCCGTCAGCAATGCAGCCACCACCAAGCTACTTCATGCAGCAACATCAACAAGCTGTGGGAATGGCTCAACAAATACCGCCCGGGATTTTCCCTCCAAGAGGTCCATTGCAATTTGGTAGCCCGCATCAATTTCAGGATCCGCAGCAACAATTACATCAACAAGCTATGCAAGGGCACATGGGGATTAGACCAATAGGTTTAAATAATAACAACGGACTGCAACATCAAATGCATCACCAGGAAACAGCTCTTGGCGCAAACAATGGTAATTTGTAATTAACCTTTCTTTGAGGTTTTACAGCAGTTTGGAACTTATTATAAGTTTATAACATTACTGATTTTCACCTTCTTTCTCTACCAAAAGCGGGTCCAAACGATACTAGTGGAGGAGGTAAACAGGATGGGACCAATATGCTCCAGAGTGGAGCTGATGGGCAAGGTGGCTCAGCCGCTAGACATGGCGGTGGTGATGCAAAAACTGAAGGAAAATGAAATGGAGGAAGAAGAAATTATGCTTCTTGTTGATATTAAATAGGTTCTTCCTTTCTTTCTCTCTTCATTTTCACTTTCTTTCACGATGATAAAAAGAAGTTTTATCATTCAGGTAGTAGTCTCTGTGAAGGGTTCAGAGACAGTTGAGAGTTTTAGTTCCTAGATGGATGTGGAATGGTTCACATTCACATGTATTGTTAAAGTTGTTTTATGGTATTAGTGTCACCGGTTCGATTTGGTGTATGAACCGGTTTAGAATCACACTCAACTGATAGTTACCTCCCGGTTTGTGTGCAAATTGATTCCAAGGCTTGAGACAAGTAATATTTTGCTTAAATGCATACGAACCAAAACATTATCTTTGGTTAACTATACACACATAATCAGCCGGAACCAAAACCGAATGGAAAATATTTCCTTCTAATTCTGTAAAAACATTGCAAACCAAATTAACCAATATGTTTAAAGTTCAAACAAGTCTTGTTGGATCGATTTCATTTATCGTCAAAATCAAGAAACCGTACAAAAGTTATGCATCGGGAAAAGCTTGGTCCGAATAATGTGTTATCCATCAACACAAATTATTACTATAACCAGCTAGAGCAATTAGCCGATCCTCAAATCAAACACAAAAGAGCAAATATTTGTAATGAATCCATAACGAATGAGAATGATGCACCAGAAGCAAAAGCACTCTCTCAAAAGTTATTCAGGACGTGACTTGACGATGAAATTCTGGCGACTGATAGGGTTCATCACGACGGGAGGACCAGCAACTCTTGGCCATGCTTGGAATTTCTCTTCAGTCGCAGCCCACCATTCCTTGTTAGTAATAGTTCCCGGTGTAGTACCTGTGAGAGTTCAGATCAAACCAATTTAGCTTTTTAATACATCATTAGTAGCTAACTTACGAGGTTCTTCAGAATCAAAACTTGCCTCCGAAAAGCTTATTATCAGAAATAACTTTGTCACACACGTAAGCTACTACCGCAGATCCCGCAAGGGCACCGATTATGTATGTAGCTCTTGACATCCTTAACCTGAAGTATATATAGAATGAGAGATCACACATTAATCAAACCACAAATTCATGTACCAAAGAAATGAATTACAATGAGATGCACAAAGAGGAGAAAGTATCCAAAAAAAGGCGAAAACGAACAGATATATGACACAAATATCAGATTATAGCTACAGTACTGAGTGTAATTGAAATGAAGTTTCAAGGCATATTCAACCCTAATCAAGCCAATGAATCTCGTCAACCATTACATAATTAAGCTGATGAATCAAAAAATTCAATCATAACGCAAACAAAGAAACTTTATATGAGACAAATCGATGAAAGCATCTGAATGGTGATTTTACCACACATAACTGATAGAAACCGATCTAAGAAAATCACTGCTACAAAAAAATCTCGTTATATTCTTCCTAAATCGCACTAAATAACATAGCTTCGGATTTTGAAGAATAAAGCGTGATAACGATTCATAGATCTCGTGAATACCAAAAAATCGAAACAAATGGTGATAGACTACACAGACGACTAACGAAAACAGAAATTATCAGATAGATCTGATAGAATCGGTCTTTCACAAAGCAAGTATCGATTCGAGAAGAGTGGTTAACCTGGATCGATTTCACAGACGACGAAGGGAGAACGAACACGAAGGAGAGGCGCAGGAAATTTCGAGAAGAATCGTTGGTATGATTTACGTTTCTCGTCAAACTTGAAATGACCCAAAAGGGGTTTCCAATTGTGGTGTACACAAATTGGGCCATAATGGGCCACTTCCGATTATGAGATTTTGCCCAACTGATCAATTAATGAGTTTCTTTTTAAGAAAAATTTTATATATAATCTCTACATCTATTAAAAATTTGTACGATGTACGGTCAAAATTTGAGAAACTAACAGCATATAGATATATATTGTTGTATCTCTCATACCATCTGTAAAGATTGAATCGTGTTTTTAATATGATAATATACCAAACACTTTGTGCTTAGCATGCCAGTGCGTAAGAGAAATAAAGTAAAAAACAGTAGCACATAAAGTACTCGTATAAGTTTACAACGAGATCAAACTTTTGATGAAACAACAAAACATTAATCGCTAGAAGGATTTGTGTTTTCGAATACTCATCAAGTTAAACAAAACTTTGAAAAAAAAAACAAAAATTATTATCCCATCCCATGTTGACGTCATGAAAAAAAACAAAATTGTTAGACCATCTTTATTGGGAGGTGCTTAACTTGGTTCTTAGCTCAAATGAGATTAAAATTAAAGGTGTAATTGATGATTTTGCTAAGGAATGACTCTTAGCTAAGAGTCAAAAATTGGGCTAAGAACCAAAAATTTTACTAAGAACCAAAACTAAGCACCTCCCAATAATGTTGCTCTTATAGCCAGTGAATAAGGGACCGCACCGCATTGTGATAATTAATGTTAAATTATACGTAGAAACTAGTTTTTTTTTTTTTTTAACGTAGAAACGATATACGTTTTTTTTTTTTTTTTTTTTTTGAAACGATATACGATTTTTTTTTTTTGGAAACGATATACGTTTACATATATCATAAATATTATAGACATGTGGTGTTGATTTGTAACCATAATTAATCCTGCTAGACTAGTACTGTATGAACATTTTTTTGGTTGATGAACTTGTATAAACATTTCAACCAAAAAAATATTAGTTAACATAACTAAAATCATATATAGATAAATGAAACTAACATTGTCGTTACTCGTTACATATAAAAGTAATGATACGTACTTTTTGTTTCCTGCTTTGGATACCAATTTAGATCAAAGTCTTAATACGATAGTCTATTAATAAAAAAGAAATAATTAATTAATTTCGTAATTGACTAAACTTAGCTCAGTGATCTTAGGTTTCGGACAAGTGTGGTCCTAAGCCTATCTTCGGATCTTAATCCTTCTGGAACCAAAACGACAACATCTTGAACCATAACCTGACTCAAGCGCGACGCATTCGCGTGTTGTACACGGCAATCCATTTCCACTAACGCACTCATCAATGCCGACGTTGGATGGTTCACATTCTCTGTCTGAACCCTAATTATGGCTTCGTATCCGACGACCTTCACTTGCACTTCCAAGTCAGAGACTCTGTTTGATTCTGAAGGTTTCTGGTTGATTTGGTACTCAACGGAAGACGGAGACGTATTGCTGCTGTTATTGTCTAATTTATCTGTCTCCGTCGTCATCGTCGTCTTCAATTTCTTGATCTCAGTTTCGAGATCATTGATTTTGGATTTAAGACTTTCGATGTATGAAACGGCATCGGATAAGAGTGACGCTTTGTCCATTCGTGACACTTTTGGTACGATGGCACGTAGAGCGTAAAACCGGTGGTTTAGCTTCTCTCGCCGTTGCCTCTCCGCCTCTACGTGGGACAAAACCGGCGGATGATGTTTCTCTTCCGCCGCCACAGCTACATCCATCGTCTCAATTTTCCTCCTCCGTTTTCTTTCCGATCCCGATTGTCGATTTCCGATTTCTGAGTGATCTGATTCCGCCGGTTTAGGATCAGAACCGGTTTGGTTACTGTGTTCTGGGGTTTTACCCGACTCAAATATCGACTGGACCCGGTTTATAAAGTTCCGGTTTTGTATAATTGAATCAGACGAACCAAGTTCGATAATGCCATTGTTGATGGGTATGGAGACCAATGTGCGTACCCCGTGAAAACCGGCTTCTTTAGCCCTCTCGTAGTTGCTAAACCGGAGCTCGTCGAGACCGGTTAGCCAAACCAAAGATTCATCGAATATTTCCTTTCTCGGCGACCCATCTTCACTGTAAAAGGATGTGGCATAAAACAACTCCAGATCATCTCCACCGTCCATCATCAGCTCACACTCGATGCTGTTAGTTGTATACTTAAAGAAAGAAACAAAAACAAAAAATCAAGGGTAAGACGAATTATATGGTTTTCTTAATAGAATTTTTTTATAAAGTTTAATAAAAGAAATTTTGGATATATTAGAAAACATAAGGGGTAAAGAAAATGAACATTTTCTTGGGATTTGTTGTTCTTGTTTCCACAGAAATGACCGTCAACCCAAACCAAGTAAGACCGGTTCGATGGTTCATCAAACATCTTATGCCAGAAAATGATGTAAGCCCATCGGTCCGGTGAGGTTTCCAGGACAAACCGGAGTTTTTGTTGAAGTGCTAGATCCGCCGGGGAAGAGGACACCATGGCTGGAGTTTGTCGTGTAAAAGAGAGCAGAGAAGAGGACAATGATGGAGAGAAAGTAAGATTATACATTTCTTTTCCCGACCAAAGAGAAGACAAGTAGAAAACGATGAATAAGATTCTAAATTAATAGAGAAGAAGATATTAAATGGAAAGAAAATAAGTTTATTTTCGATAAGTTATATCAAATTTTCATTAATGATTTTCGTGAATTTAAGTTTATGATAAATATTCCAATATTAGTAAGTTAATTAGTCACGTGAAAAATGAATTGTTTTCCTTCTTTGACGTTATAAGAAGAAAAATTATCGTATAGTGGTCCACCTTTGATGAAATAGACAATATATCATTTAGGATTTATATAAATTATATTTTATGATAGTTCAAACTTCAAAGGAAAACTTATTTTGACAAATTTGAATAAAAAGAACATGAGAGTAAATGGATGATGACTTTAACTCCATATATAGTGGTGACACAATCTATACTATTAATTGGGAAGCACTCAAACATAAATAACCTTATAAAGTGTAAAGTATTACAAAAATGATATTGTTTTTTATTTTTAAATAAATTCATTAAAGATACAATAGTAATCACAAAATAATATATTTAAATAAAAAATAACAAATAATTATTAGTTCCCAAAAAATTAAACTCACTTTCTCTCTCTTATTAATTATGGACGAAAATTTAATTTTTTTTTCTAAAAAGTTGTTAACCAATGAGAATTGAAAAACTAAGATTTGATATCCAACTAAAATTTTATCTAAACCAATCCTAATAAACTATTCTATATCAGAAATAAAAAGAAAAATAATACCATTTTAATTCAAAATTTAAAAACACTATAGTTTAAAAAAAATTATCAATGGAGGATTTTAAGATTGAATTTGAAATTTTGTAAAAAAATTAAATAAAAATATTTAAGACTCAGTTTTGTTGCACACAGTTTTCGAAATAATGTGAACTAATTATATATTTTGCATTCAAAATAAATTATGCAGCAATATCATATCCCTTTTATAGATATATCTCAAATTTTAATTTTAGTCTAAAAAATGGAATTAATTATGATTAAACAATGAAAAGAAAAATATGCAAAATTTAGCTAGAAACATTAATAAATTTGTTAAAATATATATATTTATAACTTTAAAAGCATACATATTAATCCGCAAAACTCACAGTATATATTGTAATATTGTATGGTATTTAAAGGTAAGCAAACAAGAATTTGGAACATAATTTTAATGGAATAAAATAGAAATAGAAATTACGAGACGAGATGGAAGGAGAACATATATTAAAAATCAAACTAAATACCCAACTGGTATGAGTTCGGGTTAGCACTATATAAAATAAATTTGTTTACACACATAACCATGTACATACGTTTTCAGTTACACATACTCTATTTATGACAGATATGGGACCGTAATATTTTTATTTTACGTATACGTGACAGGTTATGGGACAAAGAATTTATGACAGATACCGGACGTGATATGTTTCATGTTCCAAAATAGTTACGCCTTGCTAATATACATGAAATAATCCAAACTAAAACCGAATTCATATCCTATTTAACATATGTAATCAAACTGTTACACCATTTAACTTTTGCAACTAAATTAGTCCGGATCTTAAAATATAATTATGCATTAACGCAACTGAATTTTTTGTTCATTACTCTAACTTTATAATATTTATATTATTACGAAGTTCACTAATACAACAAAATATTTTATAATTTTATAATCTATATAACAATTTCTATAAAAATATTTCTACACGTACGTGGATCCAGATCTAATACACTAAAATATATATCATAAAACAAAAAAATAATCTATATTGAATTAAATTTTGTTAAAAAAAATTTAAATTATGAAACCCCGCACGTACGTGCGGGTCATGATCTAGTAACGATATTAACCCAAATTATTATGTTACAAATTGGTCGACTATATATATAGTTATTATCCAATAAACTATTGAATGGCAAAACGAATAATAATTCTTTGAACTCGTCACTCTAGAACAACTAATTATCACATAATTAACGAAATAAAATTTAGTTATCTTATCATTCAGCATAATATATGTTTAACCAAGGGGACTTGATTCATCATAAATTATTTATTTGATATCACATTTTATACCAATCACATCATTTAACGAAGTATGTTCCCTGAGAGGATGTATGGTACTAGATATCCTAAACCTCTTAATTAGTAATTCAAAACAAAAAAGAGTTGAATTAATTAGTTAGAAAATAAGGTGGATTTTGATGGTTTTCAACAAATAGTTAATTATTCATATTACTAGTAGATGGTTCAAGTTAATTAAGCATTGAGAATTGAGAACGTCAATGAAATCATGCATGAAAACAAAAAATGAAATGGCATGATAAAAAAAGGAACTGATATATTTAAATTGGGGTAAGCATTGATCGAAGTTGAGTTATAGAGAAAACAATAAGGAGTTATTAGAAGCGATCAATGATCCTCATGACAGCGTCAGAGAGTTGAGCATAGATATTGATTTGACTAAATAGTTGGGGAGACGTGAACTTGACACTTTTGAGATTGAACCGACATCCCAGGGGAAAGCCAAGAGCAAGCTTTATCGATCCGTTGGTTTTATCGTAATCACCGGTTTTCAGACTTGTTTTGGCTTCCGACAGTATTGTAGATACATTAGTCGACAAGTCCTTTTTACAAGCCTCCAGAGCTGTTTTCACTTCACCTTTATCTTTCTTTGACGATAGATCTGTTATGTTGCTACACAAATGTTTTTAAACAAATGATATATTAGAGGATATTGTTATATGTATTTGGTTATAATATATATTTGGTTGTAAGTGAAAACTTGCTTGGTGATGATATGGAGGTGGGATTCGAGACAGTTTATGACGATGGCAGCTATGCCTAAATGGTTGGCATGAATGGAGGTTGGGTCGGATTCAAGACATTGCATGCATATGGCTGGGACGGCTGCATTGTGGCATTCATTTATCATCAGGTCCTTCTCGGCGCATATCGATATGGGAGAGATCACCAGAAGTGTTAACAGCAGAAACTTGATCATCGTCTTCATGCTAAAGTATGATTGATTATATAGACTATATATATTTCTTTTTGGGGGTGAATTGCTTATTTAAACTAAGAATATGGGACTGTGGTTGGTCATGAGTTATCTCTCGTACATACACTTGTTTAACCTCTTTAGTTTTACTTTTTTCAACTGACCATTCAAATGCAAACTGCTGTCTTATTTTATTTCATTTTGGTAGAAAGCAGATCACATCTCTCTTTTTTATTAATTATAATTTATACATTATCTTTTGTGATCTCTTTACCTTTAATATATGTTTTAAAGTTTTTTTTTTTTGAATAATAAAATTTAAAAATAGACATATGGATATTATTAATTATTGTAATAATATGTTTTATAGCTATCAAGTATGCCAGTAGGGTAATTAAAGATGGTTTTCTAATAAATTAACAAAAAGTAAGTAAATAATTGTATATTTATTAGTTGTAACTTGTAAGTAGTAATAATAAATTTAAATAAATGATTGTTTAAAATAAACTTCAGTGTAGATTTTTTATTTATTTAACTTTGATGAATATTGAATACTTCCTTAAAGATAGGCTAGCTCATAGACATGTTTATACAATGCGTCTATACTAAAGAGACTAACCTTTTTTTTTGTGTGCAAAACATACTACTTGTTTTAATTCATTCAACCCAAAAACAATTAAAAAAAAAAGGTTTCTGGAAAATTTAGAGCAATACAAAAGCCCAATGCATGCCCATGAACTTAAAAACATGTTTTTAGTTCACGAAGAGTAAAATATTCCTACCGCATCTAAAACCAATTGCTGTTCTGGCCACATAAATGGTCAAAGCCTCTCGTCCATTTCTTTCCACTTTCAAAATTCTTCAATCCATCACTATTTTGCATTACTTTTAAAGAATCTTACGAAGAATTATATTCGAAATAAAATTTCGGATATACGTACGTACTTGAAACAAAATTAAGAAGAGAAGACCAATGCATAATTGCATATTTAAGGTAGATTTTGCTTCACTTTTTTTGCAAGTGTGTGATTAAAGTTTTTGGGGCATATCATGAGGTTGTTTTTTGTGACCGTAAAGATTTAATGAACAACAATTGCGTAGACAACAAAAACGTAAGTAAATGTTGGTCAGATGAATTTAAAGATTTAGAGGATAAATTTCTTTACTTGATCAATAATACAAAGAAACTTCGTTTTCACATATCCTTATCAACGTAAACGTAACATAGAAGTTATATTGATGGTATACTACTTCCTTGTCTAAATGATTAATCTACTGTAATATAGTTGGCAAAGCAAAATTAAAGTCTTTTTTTTGTAAATCTGAAGGTTCGCTGAACCTCAGACCAAATTTCGGAATTAATAAAAATGTAAAATTCCAATTGACAAGTAAACTCATAGAAGAGATCAGTATAGTAAATATTGTTCAGCATAAAATTTATTTTATTATTATCACGAAATGATAATTTTCATGATCTGGCACATAAGCGTACAATTATTCATCATGAGACATAAATATGAACAACAACAACAACAACAACAACAACAAGCCACACAATAAGATAAAGATGAAATGAAGACCGAGATTTATTTACAGTCAGCAAAATGAGATAGGTATAATATCTATTAAAAAAGGCCAAAATATATATATATATATATATCAAACCCTAAAACACCGGATGAGATGGTTATGATGATGATGGTGATGATCAAGGAGATTATTACCGATAAATCTAGTGTTTTCTCGATCGATCAATCCTCGAACATACCTAAACTCCTCAACGTGACAAGGGATTGTGATTGTCCCTTTTTGAGAAAAACCAAACTCTTCTTCAGCTTCCTTCAAGAGTTGCACAAACAAAGGATGATTAAAGTACATAACTGGAATCACAAATCTCTCTTGCTCTTCTCCTTGTCCTACCTTCACTGCCAAACACCCTTTTGGTACCTTTTCATGATCATGCTCATGATGATGGAGACGTGGGATGTGGAAGCTCCAGTGGCTCATGACTTTGTCTCCGCTACCCATTGGACGATAATATATATTAGTATAGATAATATATATGGTTTAGTTAGTTTGTTGCCATGGTTTCTGTCTCTCCCATGTTGGTTTATTTTCTCGAGAAGATGGTTTTTGTTTTGCCTAGAAAGTGAAGGAAAATAACCAGGGTTCTTGGAGAGTTGTAAGAGATGGATGGTGAAGTCGCTTGTTGGTCATTTGCTTTGAAGATGCGTCTCTTTAATCCTATACTATTATTTGGGGAGTACACTTTATAAGATACCCTTAACTAACCTTTCCTTTTGTAAAAATTTACTTAAGAATGCCATTAGAGATAAAAATTCAAAGAGTAAATTAATTCATCTCATTAAGGATAAACAAGTAAATTTATACAATTTAATTAATTTAATTTAATTATAAAAACGAAAATACATTATTATTATTATTTTTAAATGACCAATCAAAATGAATATATAAGATTTGATATCTAACTTACCTTATTAATTTTTTATTAATCATTATATTTCACCTCTCATCTTTATATGATTCCATTATTGTGAAACAAATAAATTATCATATCATCCATATAATAATAAAAAATAGATTTTTTTTCCGCATATGCCATGATTTGAATTTTTAAAAACGAATATAAATTATTCAATTTATGAAAAAATAAATTTAACGAGTCAAAAATTTAGACTTGGATAATATATTTCTTTTAAACAAAAATAGATTCAACAAAAATTCCGCCTCAATAACGGGTCAGAATTTGAGTAATTATATTCAATTTCATATTTTTTTAAAATATATAATTTTATATACTACGATAAAATTTTATATATTTTAATTTGGAATATTTGAAAATAGTTTTACTTGATATTTAAAAACAAATATCATCAATACTTAATAAATAAAAAAATAAAAATTATACATACTAATTTGGTTTTCTTAAAACAAATATATTTAAAAAATATTTATAATAGACAATGGGTTAAATATAATGTATTATATAATGGAATGAGTTATGATCCTTATAACTATTTGAATATTTATATTTAAGTTCATACAATTATTTTTAAAAAAATCTTAATTTTATATTCTACAATAAAAAATACAAAATATTTTAATTTGGAAAAATTTAAAAATAGTTTAATATAATATTTTAAAGAATATCAAAAATATTTAATAAATCAAAAGATAAAAGTTATAAATACTCTAATTTCATTTTTCAAAGCATAAATATTTAAAATATTTATAGCAAGCAACATGTTAATTGTAATGTATTATATGATAAAAAGAGTTATGATCTTTATAACCGAAACCATGTTAAGATTATATGATGAGATGAGTTAAATAAGGTTTTACACCTCTAAATATTTAAAATTTTGATTCTATAACTATATATGAAAATAATGAATGATGGATTGTGAACACAATTTTTTCATTGGGATTCTAAAATAAAAATATAGGTACGCACGGTTTAATTTAATCTTATTATATACCAAAATATATTTATTATATACACAATTTTTTTTCACTTACTACTAACTTATATCAAATACATACGTTTTATTTTTAACAAAAAAACGTAAAAAAACCGTAAAAAACGAACTGCAACTAAACCGAATTACATACGGTTTCTATATGGTTTCACTTTCTACAAAACGAAAAAAACGATACTAAACCGAAAAACCGTACCCCACCCCTAATATTTTCTCATCAAACAAAATAAAATAAAATAAAAAATCCTTATATGTCACTGTATTATGTAAAGAATTATTAAAATTGTACTATAAAACAAACAATAATCTAACTTTATATAAATTTTTAAAAATTAAAATTTCATCCGTGCTGTTCTAGCACGGGTTATGATCTAGTTGGTTTTAAAGAGTGATATTTCTTGTATATATAGCAAAGTTGGAGTGCGCATAATTTACTTTTCTTTTCTTTTTTTTCTTATTTGGACCGAATTTGAATCCTTAATGATATATTTTTAAATAGAATATCGAATATAATTTACTTGAAATTTAAGCACTCATCAAACAAACTTTAATCTTATTATATGTGTATATATTATTATGTACTTTTTTGTTCTTTTTTCCTTTTTGTCATCATCAAAACGTAAATGATAATTATCCAGCTAACCCTAGATTAACGGAGATGATGACACACTTAACCGTGATTATATTTAAAATTAAAATGCGCATCTTCTTTGATTGTATACGTGCTACGTGGTTTAGTCATGGTAGGAAATTTTCGGTTCGTGCAAACCGGTGAAAAGTGGATTGGTGGGTCATCTCGTCTGTTTTACAGGTTTCATATTAACTAACAATTAGTAAAAAACTAGCGTTTGATTAATTGATTTAAATATTTGAAATCTTACACATGTTGCCTTTCCCAAAGTATTTTCCATACGACTTTGCCGTCTTCTTTTCTTCGCTATTCAATATAATGCTAATTCACATCAAGAATAAAGTGAAATTCTTGGTGCTGTCAATTGCAATATTGATTTGTTATTGTTTGTAGATTTATTTCCCCTCCAAAGACGATTCATTTATTAGAAGAAGAAGACATATAATGTGTAGTACATATTGGTCATATATATATTGTTATTGACAAACGAATCAATGCGTAAATCTTTGGCGAAATATAATAAGTTTAAAGAGACGCTTTTAAATGGGGACAAGCGAATTAATGGAAGTACGTATAATTGTACAGAAAAAGCTACACCTCATAGATTGTTGGAATATCAATATCTAGTGGAGAATATTATTTTATAGGTAAATTAAATTCCCACTTGAAATTAAAAATATATTATGCCAAAATGCTTTTACCTTTTTATATTTCTCTGAAAAGATATTTTCTTAGCCTGTCAGAAAAAAAAAAAAAAAAAAGTGAAATGGGCCGTCAAATGCAGGCCCGAAAATTTGACATAATACTAGGTTGGTAGTTTATGGGCTAAGCCTAATACTTTGGTTATATTGACTTTTTCTCCTCGAGAAAGAAATGTTTGGCAGACTCGTTTTCTTTTTAATTAGTACTATTTTGCTACAAACTTAACCAATCAGGCAATCACATTGCAATTTTTATCAACAAAAGCAGATATTCAAGTACGTAAAAGCAGCCATTGTGATCGAAATCAAGAAATGTGTTTCTTTCTTATCACTGCCTAGTCCCTACTTATAAAGCAACAACTTAATCTAACTAATTCATGTATATGATTCAGTCAGTTTAAAAAAAAAAAAAAAAATTAAGCCCCAAAAACCTGAACTTCGAAAATTAGTCGATGAGCAACACAAATTTTTGATTGAGAGCAACATCCAATATTAGCACATGTGCATTTATGATACGTAGGAAGTCGCGATTGAATTATTGAAAGAAGATGTCACATCTTCATAAATACTAGGAAAATGTGTGACATGAAGATAAAGCACTTTGACAAAGCAAAAACAAAAGACTTTCCAATCTCTTTTTGATATATTTTCCCATAGTCAAAACTCAAAAGCTTCAATTTCCCGTGAACCCTATTTAGCTAGTTTAGTCAATCACATTAAATTATTAGGTTAATTGTTCTGAATAACTTCACATCCAAACTTATTTACAGAAATCAATAAAAATAAGTAAGACAAGACAATTATAACTGAAAGATCATTTATATATATATATAGATATATATATATAGATATATATATATATATATATATATATATATATATAAAATTTGGCAAGGGTGGAGGAGTGGAAGCACTATTGCTGAATCATTCTATTTCAATATGTATACATCCTACAATTTATAGATTTCCCATAAACCTAGCTAGATCTGCTCCTGTTGGTTAGTGACGAAAAATCAAAATCAGTTGCAATCAGCAACGATTATATTTTCTTGCAATATAATGAAAACTATAAGCTACTTTAGTTATGTAAATATGTAATTCTGTAAGAAAAAGTAAGTCTAAATCGCCAAAATGTTTGACTAATAACTACACTGCATGTTACTGTTTTTGTCAAACAAAAGAAAACTATGCTTATATGTTACCGATCGATTGCTTTCTGAATTAATCAACTAAATACGAATTCTTCACTTAAAAATTGAACCAAATTATATTCACAAAAAAAATCGGTAATCATATATAGCGACTTTTAACTCTTTTAAATATTTTTATGGATATGCTATTATAATCTCACGTTAGCAAATTTAAAACAGTTTACAATTTGTACTTTTTCTGCATTTGTATAGAATACAAATTTTATTATGGAGCAGTAAACACAATTTTAAAAAGGAGGAAAACTTATAACTATTGGATCAATGAGCATAGAAACAAGTAATATAAATTAAGAGAAAGAGATAGAGAGGACAATAGTAATTATACATACATTGTCATTTGTCAAACCAAAAGAATAAAGGTTTTGTAGTTTTCTCAGAGTGATTGAAGGCAACATGTTGAGGGGGATGAAGCCTGGTCCGACGATACCATGTATATATATATGTACATTACACAATCATATAATGCATCATAACATATAAACATGTGTATGCGTTTATGATATCCTCGATCCAAACAACATTCCCCACAACTGAAATGGCCTCTTCACGATAATCAGTCGCAGCTGATCAATCTTAGAGGAGTTATTTATATGTAGAAAGAGAAAGTGATAGAAGACATTAGAAAGATATGATGATGATGGTGTTATGATGAGGGAATGATGAGGATAAGAGGAGGAGATGGGCTTTTAAGAAGACTGAAACAAGTCGTCATTCCAAAACCCTAGCCCTTGTCTTCTTTAAAAAAATGTATTTATATCGACGTACTTAATACTCAGCCGACATGTTTTAAATTGAAATTTTACATATTCTTCATAAGAATTTTAATTTCCTTAGTTTCAGAAGCTGGCAACCACGTCTAGCTATGTTATTAGTAACTTTTTTTCGTTAATTATCTAATTCCTTCCTTACTAATTGGACATATTTTCAAGAAAGAAATTTTTAAGAAGATAGATCACCGTATTCATAAACTACTATACTGGTATAAAGTAATGAAGTTATATTATAGAACCATGCATAATGTATATGAGCATTCGATCCGTAGAAAACCTAACATTTTTAAACTTGGTGTGACTAGTTGATAATCATATATATATAAAGATCTCGATCATACCCAATAACCTAAACCATTAATTCTTCGTTATACCAATTCAGATTATCCAGAAAACTAGAATATAATTTGTCCAAATTAATCTATCATTTATACGAAGTATATATAGACATAGTATATATATGAAATTGAGAAATAAAGAAGGCAAGAGGAAATCGTCAGAGTAGTAGTTGGGGTACATTGAGGATGACCAGTTGTAGAAACAGTATTTATTTTTGTTTTACTTTTTTAGGTACACTGCCAAGTTCCCACTTTATCAGTTCATGGCACGTTTCAATTAATCTATATTTATTATACTTGAATTTATTGATTAACTCAATTTTTTGCCTAACAAATACACATAATTTTAATTGGACAATAATATATGTAACTGAGAAATAAAAATACAGTATATTTTTTTTTTATTAAAAAAATCTATTAATTATTAATGGAATATATTCTAGTTTATTTTCTTATATATATATTGTTATTATTATAGTATAGATTTGTTTTATACGTTTTTGTAACCTCATAATATTTTGATTCTGGGTAAGAGGAGAAGAATGTAAAGGCCATATCTGATACAGTATCTTTCAATGGAATTAAATATGTATGTTTTGATAGTTTAATAACTATATACATCGGTCATATGATTATATGCGCACAAATATAAGAAAATTTGTAGAATCATGAGGTCTAAGCTAATTGGAAGTATTAGTGGAAAAGTTGTTCAACGGGAAGACATTACTCTTGTTTCTTTATGGCATGGGGTATTTTTCACTTGAACTTCACGCCACTGTCTAAACCATAGATGTTCCCAATATATATAGTTTTTTCTTAATATTTCACGATATTTATATGAAGAAATCATTAATTACTTTTTTCGATTTTAAAATCATTAATTATTAATATTTCAAAATTAATAAATACAGATGTGTATGTGCATGCAGATAGTCTGGCGACGACTACGTCCTGTGACATTGTAATTAGGGAAGTAATAAATACAATAAAATTAAAGCATGCTGTCAAGTTTTGAGGCATGTTTGTCTCTATGCTCTTCAGCTAATGCTATCCAGCTCTCTCTCCTTTTTTTTTCCTACTAATTTTGAATACCTTTTGTAGACAATCTCAAGATAATGAGATTAATGCTCTAAGAGAGCTTATTAACATAGAAAAATGAAACTGAAAATGAGATAGCTCGTATGGAGCTTTATTCAAATGTAAAGAACAAAAAAAGGAAAGAGCTTTAGACTTGTCTTCAAGAACAAAATAGATTTCGATAATGTTTCATAAAAAGGTTGAATGTGGCTGCTCAAAGAGGCAGCCTTGGTTACATTCATCAATGTCTTACATAACATATATATATATGAGAGCTCTTACTACAAAACCTAATCTCATGGACTAATGGGCTTCTCATGAGGCTAATCTTTGGGCTTTTTTGTGGCCTTTAATACCTTTTTTCTGTTTTAGTATTTGTATCGTCTTTTTTCATTAGTTTTGCAATTTTTTCCATATAGCCTCTGTTATCTAGGATGAAAATTTGAATGTTGTAGGTTTAGTTTGTGGTTGTCTTATGTCAATTTAAATGTTACTGTGTTTATGTTTGACCCCAAAAAAAAAGTTACTACTACTCCCTCCGTTTCGTTTTAGTTGTCGTTTAAGGTTTTTGCACACAAATTAAGAAAATCATTAAATCTTTTGTTTTACCCTTTATTAATATATTTTATAATTTTTTCATTGGTCAAAACATTAAAACATTAATGACAAAACATTAATTTTCACCAAACATTTGCATGATGAACACGAGCAAAGAGAAGAATCGGAGTCAAAGAGAATCTTTATTCAACAGTCAAACAGAGTTTGTTACAAAACTTATTGAATGAATGAAAATAGTAATCTTAAGATTATATATACAACTTAATAATCGACATTAAACCAATACCAAGTTAACCAGAGTTAACCGGATCAAACCATCTCCAATACACCCCCCTCAAGTCTTTATCTTCTAAGTGTCTGGTTTGGAAGATATAGACTTGACAGAGACATTTTCTTGATCAAACCATGGAATGGTCCTGGATGAAGAGGCTTGGTTAGAATATCTGCAAGCTGATTGCCAGTAGGAACATGTAATGTCTTCAGTTTTCCAGCTTTAATTTGATCCCTCACTGTATGACAATCGATCTCTATATGTTTGGTACGTTCATGGAACACTGGATTCATTGCCAAATGAAAAGCCGATTTGTTGTCGCAGAACAACTTTGCAGGACAAGTAACTGAGATATGTAAGTCCTTCAATAATTGCTGCAACCAAATAAGCTCACAAGTAGCCTGTGCAAGACTCCTGTACTCTGCTTCAGTACTGCTTCTACTGACCACATTCTGTTTCTTTGATTTCCAAGAAATCAGTGAATTACCAAGATAAACACAGAATCCTGTCACAGATCTTCTACTATCTTTGCACGTTCCCCAGTCAGCATCAGCAAAACCATTCAAACACAATTCATTATCTGCAGGATACATCAATCCTTGACCAGGATTAGCCTTTATGTATCGTAACACTTTATATGCAGCTTGAAGATGAATATCCGTTGGTGCTGAAAGAAACTGACTCAGAGAGTTCACTGCATATGTAATATCTGGTCTGGTGATGCATAAGTACAGAAGACGTCCAATAATACCTCTGTATATAGTAGGATTTGGTAACAAAGTACCCATCTCTTTAGTTAGATGCAGAGTTGGATCCATTGGTACTGAACTTGGTTTACAATCAAGTAATCCTGCATCCTCCAAGAGATTCTGAGCATACTTTCTTTGACACAGTGAGATTCCTTCAGAAGACCTAGCTATTTCCAATCCTAAAAAGAATCTAGCAGGTCCTAAATCTTTAATTTTGAACTCTGATCTCAAGAGCTCTTTTAACTGTTCAACAGCCTTGTCATTGTTACTGGCAATCATCAAGTCATCAACATAGACTAGCACAGCAACAAAACTATCTGAAGTCATTCTCACAAACATAGTATTATCCGCAGGTGATTGTACATAGTTTGCTCCCAACAGAACTGAAGAAAACCTCTTATACCATTGTCTAGATGCTTGTTTAAGGCCATAAAGAGATTTCAAGAGACGACATACCGGTTGAGAAGGCAAAACAGTATCTGTTGGAGGTGTGTATCCTTGAGGCAAGCGCATATAAATTTCCTCATCAAGTTCACCATGCAAGAATGCATTAGATACATCCATCTGTGTCAAACTCCACCCTTTTGCAGCTGCAAGTCCAAGTAATAACTTCACACTAGCAAGCTTTGCAACAGGTGAAAAAGTATCCATATAGTCAATACCTTCTTGTTGGGTAAAACCCTGAGCAACTAACCTTGCTTTATACCTTTCCACACTTCCATCTGGGTTATATTTGATTGTAAATACCCATTTACAACCCACAACATTCTTACCCTCAGGTAAAGATTCCACAACCCAAGTCTTATTAAGTTCAAGAGCCTGAAGCTCCTCATTTGCTGCTTTAGTCCATTTTTCTGATTTCATAGCTTGTGCAAAGGTCTTAGGCTCAGTCTCTAGATTATAAGCACATATGTATGAATTGAAAAGAGGAGTAAGCTTATCATATGAAATAGTAGTGGTAATAGGATGTGGACTAGTTCTTTTAAGTGGTATAGAAGAAGAGGAAGTAGATAGGATAGGATTATTTTGTGTAGTGGTATTTAATATGGAAGAAGTATCAGGTGGTAAAAAGGAAATAGAAGGAACAAGGGAACAATGATACTCAGATAAGTATACGGGTGCTTTAGTAACCCGTTTAGGCCTAGCAATAGGTACAGAAGAGATATCCGTATCTGGTGTAGCTGCATTTTGTTCATTATTATCAGTACTAGGTGCTGAATGTGCAGATGATGCAGATGATGATGATGTATCTTCCGGTAATGCAGCATCTAATGGAAATGTTTCAACAAAATGCAATGGAGCAGGCATAGGCAAAATGCTATTAGGAAACATATCTACTGATTTTGAAAGTAACTCACTGGTTTTGAAAGGAAACTGAGTTTCATGAAAAATCACATTTCTAGAAATCAAAACAGCATGAGATTCTAAATCCAAAACTTTATATCCTTTAAAACCAGAAGGATATCCAAGAAAAACACATGGTTTGGCTCTTGGAGAAAACTTGTTTCTTTCATGATTATTAGTAGAAGTATAACAAAGACAACCAAATGTTTTTAGCAAAGTATAATCAGGTTGTTTTTCTAAAAGTAACTCATAAGGAGATTTATCTTTCAACAATGGTGAAGGTAATCTATTTATCAAATGAGCAGCTGTAAGAACACAATCACTCCAGTAAGGTAAGGGTACATTTGACTGAAATAACAATGATCTAGCAACATTTAATAGATGTTGATGCTTGCGCTCAACAACAGAATTCTGTTGAGGAGTATAAGAACAAGAAAATTGATGAACCATGCCATGTTCTTTAATAATATTTGTAAAAGCTAATTCAGGAGCATTATCAGAACGAATGGCTTTAATTTTTGCATTATATTGTGTAGAAATGAGTTTCATGAACACTGGAAAAACAGTAACAACTTCACTTTTATTTCTCAGCATATAAACCCATGTAATCCGAGTACAATCATCAACAAGAGTTAAGAAATAACGAAAACCTTCTACAGACTCAACACTAAAAGGACCCCATATGTCTAAATGAACAAGATCAAATGGATTCTTTGCTAGATTATTATTTGAAACAAATGCTAATCTTTTCTGTTTTGCTAATGGACACACTGAACAATGTAAAACATCAGGAGACACTGTTTTTAAAGAAGGAATGATACTGACAAGTTTCTTTAATGCAGGAGAAGACGGATGACCAAGTCTTTGATGCCAAATGAGACTATCAGCTACAACAGATCCAGAGAAAGAACTAGCTTTAGGTAATGATGGTGAGAGGGATGTATTCTGTGTTTCAAGAATATATAAGTTGTTGTAGAGTTTACCCCTCCCAATCATCAAGCCCTGAGAAAGTTCCTGGATATAACAACAATTAGGAAAGAAATGAGCAGAACAAAGCAAAGTTTTAGCAAGACAACTAACACTAATCAAGTTGAATTTAAAATCAGGTACATGCAAGACATTATATAAAATGAGTGTTGTAGTGATGCATATGGTTCCTGTGTGTGTGATAGCAACCCTAGTACCATTTGGTAAAGTTACAGTTACACCAGTCACAGGTATCAATTCTCTAAACATTGCTAAATCTGAACAGACATGACTAGAAGCACCACTATCTATTATCCAAGCATCACTTGGCAAAAAATTTTGTATAGATGAAAGAGTAAGATTTTGAAAAGTGAGATTATTATTCTCATACCTAAGACTTGTGGAAGGAAAGGGAATAGTACCAGAAGTAGAAGCCTGAGCCATAAGACCATGCTCTGTGATAGTCGCAGTAGAACTAGAAGCACCAGTAGAAGTAGCTGCAGGCTCTGGAATCCTAACTTGAGCATTGAATTGTGAAATAAGATTTTGTATCTGATCTTGTGTAAGATCCTGCAAATTGAGATTATTTCCCCCACTAGTAACATGTGGCAACATAGGAATATAAGATCCAGCTTCAGAGTAGGCTGCATTTGCAGACTGCATTGCATTAGAATAAGGCACCATCTGTAACTGAGACTGAGGCATGAACATCTGAGGTTGTGTCATTTGCATTTGAGCTACAAGTGGTTGTTGCATCCGGGGTTGATAAGGTGACATTTGCATCCTTGGTTGAAACTGTTGAGGAGCATTCCTATAAGTAGTAGGAATCTTATAACCCGGAGGATAACCATGTATCTTGAAGCACTTTTGAACTGTATGCCCTGTCTTTCCACAATTAGTACAGATTGGTTTCTGAGCTGGTCTTGCAGTGTTATATGCTGCAATATATCCCATATCTCCATTCTCCATCACAGGAGCTTCATAAGCAATTGTCTGAAAAGCCACATTGTCAACTTTAGAAGAAGGACGGATTGACTTTTGTCTTTCATCTTGTGTCACAATATTGAAAGCCTCCTCTAATGTAGGGATTGGCTTTAACATCAAAATATGACGACGAGTCTGCTCATAACTCTCATTCAAACCCATTAGAAACTTAGTATTTTCCATGGTTAAAAGTGAACTATGTTATTGCACATCATGGGAATTTGAATTCTGATTTGACTTTTCGTTTAACATAGTTACTGTATCAGTTTGACCAACAGCTGTATATATACACAATAACAAAATACATATACCAGTGCATTAACGGAAGAATAATTTTTTGTTTGTTTGTTTATAATTAGTATAGTTTTGTTTTTGTCAAAAGTAACTATATGCAAATAAAATTTATAATGTTTTTGAGTATATTATGTTGAGCTGGCCCAATATATGAGTTATAAACCCGCTCTTTATGTCTTATGGGACAAGGCAATTAGCCAATTAGGTCCTTTTCTAATCTACACAGCCGATTACATTTACACGATTACACGAATGGCCCGTAACAAAAAAATAACATTACATTAAACTTAAAGTAAACTCAAAATACATTAACGTAATTAAGTTTAGACATGGATACTATCATATCATTGAACTGAAATTTTCGTAAAATAGATTATAATGACATTAAAAATTGTAAATAATATCACAGTTTAAATGTTTTAATGTGATTTACGACATATGACATTCACCAACTAAAGAAAAAAAGTGTATAAAGATTCATTTCTCTTATAACTCTGCTTAGAATTCTGTAGACATTCATACGAATGAAATTAATCTAACGTTTTTAAACGAAAGGTTAACATGAAGTAAAATAAATAAATAATCTCTTATTACCATCAAAATAAAGCCCAAAACCAAGATTCAATGGGCTGGCTCAAATCTTATCTTCTTAATTACATAAATCAATCCAGTAGTGAATTTAAGGTCCATTGTGTGCTTTATTTTTTTTAGCGCCAATTTTCTTTGTTTGTAATTCAATAGATAGTTCTTGATGATATCGTGAAGTAATTTTTATCCGGGAACAGTATAAATTAATTATATGAAGAGACGATTGTATTACAATATGTGCAATTATTTAAAATAGTGTTGAAGAAAAATCACAACTTTGATCATAATCGATCGTAAAGTGGACACCTGGTTCATGATCGATGGAAGATGAATCGAGGGAAAGAGAAGTGTTGAATCCTTGGACGTTACTGTTAATGACCATCGTAATCATTGGCTCTGTTTTTTTCTCTGACCAAATTGCTCTTCCCCTGTTTTTAATGCTAACTTTTCCGGTGATCTCTGTTTTCGGAACTTCATTATTAGGTGGAATCTTGTTCATGAGGTTGGCGTCAGGTTTCTCTGGATTCTGATTATGATCTGGTGAAGTGTGAGATTCGTTGTTTGTAAGTTTTGGAGAAGGAGATTTGATTTGGTTAAGTTTAGTTTGGGGTAACAATGGTTTAGGTGACGGTATGATTTGTGATTTGATTGGGGATGAAAGCGGCGGCGGTGCGGGAATCGGTGATTTCATCGGCGATGGTGACCTCTGTTCCGTCAGAGATGGTGGTGGCATAGGTGATTGATATTGGTGGATTTCACTAGCTTTCGGAGACAACAATGGCGATGCTGGTGGTGATGAGTGTGTCTGAGATCTTGCTTGTTTATCAGATTCAGGAGATGACGGTATTGTTTTAGGTTCTGGAGTAGATTTTGATGGTGGTGATGGTGAAATCGGAGGTGATTGGGACCGTGTTTCATCAATGGATTTAGATGGTAAAGGCGGTGGTGGCGGTTGGTGTTGCCATTCTTCAGTTGCTTGTAGCGTTGACGGCGGAGGCGGTGTAATTTTAGCTTCTGGCGATGATAAGGGTTTTTCACCATATTCTGATAATGACGGAGACAATGATCGGAATTGAGTTTCTTCAATAGATTTTGACGGCAGAGGAGGTGGAGTAGCTTTTAGCATTGGCGACGGTGGAGTTTTGACTTCTAAGGGTGGTAAAAGTGGCTGAGATTTAGCAGTTTTTAACAATGAAGGTGGTGATGCCTCCGACCGAAGCGGTGATCGGAGCCGAGTTTCATCAATGAATTTGGACGGCAAAAACGGTGGAGACGGTTGGGGCTGGGATTTTTCCGTTGCGTTTTGCGTCGACGGCTGAGGCGATGTAACTTTAGCTTCTGGTGGTGGTAAAGGCGGTTGAGATTCACCAGAATCTAATAATGATGATGCTTGCGACAGAGACGGTGATCGGAGCCGAGTTTCGTCAATGGATTTAGACGGTGGAGGTGGTTGGGACTGGGATTCTCCTGTAGCGTTTATCGTTGAAGGTGGAGACGGCAGAATTTTGGCTTCTGGTGGTGGTAGTATAGGTGGTTGAGTTTCACTTGTTTCTGACAATGACGGTGGCGATGATCGGGACTGAGTCTGGTTAAAGAATTTTGATGGCAGAAGCGGTGAAAACGGTCGTGATTGGGAATTTTCATTAGTGTTTATCGTTGACAGTGAAGACGGTGGAGTTTTGGTTTCTGGTGGTGGTGGTGGCGAAACTGGCTTTGTTTGAGAAATAGTTTCATCAATGGATTTAGACGGCAAAAGCGGAGGAGAAGTTTGGGATTGGAATTCTTCATTAGCGTTTAACGTTAATGGCGGAGACGGTGGAGTTTTGGCTTCTTGTGGTGGTGAAAGCGGCTGAGGTTTACCAGATTCTGATAATGTTGGAGGCGGTGGTCGGAACCGAGTTTCATCAATAGATTTAAGCGGTGGAGACGGTTGGGACTGAGATTCTTCGGTAGACTTTAGCGTTGACGAGGGGGACAATGGTGTTTTTGCTTCTGGTGTTAGTGGTGGAGGAGGCACCGATGCTAGAAATTGCTGCTGAGATTCAGTGGATTCTGGCGGCGATTTAGGAGGTGATTGGATTAATAGATTCCGATGTGTTTTGACATGTTTTGACATCAGTGGTGGCATTGGCTGCGATTGAGGCTCTTCCTTTGATTTTGGTGATAATAGCGACAGTGGTGGTTCCGGTGGTACATGTGGTGGAGAGCCGTGATGTTCCCTAGATTCTGAAAAAGACGGTGAAAGTGTTGATGGTGAAGGTATGGTAGATGGAAATGGTGGTAATTGTGGCTGAAATGGCGGTGACCGTGGTGGCGATTGAGACAAAGTTTCTTGAAGAGTCCTTCGTGGCGGCCTCTGTTGTGGCGGTTGGTGGCTAACGCTTTGCCGTAGTTGGACAAGTCTAGCTAAGTTTCCGAGCCGGAATCTCCGGCCAGATTGCCGATTATTAAACATTATTGGTAACTCTCATTAATTATTATTTGGTCGTTGAATATGTAGAATTGTATGCATATGCATGTTTGGTTAAAATAGATATTGATAAGCTTAAGCTCTATAACGAGAGGAGACAACTTTAGCATACACGAAACATACCTTCTTGAGACTAAGTATATTTGGTAATAGAAAGAAAAGTATTGGATTCACCTTTTATGTCCTTTCACAAATCACGTCTTCATGTACCTTTCATTTCTAAAATATACAAAATTGGCCCATTTGTTACAAATATTTTTATTAACAATACGTAGGGAGACATTAATAGGCCTTGGGCTTATTACTTTAAAGCCCAAGTTAAAAAGTCAACTTATCACAAAAGACAGGAAGGTGAAGATTGAAGAATAATGGTCGGAAGAAATCGGAGATAAGTCGTGAAGGAGGAGAGCGAGAGAGATTTGGGAGCCATTTTTTTCCATTACAGATAAGTTAGGAGTCACCTAACTCAGATTCGATCCGATGATGATGTCCGATCTTCCAAGGGATATGGCCGAGGAGGTGCTCTCTAGGCTTCCGGTGACATCTCTGAGAGAAGTGCGATTGACATGCAAAAAATGGAATAGGTTAACCAAAAGTCAAAGCTTTTTAAAGAAGCACATTGCAAATAAGAAGAAGCAGATTGAGGTGGTCATGATGCTAGAATCTAGGGTTTCTTTGATGAGCGTCAATCTCCTCTATCCATGTGTAGAGCGTATAGGTAATCTCGATGCAGATCAAATCGACATATCTAAAATCTTTCACTGCGACGGTTTATTCTTATGCATGACCAATTCTGGACTTGTTGTTTGGAACCCTTATTTGGGAAAAACAAAGCGGATCCAACCCAGAAATTCTTATCACAGATGGGACAGGTACGCTCTTGGATACGAGAAGAAGAAGACAAATAAGTACTCGAAAGTCTTGAGATTTGTTAATAATCACGACCCCAACGTGAATCACCGAATTTGTGAGTTTGAAATCTACTCTAATTCTTCATGGAAGGTTCTTGATGATCTCAATTTGGACTGGACTATATCGTTTAATCACAGTGGCTTGTCTCTAAAGGGCAACACTTACTGGTATGCTCAAGAGAAGATCGACCTAGATGGTCCTCCAGTCATAAGAGATCTCCCTGGTTTTCTACTCTCTTTTGATTTTACAACCGAGAGATTTGGACCGCGTCTGCCTCTGCCTTTCCACGCTTTGTTTGGAGATACTGTCACTCTTTCTAGTGTTAGAGAAGAGCAGCTTGCCGTGCTCTTTCAGAAACGCGGTTTACCTGGATACACCGTCAAGATATGGATTAGTACTAAGATTGAGCCCAATGCAGTGTCGTGGGGAACCAGCTTGTTCTTAGCTGTTGATATGAAACCACTCACTGGTTTTCAGTTTGACAGATACGCTGGGAGTTTCTTTGTTGACGAGGAGAAGAACGTCGCTGTGGTTCTTGATAAAGACAGTGGTAAATCTCGCAACATTGCTTACATCATTGGAAAGAATGGATACTTGAAACAAGTGGATCTTGGCGAATCTAGAAACCGATTCTGTTACCCACTTGTGTGCTCTTATGTTCCAAGCTCACTGCAAATCGAGCTAGGGAACACCCTAATCTAATAATTTCTTATTATCATGTTTTCGTTCTTTCATTCTTCGACTTATTAATTTGTATCTCCGGCAAGTGTTGGTTTCTTAATATGGCCTTGCCTTCTTCTTAATTAGCTGAAAAGAAAAGAGGATGGCTGCTCTCTCAACTCTACTTTAGCCTCTTATATAGATTCTACTGACCTAATTTGTCTTGTATATATATCTGTGTTTGGTGGCTGTGCCAAGAACTCTATATTTGGCCAGACTTGATTAACTTGTAGGAGGACAAAGCTATAAGCAAGTTGTTCAACCCTGGAACTATACTAAGGTTGTATTTTATTCTTCATGAACTTTTTAGCTTCTTGTCTGTTTGTTTTTATTTTGTTATTACCATAAGATAACCAATGGTTATTTCAATGAAATAGAGCACCATATAAAGATTCAATTTTGCATCTTATGCGCCAACATCACATGGTAATACACCACTACATGGAGCCAGAGTGCAAGCAAGACGAAGACGGTATTAAAAGGATTAGAAGAGATGACTCGTTTTCTTCTAGATCATCTTTGCAAGAAATTCCATTACTTTTGCCTCAAGATCCCGTTGACAAGGGAGCATAAAGCAAATGGAACGAACAATAGAATTGGTTATTTCTCTTTCTTGGAAATCCAAAGGTGATGGAAATACTCAAATGTGGGGCTTTGTAGACGGTTGTAATGTGCTACATCTTCCAGTAGCAAATCGTGGTTATAATGTAATAGATTCAGATTGGTGGGAAAACACAAGAAGGCCGGTTATCAGGTTGGGTAGCATGATGAGGCAGGGCAAGTCAGTCCGAGAACTTCATGCCGCTGTCAGGTGGATGTTAGGGAAGTATTTGGTTTGTGTTGAAGAATCTAGATTGATAACCACCTGGTTGTGAGTAGATAACTAATCATTTTTGAGAGTTGGATTTGGTTTGTGTTGAAGAATCTAGATTGCAAGTTCTGAGTTATTGTGTGTTTTACTTGCAGATCATCAGATTGGAGCCAAGCTTAAAACTCAAGAAACAGAAGCTTCACATCTTTTCTATTCCTAGCTTGTTTACGTTGTATATCTAAGCTGATATATTCTTAGCATTAGTTTAATCCCTTGCTTGCATCTCACTTGGATCTATAAGATCGGTACGGATTATCTTGAGATTAGTTGAGATGATTCTATGTTTCAATGATAATGTGTCTGTATGTAGGACAAGGGGAAGCGTGACAGATGATATGGATATTACAGGCACCAGTTCCATTGTTGCACGCAACGTTCCTCCTTATGATGCCACTACAAATTCTCCTCGGGGAGCTTACCTTTAAGGTTTACAAGTTAAGTTTTGTTTAGGAGATGCATTTGTTAACTGACTAATGTGGCTGGCAGAGAGGTGGTAACTACAACGGTACAGCATCTGTTAGAGCCATAATACATTGGCAGTATTAACATCATGTTTCTACTAGTACTAACCACAAAGGTGATTACATATTGAAATTTTTATTTTCAGGATGTATTCTCTTTGTGTGCCCAATGAAAAGAGTTCGGATTATGATGATTGATGATCTGGAACATCCAGAAAGGCGTTTAGACTTTGCCGTAATTTGACAAGTCTAGCTAAGTTTCCAAGCCGGAATCTCCGACGAGATTGTCGATTGTTAAACATTATTCTGAACTCTCGTTATGTATATTTGGTCGTTGAATATGTAGAATTGTATCCATATGTTTGGTTAAAATAGCTATGGAAAAGCTGTTGTGTAAGTAAGCTCTATAATGAGAGGGGACAACTTTAGCCAACACGAAACATGCCTTATACTCAAGTATATCAGTAACAGAAAGAAAAGCATTGGATTCACTTCTTACGTCCTCATAAATTAATACTTACTTATAGATACCTCTAGTTTCTGAAATACAAAATTGGCCCATTTGTTACAAAGATTAGGCCCATTTAATATTTGCGCTATAAAATGTAGGAATAATGAATAAAACCTTTGAAGTAAATTAGTGCAAATTAGATTTAAAAATACAAAAAGAATTTTGGTTATACAAAATCTACTTCAGATTTTTTTTTGTAAACTATAGATTTTGTATTTTTTTTTGTAGTGTTTTTTAATTATGTACGTTACGAATTCTAAGATATTTTTTTCTGTCAACAATATTTGATTATTTTCTTTAAAATATTAAGAAAAAAATGAAATATTTATAATCAATCATCTTCGGGTGGATGGATAATAGGTAAGTTTTCATTTTATCGGCTTCCATGGATACTCTCTCAGCATCCGTTTCATCCTTGAACCTCCCTTCTCTTCCTCCACCGCCGCAGCCACCGTTGAGATCCATCTCCCGCCGCTTTAAATCCAGCGCAAACGCCACCACTTCTGCTGCATCTACCAATCTCTCAAAACCAACATCGTCTTCACCTTCTTCATCATATTCCCACCACAAAAACCAGAATTTCTCCAGAGCAATCTCGTTTCCGGTTCCGCACACAAAACCCTCTAGAGTTACTCCTCCTCCGGTGCACGATAAAGCGGCCTCGGGGTTTGCTGCGGCGCTCGTTAGCGTTTGTCAATCGAAGAATTGTCTTGGTCGGACTCAAGAAGATGTCAGAAGATTGATGGTGTTTCTTGTGGGAGAAGAAAAGAAGAGGAACAAGGTCTTAGTCAATGATGTTGTTGAGAGAGGTAAATTTGGTAAACACTTGAAGGGCTTGGTCAAGATGTTGATTACAAGAGGTAAATCTGGGATTCTCGTTGATGTTTTAATGGAATTTCAGAGAATCTGTAATGAATTGGTCACAACAAAACTTGTCTGGGTTTCTTGATGATACAAAAGATTGTAAAAGAGATCATATCTAATTCCAAAGTTTGCGTCTTTACTCAGGAAATGTTACACTACTTGTCTTTGGTTGATGTTTTTATGGAATCTGAGAGAATCTGTAATAAATTGTTTGTCTGATGAAACAAAAGATTGTAAAAGAGATTATATCAAACCCAAAGTTTGATTTTGCTTCCACAAAGAATTAAAAAACAACAGGTTTAGTTACTACAGTGTCTTTGGTTGAGATTTCTTAATGAAACAAAAGATTGTAAGAAAAAAGAGTTACTGTCTTTTGTCTGTTGTGTTGATCAGACTTTTACATTGTCTTGATCTTCTTCTTGATTCTTGTCCTTCTGCATCTCCCAATGAACTTGAGAGCTTCATCGATTAGAATCACAGGGAAGGAAACAAGAATAACCACAAACCATTCCCTGAAACTCAAAGGCACAATCCCAAACACATTAGCTAAGAAAGGAACGTAGAGGATGACGCAGTGAAGCGCAAAGGAGACAGTCATGGCCACTAGTAGCCAAGGGTTTCTCCATGGTGGCATCGTTAAGAGACTGTTGTCTTCGGACAACGCGTTCAGCGAGTTAAACATCTCAATAGCCACAAGAACAGAGAGCGATAGAGTCATTGGCTTGACTTTCCCTAGAGTGAAGTAATCGCAAGGATTGTTCTCAAACGCGATGGTCCTAAGACCACCTGCGATTGTGTAAGGAGTCGCCGTGAAGTTCGTTCCCCACGAAGAACACTCTGACCAGTTTTGAAGCTGAGTGAAGCTGACCAACGTGTGTCCATCTGAGATTAGGCTAATCCCGAGGAAAGAAGCTTGTGTGTACCACAAGACAAATATTCCCACAGTTGCAACTCCAACATAAGAACCAATCACTAGATATCGAATAAGAACCCATGAATCGATGAGACAATCATCGCTTTTGCGGGGTGGTTTCTTCATGATATCAATATCAGCTGGATTAAAGCCTAGCGCTGTAGCGGGAGGACCATCAGTTACCAGATTAACCCAAAGAAGCTGAACAGGTATCATACATTCCGGTATCCCCAATGCCGCGGTTAAGAAGATGGAGATTACTTCTCCAACGTTTGATGATATCATATACCTTGAAATGAAATCATTGAGAACCACAAGATCAGTATAATTTACAAAGAAAAAATGTTACAAGATGTCATCTAATGTAAGGCTTTTTGTTACCTGATAAAAGCTTTCATATTGTTGTAAATGGACCGACCCTCTGCTACAGCTGAGACAATAGTACTGAAATTATCATCTGCAAGAACCATATCCGAAGCTTCTTTCGCAACCTGAAAATGTACCTCATCATATAGTAAGTATCAGAATCTGCATATTTTGTGATTCTTGAAGGTTGTTTTACAGTTAAGTTAGTTAATTTGTTTACCTCAGTTCCAGTAATTCCCATGGCGATACCAATGTCAGCGAGTTTCAACGCAGGAGCATCATTCACACCATCACCTGTCATCGCAACGATTTCTCCCATTTCTTTAAGCATCCTAACGATTTCTTGCTTATGCCTTGGCTCAGCTCGAGAGAACACTTTCCCTCCAGATTTTGACAGAATTTCGGATCTCCGTGAAGCGGGAAAAGACATAAACTCTTTACCGGTGAAGCTACTCTGCGAAAGATCTTCGTTTTCCGAAAACAATCTAATCTCACAACATATAGCCTCAGCTGTTGATTTGTTATCCCCAGTTATCACCATTACTCTAATCCCAGCGTCTCTGCAATCTTCAATTGCTCTTCCAACTTCTTCACGCGGAGGATCTCTTAGACCAACAACTCCAACGAAGATTAGATTTGTTTCGATGTTCGAATAGCTAGAAGGGTCTAAAAGCTTCTTGTGTGACGGATGTTCTTCTGAAGAGTAATCCGAAAACTCTCCTAAATCGTCTTTGTAAGCCAATCCTAAACATCTTAATCCCTTTGAAGTCATTTCAGAATGTTTCTTGAGGATTACTTCTCTGCTAGAATCATCTAAAGGGACAAGAGATCCATCAGCGAGTTGTGCAAAAGAACTTCTCTCAAGTATACTCTCAGCTGCACCCTGCAAAGAAAAAGGAAGGGAAGATTCACAAAACGTTTTTTATCGAAAACAAGAGAAGAAAAGATGGTGTTTTACCTTAACGAGAAGCCGGTTTTGTCCATTTGGTTTGCGCACAATAACACTCATGGACTTACGGACGCGATCAAACTCCAATGTCGCTACCTTTTTCGATATTTTGTTCCACCAATCGCAACAAGCTGGTGCAGCAAGAATTTAGAAAAGATCAATCAACAACATAGCAGCTGAATGAAATTATGCTAATGTCATGGTGTGAAAACATTCTAAAACTTACCTAGCTTCACTGAGCTACCATTGTCTGAAAAGTTTGCAACTTCCTCGATATTCTCACCGTTCTTCTTCTCTGGAATACCCATTTTCTCAACAAGAACTTTCAAGGCAGCTTCTGTAGGTAAACCTGTTGCCCTAAACAACTTCCCTTCATAGAACACTCCAGCATCATTACAAATTGAACATATCTCAGCAACAGCTTGCAAGTTAGCATCCATATTGTTGGATCCCCAATCAACAATTCCACCGTCTTTAGGATCATAAGTCGTACCATTGACTGAAAAGACTCGAGTAGTCGTTGTTTTACCGCCTAATGTGAAGAATTCGGTTGCAGACATCTGGTTTGTTGTTAAAGTCCCGGTTTTGTCTGAACAGATAACAGTTGTGCAACCGAGTGTCTCTACACTCGGAAGCTTCCTCACTATTGCATTCTTCTGCGCCATTTTTCTCGTCCCTAAAGCTAAACATGTCGTTATCACAGCGGGTAAACCCTCGGGTATCGCTGCCACGGCGAGAGCAACCGCGATTTTGAAGTAGTAAGTGCATTTCTCGAATGAAAACCTGATATTCACAGGTTTATAGCCATCCACAACATCCCAAGAAACAAAGTTCTTGTAGTTAATAATCCACACAAGAACACAGACAATGCAGATAGCTGTAGTCAGTCTACTCCCAAACTCGTCTAGCTTCTTCTTTAACGGAGTCTCACTCTCTTCAAGCGACGCCTCGTGAATCTGCCTCTGGATTTTCCCGATTTCCGTATCCATACCGATACTCGTCACAATGCAAACACAGCTTCCGTTACCAACCGTTGTTCCTGCGAAAACCATATTCTCTTTCCCTTGCAGTTCACAATCATCCATGACTACAAGATTCGCTCCTTTCAAAACCGGCATTGCTTCACCGGTTAACGAGCTTTGCTCGACTCTTAAAGTCGATGTTTTCAAACCGGAAACTCTCATATCAGCAGGGACTTTATCTCCTACATTTAACTCCACTATATCCCCTGGAACAAGCTCTCTAGCAGGCAAATTAGGCAAAACAGTCCCATCTCTCAAAACCTTTGCAGATTCACATTGCATCTCTTTAAGAGCCTCAAGTGCTTTCTCAGCATTACTCTCTTGCCACACACCAACCACAGCGTTTAAAATCAGAATCAAAACAATCACAAAAGGCTCAACAAAGGCCTCGAACCCTGAACCTGACCCATGTTCCTCGCTTTCACCTAAAAAGGCTAAAACGAAAGAGATAAACGCAGCACCGAGAAGAATCTTCACAAGCGTATCGTCGAACTGTTCCAATACAAGATGCCATAAAGGCTTGCCTTTCTCCTTAGCGAGCTCGTTGTAACCGTACTTTTGACGGCGGATTTGGACATCTTCACTGGTTAAACCCTTGTCTAATCTTGTCTTGTACTCTTTCAAACATTGCTCAACAGACCAAGACCACGCAGAGAACGACTTCTCCTCCTCCATTGGTTCTCAATAGCTTTACTTTGCAACTACTCAAAAACGGTTCTTTTTTCTTCTTGTGTATGTTAGAAACCGTTTATCAAATTCCTGTAGAAAAATTTCAATCATACAATGAAATTTCAGTTTTTAAACAACAAATAAAGTTGCAGTTTTTATTGACGGTTTGAATAATAAATATTCAAGATCTGATTAATTGGTGATCAAACAGAAAAAAAAAAAAAAAACCCAGAAACCAAAAACAAGAACTGAGTTAAACTGAGAGAGAAACAGAGTATAAATTCTTACCTAAATTCCAAGAAAAAAACCAGTAAGAGCTTTCGTCATTGAAATTTCAAGCATGAAAGAAAGTCCATCAAGAAAAAATAAATAAATGATTTGACTAAAAGTTTGCTTGGAGACAAAGCTGAAGACCCAGAATTTTTTGAAAAAGAAGGAAAATTTTATTCCTAAATTTGATTCGCGTTCTACCACTAAAAAGGAAAAAGGACAAATCTTGATTTGGACAAGTCGTGGTTTCGTGTTTGAAACTCGTTTTCTTTTCTTTTTCGTCTTTATTGCTTAAATTTTGAATATATATTTTGCTTTGTTCTTCTTCTATTCTCTCTGTGGTTTTTTGCTTTCCAGAAAAGCGAAGGTTTGGTAATAGTGGTGAGTGTGGTCCAATCTGATTGGCTGTTCATAAAGAAAACGGAACGTTACCATTCCTCAAAAAGACCATAATACCCTTCATTTAAAACCGTTATTACGCCTTTGACTTTCCCTTTCCCGTACGGCTTTGCTCGATATTGGGATATTCCATTTTACTTTTTTTTTTTTTTTTTTTTTCGTCATTCCATTTTACTTTCAAATTAGTATTATTATTCAAATTAATTAAATACGCGTACGTTTATTTTAAAATAATTTACAGATAATAGTATAATCAAAGCAAAAGTCAATGATTTAAGACTTTTGATAACCAATGAGAAATAAACCATAAAGTTCCTTACTGTTTCTATAATCGCAATAAATATTTAATTAAATCTTCAAACATCTGTCAGTAGGAGTGCTGTCTGAAAATCTGCAAGCCTACTCATACTCAAACCGTATTAATTGTTATATTCGATTTTGTGGTTACAACACAAAGGGAAGTTCCTCGAAGCTTCCTCCATTATTGCCTGCTCTACCTCCACTACGCTTTATATATATTTCTTATTATATATACCCACGTCCAATAAACTCATCAACCTATGTAGCTTTATAATAATTAAGTTTACAATTCACTATAGTAATGAGAAAATTTGATTAATTCTAAGCATATTCATTAGTTGGCACTTGGCGATGAGCAAAATAACAATAGGTTGATAAATAAATAATACTCCATTCGATATTTGGGCCGTAGAGCGTATTCTATAAGCCCAATATGAGTCCAGTACGCAAAGAAAAGAAGAATAAGATTCCGGGGACATCTAAACGGCGTCGTCTTCACAAAAGTCAGTACAGTACCCTTCACAGCGATCGTCGTCATCTAACAGTTAACGCCGTTAAAAGATACCGTAACGGCATTGGTTCAACAGTCTCTCCGGTTCGATCGCCCAATCATATCTCCGTCGCTGACGTAAGAATCTCCTTGTACACTGCAATTTCCACAAGCAAAAGGAGAAAGCTTTGTCTGAGGAAGACGAAGCAATGGGTGTACTCACGAACAAAGTCGAGAGGGACGAGCTTAAACCTGGTGATCACATCTACACTTATCGAGCCGTCTTCGCTTATTCTCACCACGGTACCTTTGTTTGATTCTTCCTTTTCGTTTCTTCATCAATTGGCTTTTGGTGTGAATCATACAGAGATTTTCTCAATTTGGGTCTTTTAGGTTTATGTCATCTCTTTCCATTGCGCAGAAGAAGAAACAAACCGTCGTTTGGTTTCTATTGGGCGATTGTGTCTTGGATTTTGTCAAAAACTCTGTTTGGTTATTAGGATTTTGTCAAAAGTTATTGACTTTGTTGAAACGGATCTTCAAAAAGTCTCATCTTTTGTATTCTCTGGTTTCAATCGTAGTGATGATGACCTGTCCTTCTATAGTCAATGGTGGTAGCAAATAGATTTTGGTTGCTTTTGTTGACATTTCAACTTTTCCACATTTGTAGGCGTATTTGTTGGTGGTTGCAAGGTGGTTCATTTCAAACCTGAGCACAGCTTGATATCTCCTACACTCGCTTCTTCTTCTTCTTCTTCGTCTTCTTCAGTTTCAGAGGTTAATGATTCTTCAGAAGCTCCTTGTCCTACATTTCCTGACTGTGGATATAAACAACCAAAGAGTGGAGTAGTACTTTCTTGCCTTGACTGTTTTCTCAAGAAAGGTTCTCTTTACCGTTTCGAATATGGAGTCAGCTCATCGATTTTCCTCACCAGATTCCGCGGTGGCACGTGCACAACTGCTCCATCTGACCCGCTTCAAACAGTCATCCATAGAGCAATGCACCTTCTCCAAAACGGATTTGGTAACTACGACGTCTTCCAGAATAACTGCGAAGATTTTGCTCTCTACTGCAAGACAGGATTGCTCATTCTGGATAAGAACGGAGTTGGTAGAAGCGGTCAAGCCAGCTCCATTCTAGGCGCTCCTCTAGCTGCACTCCTCTCGTCACCTCTCACATTGTTGATTCCAAATCCTGTTGGTGTAGCAACGGTCACTGCTGGGATGTATTGTATGAGTAGGTATGCTACTGATATCGGTGTTAGAAACGATGTGATCAAGGTTCCTGTTGAGGATTTAGCTCTGAACCTTGGCTTTAAAACCCTCAAGAGAAACAGGAAAGCTTTTGGCACCAGCATTTCCAGGTGAACACATGTTCTATGATGTTCATCGAAAAGTACATAAGATTGGCCAATGTTTAGTCATGATCTTATTTTCCCCTTGATCTCATTTCTTGCTTGCCATGGTGACACTGTAAGGATTCTCTAGATTCATTGTGGATTCCAATCAAGATTTAGTTCGATCTCTTGCTTTTTAGCACTGCTTAAAACCAAGCCGAAGAAAATTTCGGTTACAGAACTAAGCAAAATCATACACTAAAAAGGCTTATATACACATGAAAACTAGGTTTAAAATCTTCATGTATGTTGAGTTTTCGATGTGTAATTGAAAGTGATTTAGGAGCTTAGTGGTGGTTGTTTAGTGTTGTTGTCTCCGGATTTCTTTTTTGAATCTTGTTCGAAATCTGCTAGATTTGCCAGTTCATCAACTGCTTCGACGGCAGTTTGAATTCTAGCTGCGTTTTCGATTAACAACGAAACCAAAGTGGCAACTGGAAGGACTTCATGTAGGCTCATCAACGTGTTTCTCTCTTCACTGTCTACTTTGTTCTCCTCTTCAGATGGAACTTCTTCAGGCTTATTGGTTTCAATTGGAACAGTTTTTAAGGTTTCTTGAAGTTCTTGTACTGCAGAGTTCATATCAAACACCAGGAAATCCATCTTCGATGATTTTCTCGTGTTCTTCATCATTTCCATTAATTCTCTTAAGATTTTTGAAGAAGCTGAGCTCAGTTTCATACAAGCTTCTCCAAAATGCTTCTTGACCTGGTCTGGTGTCTGGCAAAGTAGAAGACACTAGTATTAGTTTCACAACCTCTAAACGTTAGTCTTCTTCAAAACTGTGATAAAATCTAAAAGGTTACCTCTGTTTCATAGCTGATGCAGATACTGAGATTCTCAAGGCAATAAGCACATCTGCGCATAGCAGCACCTATCTTTACGTATAGCTTCCATGGATGCCGGAAGTTAAAGCTTCCGTGTGCAGGTTCCCATCTGGCTAGATTCGCCTGAGAGGTTAAAAAAAAAAAACCACAAAGCGAATAAGCGGCTGCAATTCAAAAGGAAAAATTAACTTATCCCATAGATAATCTGTTAAGTTACCATGGCTTCCTCTGTTCCCTTAGAGTTTAGCACACATTTGAATCCTTGCAATTTCATGTTAGTGTCTTCATTTCGATTCGTCGAGACTTCGTTCTCCTTGAAGTACTCTGCTACACAGCCTGCGGTTTTAATAGTAGTCAGCGCACTAGCTAATGCTGAATCTTTCATAACAATTTTGGTCTTCTTATTCCCTTACCGTCTAGTGAATCGGCAAGTTTTTCGAGATTACGTTCAATAAGACGGTGAAGCTGAGATCCTGCCCAGATGGGACAGAAGAAGACAGTAATGATAATGCAGATAGATGTTCCAATTGCAATAGTTGATACTCTTTGCTGAGCCAATTCCACCAGCTTATCTACTCGGTAACCGCCTACTGAGACAAGGCTAAATGTGAGGATAAAGATCATTGCTCCATAGTCGAATCTGGCTTTGAATGACGGCACAAACCGCGAGTAAGTAGCTGCGAAAGCTGCAAGAATCAAACCCACAAGAGAAATTTAATGAAGATCATTGTTTTGGTTATTTACAATAGAGGCTGATCCTTGTTAGTGTTTTGGCCATTACCAAAGAGAAAAACAGAGCATCCAATCACAAAAACCTCAGCTTTTCCTGATTGAGTGGCGACCCAATGAACAGCAATGCCTAGTGATCCAGCTAATATAGTTGCCACAACTCTGTTTACACATTTGCAGAATGTTGCTCCTGTTGCACATGGAGATACATATACATACATATAGGTCAATTTCGCACATTAAGAAGACGAAGGTTGCAAAGTTTTGAAAATGGGTTTTGTTTACATACCAACATTGGACTCGAAGACGACGACAACCGTCATGATAGCCCACATAGCATTTCCTCCAACACCATCATACAAAGGTCTCATGTAATAAAAGATTGAGACTAATGAAAGTGCAAGTCCTACTTTAAGACAATGTACCACTTTGGCCGGATCATCTGCCCCAATCCTCCAAGCTTTCCTCATAAACTTTGCAATTCGCTCCATGATCACCTTCATTACCAAACCCTTTAGCCAAAGAAAGAACCTTTTACTTAGTCCGGATCTAGGAACCAATCTCTCTGTTGTCCCATTGTCTACACTTATCCTCCACTCTAGTTTCCCAGCTTCTTGTGATGCCATATTATTATACCCGAGAACCTGAATTCTAAACCAAAACTTCTGAACAATATGAATGTTTTGGTTAAGAATGTGTTGGGTTTGTTTGATGAGCAATGCAATTTGGAGTGTTACATATATAGAGATTATAAGGGTTTACTATTTTTTGAAAATTCTTGAAGTGATTTTTAAGTGGTGAACTAATATTATTTGTTATCTACTAATATATATTATTGATCACTCTCTCCCACTTTGATATGCAAAAAAGATGAAGTGGCCTAATTGAAATTTTATATGATTTGTTAAATTTTGTGCTACAAAGTCGTCATCGCATAAGTACTGATGTTGAAACCTTCGTACATCCATCCATTTCATTGCAACGTCATAAATTTTATATTTATCAAAAAAAAGGCCATAAATTTTAGATAATAAATTTAACGCCACAAGATATAAGAAGTTTCGATTCATATACATTAATTGCACATCTAAAAACGATCCAAGATTTTGGTATAGTCTACCTTGCATTAACAAAAAAAAAACTTGTACTATAGTCTATTATAACTTATATATATCTTTTTCATAATATATATATTGATATCACTGAGTAGCTCATTACTCAAATTCCATCAACCAAAAGGTTAACTATTACATGCACTAGGCACGAGCCACTAGCCACTAAGTGATATCAAAGATATATGTGTGCGTGTTTATTGCATGCGTACATTACATACACAATTAACAAGTTCACGTCAATTAAGTAAAACACATTAAAAGTGGATTGTCGTAAGCAAATAAAGCCCTTCGCATTCCTTTTTATGATTAGAGAATTCACTGTATGACGAAATAACTTTACTAGTCTTATTTGATGTATTAATTTTGTTTTTCATGCAATTAAGTTAATTAGAATATTTTTTTAAAAAAAATACTATTACGTACATGCACCAATTATTGATATAAAGATATATGAAAGTGGCACGTTTGACTTGCACTATACCTTTTAATAATGTACATATCAAAAGTTACAATTCTTGAGAGGTACATTTATATATATACACACAAACCAATTAGAAGAAAATTTGACATAACCTAACTTTAATTTAGGTCACTAAGTGTGCCCCAAATTATAAGAGACCTAATTTAATTGGGCTACCTATCAAAATATTATCTTGCCCTAAGTGGACGCACTTATATATATTATCACTAAACAAGATTTTTATTTATGTTTTTTAATTCACATTTGTGTGGTCCAAAATTAATTGAAGGAAAAAATTTGTAATACTTTAGCTACTTCGGGTTTCCCTATTGGGTCTTGTGAATATTTATGAAGTGCCCTTCAGCTTATCACCTTTTGTTCGTGATGTGATAAGAAGATCGGTTTAACTTTTTTTTGTCTTATCGAATTAGTTTTAAAATATATCGTGTTGGAATTAGGTCATGATTGAAATTAGATTTTCTTAATAAAGATTTTATTGTATATTTCACAAAATAAAATCTGATATCATCGGCATGAGGCAGAATTTATGTTGTTCTATCTGCAATATCAAATGAACATTTAGTGTATAGAATCGGCACCGAAGATTACATGACACCAAATAAAAATATGATGTTTTTGTTTTAATTTTTATTTTTTGCAAATAATGTTTTTAGTTTTAAGAAAAGAAAATGATTTTCAATGTGATTTATGGATACTAAATAAGCTCTTGACTTCTGTTCTCAACTTCTCATGGATTATTTCGGATTTTGCTGACACAACATTTTTAGTGGATCAAAGTGGCTTACAAAGTCATACGTCCTATATATCACGTATTCACGTTACTTCTTTTTGTCTCCTATTTTCTTTTTTATTTCGCATTTAAAAGTTTGATGATTTTTATTTTCTTGATCAAAATTATTCGATGATTCAATAGTACTGTTTTCAAATACAAGTTTAAAAGATATAGTTATACAAGTTTGATAGTTTAAAACTATATTTACCTGAATTGTTTTTAAACGTTTTCTAACACTTTCATATAGAGAAATCGATAGTTCTCCTTTCATCAACGCCGAGTCGTTCACTTATATGTTATACAAGTTAAGCTAGAATCAATAAGAAATAGCTACGTGGCACCGATGCATATCTCTTTGGGCCAGTCCGATTATTCTTAAAAGGGCGATTAGGCCTACCTTAATAGGCTAAAATAAGTCCCACATTTGCACGCTTGCTTTTCTGGTCTCTTCTCTATATTTATCCAAATCTCTAATCTTTATTTTGAGGGAAAAACCAAAAGCTTTCTCCATCTCTGGTTAGTTAGATGATTTCTTGGGCCTTGTAATAGGTATGAACCTTTATTAGGCCTGTTACACAACTTAATCCAGCTTTGAACGTGTCATTAATAGTCCAGTAAGCCGTTCGTAATCGGCGTGTTTCGTGAACGACACCATTTGCCCTCACCAGGATCCGGGCAAGGATTTTGCATCATCTCAATAATTATTTCTTTTGTTGAGATATAAAATTTATTGATCAATAAAAAGAAATATCTTTATTGGAGATATATGTGTATAATCCGGTTAGGATTAGATCATATCTTTTGTGATAGAGTTTATGTCCTACATTTTAGGATCTTAGGCTTATCTTGTTATCAAAGCTCTCGTGAGCTCTCATGTATAAATACCATTGTTTGGTGAATGAATAAAGCAAGTTGGTTTGTTACCTAATTCTACATGGTATCAGAGCCAAAGATCCAACAAAATCTCAAAAATCTTTTTCTGTTTACGATAGTTTCGTTCCTCTGTTCTTAAAACTTTGTTTCTTGCGTGTCAAGCAACAATGTCTCTCACAGAAGATGGCTCGTCGGCGTCAAAATCCACGGTTGGTCAATCAGATACAACAAAGGTGTCACCGTATACTCTTGCAAACACAGACAATCCAGGGGCCATGATCTCATCAGTTATGTTAACTGGTGACAATTTCAATGAATGGTCCACGGAGATGTTGAATGCCCTTCAAGCCAAACGTAAGACCGGATTCATCAATGGCTCGATTCCAAAACCACCATGTGATGATCCGAATTATGAGAATTGGACTGCAGTCAATTCGATGATCGTGGGATGGATTCGAACCTCCATTGAACCGAAAGTTAAATCAACAGTTACCTTCATATCTGATGCTCATCAACTGTGGGTGGAATTGAAGCAGCGTTTCTCGGTGGGAAACAAAGTTCGTGTTCATCAACTTAAGGCTCAGCTTGCATCGTGTCGGCAAGATGGACAGCCTGTTGTTGAATACTATGGTCGCTTGTGTAAACTTTGGGAAGAATACCAAATTTACAAACCTATTACCGTGTGTAAGTGTGGTTTGTGTACATGTGGTGCTACTCTTGAACCTTCAAAAGAAAGGGAAGAAGAGAAGATTCATCAATTCGTGCTAGGACTTGACGATTCTCGCTTTGGAGGACTCTCCGCACTCCTCATAGCAATGGATCCGTTTCCGCCTCTTGGAGAAATCTACTCTCGGGTTGTGAGAGAAGAACAGAGGCTTGCATCAGCTCAGGTTCGTGAACAACAACAGTCAGCGATT
Source organism: Arabidopsis arenosa (assembly GCA_905216605.1). Taxonomy (NCBI): domain Eukaryota; kingdom Viridiplantae; phylum Streptophyta; class Magnoliopsida; order Brassicales; family Brassicaceae; genus Arabidopsis; species Arabidopsis arenosa. The sequence continues at coordinate 18,990,808 of LR999456.1, forward strand.
GGATTTGTCACTCGCAGCAATCAACAAAATGCAGAGCATACCATGGAAGGAAAAACAGAGACTTCTATTGTGAGATCTCGAGATCGTTCCATTCTTTGCTCACATTGTGGTCGTAGTGGCCATGAAAAGAAAGAGTGCTGGCAGATCGTAGGATTCCCTGACTGGTGGATGGAGCGTAACAATGGTAGTGGTCGTGGGTCCAGCGCTCGTGGTAGAGGTGGTCGTGGCTCAGGTTTCACCAATTCTGGTCGTGGAAAGGGACAAGTCACAGCAGCTCATGCTACAACTTCCAACTTCTCCTCATTTCCAGAATTCACACCAGATCAATTGAGAGTTATCACACAGATGATTCAAAACAAAGATAATGCCAACTCCGATAAATTGTCTGGTAAGGCACAGTTTGGCGATGTTATTCTTGATACCGGAGCTTCCCACCATATGACTGGGCAGCTATCTTTCTTGACTAACATTGTCTCTATACCACCTTGTTCGGTGGGATTTGCGGATGGACGTAAAACGTTCGCTGTGAGCATGGGAGCGTTCCCGCTTTCGGATAACGTCAAGTTGACTAATGTTCTTTATGTGCCTGCGTTGAATTGCACATTAATATCTGTTTCAAAGATAGTAAAACAGACTAAGTGTTTGGCATTGTTCACTGATACAATTTGTGTTTTACAGGACCGGTTTTCGAGGACTTTGATTGGAACCGGGGAAGAACGTGATGGGGTGTATTATCTAACGGATGTGGCTACGGCAAAGATTCATACAGTGGCAGTCTCCTCCGATCAAGCTTTGTGGCATCAACGTTTAGGACATCCAAGTTTTTCAGTGCTTTCCAATTTACCTTTGTTTACGGGTTCCTCTACCGCTGTTAGCTCTCGTTCATGTGACGTATGTTTTAGAGCAAAACAGACAAGAGAAGTTTTTCCCGATAGTATTAATAAAACATTAGAGTGTTTTTCTTTAATACATTGTGACGTTTGGGGACCGTATCGCGTGCCCTCATCTTGTGGAGCAGTTTATTTTTTAACAATCGTCGATGATTTTTCAAGAACCGTTTGGACGTATCTCTTACTTGCAAAATCAGAAGTGCGTGGCGTGCTCACTAACTTCTTGGCTTACACGGAAAAACAGTTTGGCAAATCCGTGAAAACAATTCGCAGTGACAATGGGACGGAATTTATGTGTCTCTCGTCTTATTTTAGAGAACATGGTATAACTCATCAGACTTCTTGCGTAGGGACTCCACAACAAAATGGTAGAGTAGAACGAAAGCATCGACATATTCTCAACGTCTCTAGAGCATTGTTGTTTCAAGCGAATCTACCTATTAAATTTTGGGGTGAAGCAGTTTTGACGGCTGCTTATTTAATCAATCGTACACCATCTTCTATTCATAACGGCCTCTCTCCTTACGAGATACTTCATGGCAGCAAGCCGAGTTATGATCAGCTCCGCGTCTTTGGGTGTGCTTGTTATACTCACCGCGTTACACGGGATAAAGACAAGTTTGGCGAAAGAAGTCGTTTATGCATCTTTGTTGGTTATCCTTTTGGACAAAAGGGGTGGAAAGTGTATGACATGAATACTAATGAATTCTTAATCTCACGTGATGTTGTCTTTAGAGAGGATGTGTTTCCTTTTATGTCAAGTGCTGCTGATTCAGTCTCGAGGCCGTTAGCCTCAGTTCCAGTTATATGTGATGAAGATTGGCTGCCTTCTCCGCCGTTGGTCGACAGGGGGAGCATTGACAATGTGGTTCCAACCACTGTAGCTACACCCGGAGCTTTGCCAGGTGCTTCCTCTGACTCTCTTACAGCACCAGTCGTCGATTATGATGCAGCAACAAGTGTTGCCCCGACTGTTACCTCCGGCGATGACTCTGTTTTGGACTCTGTTCCGAATCCGAGTACAGAGCCTGCTTCTCCGCCACAAGAAACCATCTCATCTCCAAGCGACACGGCTGAGTCTCCGACTGAAACTCTGTCAGTTTCTCCGACTTCTAAGCCCTCCCCGTTATCGGCGGCTTCTTCTCCTTTTGTTGAGAAAACTCCTCCTCGTCAAGGAAAACGTCAAGTCATACAACCTGTACGATTGAAAGACTATGTCTTGTACAATGCTACTGCCACTCCGGACACCCATCACGCTCTCCTCACTTCCACTTCTCAGTCCTCGACACCGCTCCCAGGTAATTCACACTATCCTTTGACGGACTATATCTCCGATGAATATTTTTCCACAGGTCATAAAGCTTATCTCGCTGCAATCACTGCAAATGTTGAGCCCAAGCATTTTAAAGAGGCTGTTCAAATAAAGGTGTGGAATGATGCAATGTTTAAAGAAGTTGATGCATTGGAAATTAATAAGACATGGGATATAGTGGATTTGCCACCAGGAAAAGTAGCTATTGGAAGTCAATGGGTCTACAAGACCAAGTACAATGCTGATGGTTCCATCGAAAGATACAAAGCTCGTTTAGTTGTTCAAGGAAATAAACAAGTTGAAGGAGAGGATTACAATGAAACATTTGCGCCAGTGGTAAAAATGACAACGGTTCGTACTCTTCTTCGTCTCGTTGCTGCAAATCAATGGGAGGTATATCAAATGGATGTAAATAATGCCTTCCTTCATGGTGATCTAGAAGAGGAGGTTTACATGAAGCTGCCTCCTGGGTTTCGTCATTCTTTTCCCGACAAAGTTTGTCGTCTTCGCAAGTCATTGTATGGCTTGAAACAAGCTCCTCGGTGTTGGTTTAAAAAGTTATCTGACGCTCTCTTCCGTTTTGGTTTTGTTCAAGCTTACGAGGATCACTCTCTCTTCTCATATACACGCAACGGAATTGAACTTCGCGTGTTGATTTATGTTGACGATCTCGTGATTTGTGGTAACAACGGGTACATGATTCAAAAGTTCAAGGAATATTTAGGTCGTTCTTTCTCCATGAAAGATTTGGGGAAGCTTAAATATTTTTTGGGAATTGAAGTAAGTCGTGGCCCTGATGGCATTTTCTTATCTCAGCGCAAGTATGCTCTTGACATTATATCAGATAGTGGTAATCTTGGTTCTCGTCCTGCTCATACACCTTTGGAACAAAATCATAACCTTGCCTCCGATGATGGTCCGTTGCTTCTGGATCCCAAGCCATACCGGCGCCTAGTTGGTCGCCTTCTCTATCTTCTTCATACTCGGCCTGAGTTGAGTTATTCAGTCCATGTCCTGTCACAATTTATGCAAGCACCTCGGGAGTCTCATTTGCAAGCTGCGATACGCATTGTTCGTTTTTTAAAAGGCTCTCCAGGTCAAGGCATTATGCTTAAAGCAGATTCAGATTTAACTCTTGAAGTTTATTGCGATTCTGATTTTCAAACATGTCCTTTGACTAGACGTTCTCTTAGTGCTTATATTGTGTTTCTTGGTGGTTCGCCTATTTCATGGAAGACAAAGAAGCAAGACACTGTTTCTCATTCTTCAGCAGAAGCCGAATATCGAGCTATGTCAGTTGCTCTTCGAGAAATAAAGTGGTTACGGAAGTTGTTAAGAGAATTAGGCATCGACCAATCCGCTCCTGCGCGCCTGTTTTGTGATAGTAAAGCTGCTATTTACATTGCTGCTAATCCGGTTTTGCACGAGCGTACCAAGCACATTGAATCCGATTGTCATTCGGTTAGAGATGCGGTTCGCGACGGCATTATCACGACGCATCATGTTAGGACTGAGGAGCAGCTCGCCGACATCTTTACCAAAGCTCTTGGTCGCTCACAGTTTCTTTATTTAATGTCCAAGTTGGGCGTTCAGAATCTTCACACTCCAACGTGAGGGGGAGTATTGGAGATATATGTGTATAATCCGGTTAGGATTAGATCATATCTTTTGTGATAGAGTTTATGTCCTACATTTTAGGATCTTAGGCTTATCTTGTTATCAAAGCTCTCGTGAGCTCTCATGTATAAATACCATTGTTTGGTGAATGAATAAAGCAAGTTGGTTTGTTACCTAATTCTACAATCTTCATAGTTGGAGAAAATATAGATATCAACTTAGAAAATAGCGAAAATTTAAGCGATTCCCCTTAATAATTATATAATCAATGTTCCAAAAATTCTCCAAACCATTGATTCTTCTTACCAAAAGGCTTGATACATTACAGTCGCCTACGGTCTTGTCGATGGTCGTGGTGAGGTTAGAATGGTGGCAAAAAAAAATTGCTACAAGCCAACTAAATAAACAAAGATGATTTTGTTTTTGAACAACCTAGTAATTCAAGCTAGAATCCGATAAATCCAGAAGTGGACAAGCTCGTAGGTCCAACATGCATCAACAGAAATGTTCCAAGCGAGAATTTAACTAGGAAAAACGACATTATGCTTTGTCTCCATACAACTACGGAACTACCACATGGCAACCATCGGTGAGATTGTTAATTTCGTATTGTATCGCTTGCACTCCTCTGCATCACTTCAGCAACTTGCTGCTCCGGTCTCGATCGAACTACGCTGCCTAAATATATATGCCTTATGCTTTCACGCTCCTATCGTCATCTTTTCCTCATTTATTTTTGTAAGAAGATTTTACTAATCAAATTTTGTAGAAAGAAGTGGTGTCTTTGGAAATCTACTTAGACTTAAAACAAAGTTTTAACTTCTTTTTTTTTACAGTAACAAAGTTTTTAACTATTTATGCCTGTATTTTTATTTAAAAAATTGCATAATACGTTGCCGAAAAAACAATTGCACAATACGTATAATAAAAGTATAAAATATACTGTTTTATTTATAGCTATGACTATGAGACTATGACTATGCGTGTATCTATTTGGTTAAAAATGCAAAGAGACAGGGGTCATCTTTGGTCTTCTCATGCGAATAAAAAACAAATTAATACAAATAGAAATAGAATCTCAGTGGGAATTTAAGAAAACGATTTGTGATTGGAATAGTCTTTAGTTGGAGCAGGTATGTTGTCGTGTCTTTTTATTACGCCAAAATAATACTAATATAAAAATAAGAATACTATGTTTTACATTGCAGTTTTTATGATTATCTTATATTACAGGTCGTGTTGTATTCAATACGCAATTTGTTCGGGACTTCATGGACAGTTGGTCTCCTTAATTAGTTTCCTACTTTTTTTTTTTTTTGTCGTCTGAATAATTATATTGATCGATTGGGAAACTTACAAACAGAACATATGCACAATCCCTGAAGGATAGACTAATTCCTATCACAAAAGCACCTTAACATAATTAGTTTCCTACTTAGACTTTGCTTTCGAGATAAGTCTCACATAAATTCAATTGAATCAAACATTAACATATATAACAACTAATCAGAGCCATGCAGGATCTAGAAACTTTAAATTCCCGAAATGTAAGCATTATATTATTATTTCGTTTGATCGTTTTTTTAATAATGAAGGACATGCTCTACTTCATCATATAGCCAACAATTGTCTTAATAAACATGTATGCATGTAAATCGTGAGTTGTGTGGTTTAAAAAAAAAACATGTTTTTAACCACAAGTAACTCACGATTTAGATATATACATGTTTATTAAGACAATTATTGCCAAATTTATTCCGGACTATATCATGTTTAATTACGAAATTAAAGAAGAAATATCATCTCAAATTAAATACCAATGAACATAGGAAAAAAAAACCCCATATGTCTCTCACATACTCATTAAATTTGGATGTCTATACTTATTAACGTGAAACACAGCAAAAGTACTTTATTTCCTAAACCTAATTAATTCGTCTCTATCAAACAAAAATATGATATGATATAAGACTACATACAATAATAGGCACTAGACATTTATGTGTTAAAACTTAAAAGGTCTAAAGAAGCAAACTAAAAGCCAAATAAGTGGCTCCATTAGACAAAAGACCAAAGAAAGTGAACAGGGGAATTTATAGAAAGTGGAAAGAAGAATCATCATGCTCCTCCCAAGGCGACTCTTCCGGGTCTGAAAATTCCAAATATAATCACATATTTTTGCTCGTAACTATTTGTTTTTGTCTTTAACATCTTGTCCTTTTGACAATATATATTCATATCACCATGTTGGTCCACCACTATCACCACCTAGGATGATTCCACTCCATAGCTCATTGCTTGAACCACCTTCTCTCTTCTTATTACCATCATCGTGTCTCACATGGTGATGTTGATGACGGTCTTCATGATCTCCATAAGGATACATAATCTTACTTCCTTCTCCATTAACAACGAAGTTACCATGATTACCAATCTCTTCCTCGTTCCTGTCTAATGAAAACCCAAGATTCTTTTTGTGGTGGTCATGATCATACTCTTGACGAAACTGAATCATTCCCATAGGAGATTGGAAAAGACAGTTCTGCCCTCCTGTCACAACTTGCTCGGTGAAATGACCGTAATGCCCTTGTTCTCGCTTGTCTTGCATAGGGGAGGAGAATGAAAGGCTGAGGTCATTATTGTTTTGATGATGCGTCTTGTTAGGGTTTGATGATGATGGTGATGATGTGAAGACAAACGGAGGGTTGAGATCTGGGAGGTTCTTGGTGGAAGAAGAAGGAGAGGAATTAGGAAGTAGTAGTGGAAGCTTCTTGTTCTTTCTAGAACCTCCGCCTACGGGGACGTTACGGAGAGAGCCACCTTCAGTCCAATATCTCCGACAAGACTTACACAAGTACCTAGGCTGTGCTAAGCTGTAGTTGTTGTAATAACAAAACTTGGTGTTGCTTGAGTTGCATCTTGGACAGTTTCTTGGTTCTTGAGGCCTAGTGCTCATCGTCGTCATCAACTTCTTCTCATCATCCATTATCATTGTTGTTGCTGTTGTTGAATCCATTGTTGTTGTTGTAGGTGGTGGTGGTTGTGTTGTGACGATGGTGTTATAGGGATTATTGTTATAAGTAATAGTCATTTGATGTTGGTATTGATCATGATGGTCCATGATGTGAGCTTCAATTACAGTTTATAATTAATTCCTGTAATAAGTATGTATGATCAAACCATATATTGAATCAAGCATAAAAAGGCATGATAACAAAAGTGGATCTTATAAAAATTAGCACATACAAATAAATAAATAAAACTTATTGAGAGACAACATATATATAAGACATGAACGATCTAGATCAATCAATAAAAGATTTGAGAGAGTGGGAACAAATAATCACTTTTCTAACGTATAGATCGAACAAGAAACTAATAAAAAGGTATTAGAAGGTGATCTATAAAAAAGCCAGACATCTTTTAAAGAAAGGGAACAAAATTTCAAAGAAATCAGAAGGTGGAAAGACCTTTGAAAAGTAAAAAGAAACAAAAAAACCCTAATAAACACAAAAACCAAAAAGTAAAAGAAATTTATAAGGAAAAATAAAGAAAGAGAAAGTAATTTGCAGAAGAAACAAGGAGATAAGGGAAAAAGGGAAGAAGATGAACTGACCTTGATGTTCAAAGAGATGACTTAGAGAGAGAGAGAGAAGAATATTTGGAGGCTAAAGTTTAGAAGTGTTGGGTTTCACTTTTATGGGCATTTTAGTGGTGTGTTTGTTTTGACTATCTTTTAATTCTCTCTTTTCTTATTAGGTGGTTTTATCATTATCATCATCATCATCATAAGTAGTTGATATTTAGCATACTATATTGATATTTTCATTCGAGGCCAAAAAAAAAAATAGAGTATACAATACATCTAACTAGCAACGCGATAAAAAAAATTAAAATGTCTAATATATTCAAATTAATCAAACGACCTTAAATCCTTAAATGTCAAATTTAGCACTAAAAGTCTTAAAAGTTAAAACCTTCATTGAAAGAAAATATACGTTAATCCTGTAATGTTTTTGGAGTTTGGACAGTAAATAATTAATATATTTATTTTTTTACGAGGTTAGAATTTAGATCATATCAACGAGCTTCAAAATGGGCCTCAAGGTTAGATCATATCAACGAGCTTCAAAATGGGCCTCATGTTTAACTTAGCCCAATAAATAAAAGTGTGATAACGTTAACTTGCTTCTTTGGGGCCTTCTCAATTTCATAGTCCCAAACATAAATACGTTTCAACGATACGTGTAAGCAAAAAGTCGCAAACTCACCAGTACGCTGTCGTTTTAGTGATAACGCAGATGCTTCAATTTTCTTGATTGATATTCTTGAAATCTTTGAATTAATTAAGGCCACATTTCAATTTTCTTGATTGATTCTTGAAATCTTTGAACTAATAAATATGTTGGTCCTCCGTTTTCTTCATGTCGTTCCATTGCACAACTTTTGCGATGCTTTCTTTTCTTGTCTGGTTTAATTACTTATTTGACGAAAATATAAGTTTTCTATGTTGTTTTTTAATCATTAACCGGAATCAATTCTGTCTGGTTTTGGTTCAATTAAGAGAGCTTTTAAGAAAGCAGATATGATCAAGACGGTTACATATATAAGAGGCCTTGAAAGGTTCTTGCTTTTTTTGTTACAAACATGCATGATGAATATCCCTTGTACCATAATCATGATTCATGAAGCCATGATACATCTCGTAAGATTCTCTATTTCTCTTTACAAAAGTTTCAAAAACATTCAAACATTACAATCACAACAACAACAAGCGTGAAAAAACTGGGTTTCACAATGGTTTTACTAGTCATGTCATTTTCTTGGAAACATTGAAAAAAATCATAAACAGAAGCTTTAAAATACTTGTAGAAAACTATAGAAACCAGAGGAGCTTTCTTGTTTTTTGGTGTTTTGTCTTTCGAATCTTTGGTAGGGCAGAACATTCTTAAACTGTAGTCTTCTTGTTCTTCCATGGAACCACTTGCTTTAGTCCTGCATACACATTCGTCTGATCCAACCACAAAACAATATTAATTCTAACATATTCTACATTCACTTCTAGGACAATCGATATATGTATATATTTTACACAAAGAGCTCTCATTCATGATATTTCAAGAATATTTTCATAGGATCTAGTAACGCTGATTATATGCTCTAGTTGAATCCATCCAACATACTGATTTTTCAAACATTTATGCGACTTTTATGTAGAAACAGAACATAAAAACAGAGGACTTACCCAAAAGTGAGACTTTGAAGAAGAAGAAGTTGGTGCAGGCAGAGTAGAGAAGCTCCCTGTTCTGCTAATGCTTGAGATATTCACTTCACAAAATCTGCTGCTTTGGCTGCAACTAATACCATCACCATCACCATCACCATAACCAAAGCTTTTGTCTTCTTTTTCTTCTTCCTCTTCTTTTCTGCTGTATTCACTCTCTCTGTCTACAGAAGAAGGAAACACATAACTACCTCTACCAAACTCTGTTTTTCCTTTCAATGCTCTCCTCCTCCTAAACCCAAAAAACCCTAATCTCCCTCTCTTCTTTACAACAACCAAAGAGCCACTACTCAAGTTCTCCTGCTGCTTAGAGTCCACTTCCACATCCTCTAAATCACCATAGATGTCACTCCTGAAAGACCCATAACAATCAGCACTACCTTTCACCATCATCCTAAAGGAAGGTGAATCCATCCTTTTTGATCTCGTCATGCTATAAGGTCCATCAAAGACTGTTATAGGCGAGTGAAGTTTGGTGACTGATCCTCCATCTTTTTCAAGTAAGTGAAGCCTTGGTGGTAGCTCCAAGGACTTGTGGGTTTCAAAAGGAGATGAAGAATAAGAAGTTAATGGTGAGGAAGAGGAGGAAGAAGAAGAAGAAGAGTGTTGCTTGGGCTTGCCAGGCTCTTCTTCCCAGCTAAAGGGGACTGAAGCTGATATGGAACTGTGAATAGGTGATGACATAGAGTGGCTGTGAGTGTTGGGTTTGATTGGTAACACCGGAAGTATCATTACTGATAAGTTTCCTTCTTGCTCTGTTTCTTTTTCAGCTTCCATGGTTCTATGTGGAAGTTGGATCTCTCTCTCTCTCTCTCTGCTCTGCTCTGCTCTGCTCTGCTCTTCTCTTCTCTGAGGTGTGTGTCTTTTATATCTACAAGTGTTTTATCTGAGGGTTTTTCTTTTTCTCTATTTCTAGTGTATCGTGTAGATTTGGGAGTCAGGGAGCACATTAAAGGTGCAATTAAAAAAAAAATTTAATTGGGGCATTTTCAAAATTAAAGACAATAAAGATTAGGAACAACATGTGTCTTTTATCAAAAAGAAGCAAAGTTGAAGCCAAAAAGAAATAAAAAACAAGTTGAAAAGAAAACATAAAAAAAAGTTATTGACTAAATTTTTCATATAAACAAAACAAATGTCTAAGATATTTCAACTTGTACTAATGGTTTTACAAGTCCAGTATATAGTTTACCTATGTGGCTTTGTGGTATGCAAATTTTTTTAGAAGTATAAATTATCTACATTATCTAGAAATTTGTTTTGGTTCGACAAAGAGCAAAAAAAAAGAAAAGTCGCCGGGAAGTGACATAGGTATATGCTTTAGCAAAAGTCAGGCTTGGATGTTTTGGTCAGTGAGCCTTTAATTCAAATCAGGCGTGGCAAAGAAACAACGTATACATGTAACTTTCCGATAAAGAGAAAAACAAAGGGAACCATCAAAAGAAATGATTTATGAGAAGAGATCATGAAAGCAAAGTAACCCGAAGAAACATGAGCCACTTGGATCTTCTCTGGAGCCACAACTAAACTGCCAACAAATGACCCATTTATATTGTACTTAACATGGTCACATGGATATATGTCTATCAAAATGGTTGTATAAAACTACTCGATATAAGTAATTAATGTGACAGAACAAGATCACAATGGGGTCCGAATAAATTAACACTTAATATAATTCACCAAAAAAGATTTGAAGACTATTAGACAATACTTAATAAACAAATGTTAGATATTTAGTTAGGGAATTAGTTAGTTGTCAAGGTATTTGACTTATCTCCAAAGCAAATGAATGATGAAAGCAGTGGAAACATTTGGGAAAATATATCCAAATGAAAAGACTTTGTGTAATACGGAGTACTAATCAATATCCAAATGAGTAAAGCTTTTTTTGACCTTTTCAAGCAAAATAAAAACGACCAAATAAAGCAGAGTCCTGACAATGATAGGTGTCAAGACTCAAGAGTTCGCTCGTCATAATGAAATGATTTGATATCACATATATAGTTATGGAAGTGGGGAAACTTTGCAGTCAAATTGCAATCTGCAAGCTGGCTTAACTAATCTAGCCATTATTGCACCAAAAAAAATAAAAGAACATGAACCTAGCAAAAGCAATGGATAAACATTAATTACCTTTAGTTTACTTTTTAATTTACTTAGCACAAAAAGTAAGATGAAAGCCGACATGCATTTCTTTTTTTTTTTCTAAGAAAGGAACCTTGATTCAATCAAGACAACATCTCTGTCTAAAAACAAATAGAAATAGTGAAACTATGATAACGATTATAGAATTTGAAAACCTCTTGCGTAGATATCGTTGTTCCGACAAAGAAAAGAGTAAATAACAAAAGAAAATTAAGACAGAGCACAAAGGCCCAAAAGAGAGTTTTGTAATGTAATGGAGTTTTTTTGAACGAGAACAGACAAGAAACAAAAGTATTAAAGAAATGAAAATGAAGGTTCCAAAGAAACATTAAAGATTTTATCCTTAGAGTATGAGCTACTTTATTTTGGAACTTTCTTCCATGTCCAGTCTCGTTATTATCCCTCCACTTATCAATTTCAAAAAAAGATGAATGACATTTAAATTATAGGAAAAAAGAAAGAGGGACATAAAAGGGGAAAAAGAACTTGATCAATCAAGAATATGTCTCAAAGAGAAAAATTTCAAATCAGAGACAACAAAAAAAGGCAGCAAATTAAACTATTGATCTACATATTCTGAGTTTCTAGTTTCTACCGTCTGGAGCTGTTTTAGAATAAAATCTGGAAACGTGAATCATATAGTTCAAAAAATCATATGGTGGACTCATGTAGTACGGTTTAAGGACAAGAATACTGCAAAATGGACACACTATATGCTATGTTGCTTTGCTTAATTGTCACGCTCGATTAATAGCTTATGCATACTTATAGATGGCTGAACGATTTCACGCAGACACATCTCTAAATGGGGAGAACAAGCAATTCGATATATTTAGTAGAAAATGTAATAAAGATTAATCCAGTAACGATTGATACGCGATTACCTACCTTCTTGTTTTGTGAAGGAATGTCCTTAACACCTCTATGAACAGTGTTTCTGGATACCAAAAATCATGGAAATTAGTAAGTCAGATACCAATATAAGCAAGTAAAACTCAACGAAAACTAAATTCATAACGGGAATCGAAAGTTATTAGGGTTTCGGGATGGCAACGTTACGTTTTGTAAGTAACCCATCAATAGAATTGAAAAGAGTAAATGTTAAGGCCTGTATTAGAGCCCAATACTATTTGCAAGGCTAACTATCTAAGCCCAATTATTAGGTCAATTAAGAAAAACACAACATCCTTTTAAAAAGCTGTAATCATATTTTGGTAATCAAGGGATCCCAAACTAAATACAAAACTTCGTCTAAATGTATGGTCATTGGTCATGCTGAGCTATAGGCCCTGTTCGTTACGTTGTCGCAGCGACCACTTTCTGCGATTACAAAATAGTCGTTGCCGGAGTTCAAATCAATAAAAGGAGTCGCCGCTTTTGTTAAAAGAGTCTTCGCAACAGTCGCTCAAAATTCCGGCGATCCTTTTTGTGTTAACGGGACAACTCCGTCTCTCTCCTGCGACACCTCCGTAAGATCATCACCGTCGTTTTGTTTTTTGTTTGGCTGCCGTCATCGTCGTTTTGGGCTGTCGCAGACACAGTCGCGGCGACTGGAAAAAGAACAAGCCCTCTTTGTGTAACTCATGATCATTTTTCCTTTGCAAAATGATCTATTTGATAACAACATAAGACAAGGAGAAACATCGTATCACTCTTATATCTTTTTAATCCAACATAAACGTTGTGGATCCAAGTTTGATTGAAGGTCTAAGTGATGAAATCATGAAATGCATTCACATTGGTTTGTTGTGTGTCCAGGAGAATACAGAGAGTAGACCAACAATGGCTTCTGTTGTTGTAATGCTCAATGCAAATGCTATCACTTTACCGAGACCCTCACAACCCGCGTTTTACTCGGGAGATGGAGAATCTTTTGCAAGACTCAACAATCACACAAGTTATGCGTCTTTGAATGATGTTGCAATTACTGAGTTAGATCCTCGTTAAATTAAGACGAAAATGAAAAAAATTTCTCGCTTTAAAGTTACTTCAGAATGTGTCACTATGATTTTTGGTTGTGTTGTAAAATATTTGGTAAGTATGTGATCTCATTTTAAGTCAGTTTGTTGAGTAAGCAAGAGCTGTATTTATATGAAAAAACAGGTTTTGAAGAGTTGTTCTTTTAGGTTTCTGTTTTTTATACCTCCAAATAGGGTTTAAGAAGTAAGTTTGACAAAAATTATCATCATAAAAGTTACTTTTACATTAAAATCAGGCCAAAATGATCTATTTCCCATCTATCTGTTTTCCTTTTATACAATTCAGTGTCCTCAACTATTATATAAATCTAATATCATCAGGCCAGCTAGCCATATCGATAAGCTGAGACCTTGTGCCTTCTTGATGTGATGATGTTCCTTATCTCTTGATCAATGGTCTTGATTACTCTTGAATGTTGTTTGAGCTTGTAGACTTGTAGTGTCAATCTTGTAACCAAACATGTGAGTCATTGTATTTACAGTTACACTCATCCCTTTTACCTCAATTGTGTGTGGTTCCCTTTGCTTTTTCTCATCAATATTCTAATGAGGATACTCTATAGAATTGTAAATATTCTCTACTTCCTTTTCTATGTATTCTATAACCTTCTCTAGCTATGTATAAATATACTCTTGTAAATCTCGTTATTCAATACATTGAAATATATTCATGTGAGTCACTGTATTTACACTCATCGCATTTCTCATCAATAATTCCTCTGGATCGGAATTACTAGCTGGCAGTTTTTTGGTCTTCATTTTTCAAATTTGGACAAGAGTTTTTTATTTATATAGTCCTCCTACAAATAACAAATGTAGCACTTTTTTCCACAGTTCGCATTAAATTGTTTTTTTTTTGTTAATTGCAAGTTCGCATTAAATTGTTGAGAACTATCAATATTCCACATTCCCAACTAACATCATTTGATTTTTCAACAAAACTCGAGATGTCTCATTCGCTGACACCTAAATAAAGGAATGAATAAAAGAATACCAGAACGAAAAAAATCCAACGGAAAGCAAAAATGATTAATAACCATATATTCTGATCTGCTTGGTAGACAAGTTATATAATTAATACGATTTACAATTTTATTTTATTTTGGAACAACACTCAACTTTTTTTTTTTTTAAATGAAAGGTAAACACTGTAATTTCCTCTTTTATCTTCTTCTGCAAGGTTGCGAATTGCGATTTCTACTCTCATAGGTTACAACTTACAAGCGCAACTTCATTTTTTCCCCGTAACATTTTAAGCTTGCCTCTTTTTTTTTGTTTTTTTTGTCAAGAAGAAAAACCATTTTAAACATATTAAAAAAAATCATATACGATGTAAAAATAATAAAAATCATATATTCTTAAAAGTTCCGGATTGTTATTTTGCTATACAGCTACGTTGCAGCTAACCTACTTTGACGTATTAAAAAAAACACGTCACGAGAAATTTCAAAGACTAGAAATTTTCAAAGTGGCAATAACAAAGACTTATTAAATTTGGTCCCGCTAAAAATAAAATAAAAACTATATAAAACCATGACTAAACTACAACATTCACCTCACCAAAAAAACAAACTACAACATTCATTCATAACCAGGAAGTCCACTTTGGAGTCATGACTAGTTCTTGTTCTTTTTCTCGACCACAACACTTGTTCTTTTTCTTCTTCTTGTTCGTCCCATTTCTTAGCTTAGCACAACAAATCTCCGTTGACATAAACAGTACTGTATGGGATTTTCCCTCAAACCCATTATGTTTATCCCCACAAAGCAACTTCGCCGAATCCCAATTCTCCAAAAACCTAAACAGTCTTGTCTCTTCAATCCCTTCTCTCAAGTCCAACACCTACAACTTCTACACTCTCTTTGTCGGAAGAATTTCGGATCAAGAACGAGTCGAGGCTATCGGGATCTGCAACAGAGTAGTCAATCGAGTAGATTGTCTTAACTGTGTCGCTCAAGCCGCAGTGAATCTAACTACAATGTACTGTCCACAAAGTAGGGAAGCTTACGTGCGTGCCACGAAATGTATGTTTCGTTACTCAGACAAACCCATTTACGGGAAACTCGAAACGAGTCCTGTTCTGGAAGCACCGAATCTGAGCAACGCTAAGGGAGATAGAAACGAGCTTATTCGGTTGCAGAGCGAGTTACTTAACCGACTCAGATCCATGGCTGCAGCAGGTGGCTCTAAGAGGAAGTATGCTCAAGGAAATGATCCTGGCTCTCCGCCTTACAGCACATTCTTTGGTGCCGTGCAGTGCACGCCGGATTTGTCTGAGAAAGACTGCAACGACTGTCTCTCTTATGGTTTCGGTAACGCGACGAAAGGGAGAGTTGGGATCAGGTGGTTTTGTCCAAGCTGTAATTTTCAGATAGAGAGTGACTTGAGATTCTTCCTTCTCGAGTCCGAGTATGAGCCTGATCCAAAACCAGGTAATCCGTTTCTTACCATATAACAAAAAAAAAAAAACAGAGTATTTGCATTAGCTACTTGTGTGATTATAAACTTTTGAAATCTAGAATTATTGCTATTCTGGTTTAACATTGCTATTCTGACCGGTTAGGTGATATTAGTTCAGTAAAACCGGTCTGTATAATAGAGTTTCCGGTTTAGCTAATTAGGTGTGTGTGATTGGTTGGGTTTTTGTGGGGAATATGGATGAGGTGATTGTGACGTTTTTGTCCCTGGGGGTGATGGTGGTATGACGGACAAAAGAGTGGATTGGGAAAGGACAAGTTAGGAATTTGGGTGGTATCAAAAGATGACACTATAGTTTCAATTTATATGTTTATTAAGTAGAAAACAAAAGTGTCACAGCTTTTGTAAGCGTTTCAAAAGTCAAAATTAATTGGACAGTTTCGACCTTTACTTGTTCCTGTATATTTTTGACTTTTCACCACTTCCTTTTTTTTGTTGGTTACTTATCTGAAAAGTTGTTTTGACTTGTTTTTCTTTTCACCATGAAGCGTTACTGTTTGGTCAGAGTGGCAATTCTCGTAAATAAACACTTTATCTAAGGGTTATTTTGGTGTTTTGTCAACTCTCTACAGGCAATGAACGCGAATCAGAGTAGTATGCTAATTCTTCAGGAGACTTGCATAGACGCATCTGGAGCGCTTGTAGTCTACGCGCCTGTCGACATACCCGCCATGCATGTTGTGATGAACGGTGGTGATTCATCCTACGTGGCTCTCCTTCCGTCCGGTTTTGCTGTTCTACCTGACGGAGGCATTGACGGTGGTGGGTCAGGTGATGGTGAACAGCGACCGGATGGTGGTGGATCCCTCTTGACGGTGGCGTTTCAAATCCTTGTTAACAATCTCCCAACGGCAAAACTCACGGTTGAGTCGGTGGAGACTGTCAACAACCTAATATCATGCACCGTTCAGAAGATTCGGGCTGCTTTACAGTGCGAAAGCTAATCCTGATCAAGAAGGCGGCGTGTGTTTCTCTTTCTTAATGAGTTGTGAATTTTATAACTTTTTTTGGTCTTGTACTATGGGATTTGGGGGGGTGTCGAGTCAAGAACGAACCGCGCGAGTGGCGAAATCCAACTCCTTTGTCACCGTGATGGGGCCACGACATAGAAGGGTTCGGGTCCGATCACGGTGGAGGAGTTGGTGGTTCGGGTATTGACTGGGGTTGGAAACCCCCTTTTATCCTTTTTGTTTGTGTTTTTTTTTAGTATTATTATTATGTAGCGCGAGTAAGCCACACGCGTGGGGTGTGTTGTGGTTAGAAAACGCGAACTGTGGGATGATGTTATGTTGGATGGGATCTGTATCGTTTCAAGTTAAAAAAAAAAAAGCTGTCTCTCGTGGAGCATTAAATGTATTTTGCAGGCTTCTTCATTCATTTAATGCAATCCTTTGGCTCCTTCCTTTGCATGATATGGGGCTTACGTATTCCGCCATTTTCGTTGCGCCACGTCATTCCTTGATAGACTGGTGCGAGGAACCAGACGTTACGGCCCTGTTCGTTACGTTGTCGCAGCGACCACTTTCTGCGATTACAAAATAGTCGTTGCCGGAGTTCAAATCAATAAAAGGAGTCGCCGCTTTTGTTAAAAGAGTCTTCGCAACAGTCGCTCAAAATTCCGGCGATCCTTTTTGTGTTAACGGGACAACTCCGTCTCTCTCCTGCGACACCTCCGTAAGATCATCACCGTCGTTTTGTTTTTTGTTTGGCTGCCGTCATCGTCGTTTTGGGCTGTCGCAGACACAGTCGCGGCGACTGGAAAAAGAACAAGCCCTACGCCGTCGTTTTCTCCCTTCTGTTTCTTTCTCTATCTTGTGTTGTTTTTAAGTTGCAGACTGGAAAGGAAACGTAAGCAAGAAAAAAAAAAGAGAGAAAGAAACGTAAGCAATGGTTGCATGGATATACATATACGTTAGTGGGCTTTATTTTAAAGCCTACCAATATATTATGGCCTGGCCCGTGAAACAATATTTGGGCCTATGAGAAATTCTGTGCCCATTATTAATCGTTCATTTTGCAAAGGCTTACATTGATACTGCTCTGATAAGCCCAGAAGGCAATGGTTCAAGGCTTCAAGCAGTAGAAAGTAGAAACAGTTCCTTATTGACATTTCTTAGATAGTAACTAAACTATTATTTTATTTTACTTCGTTTCTCAATCTAATAGTAAGCTTATGATCTATGTAAAACAATAAATTACTTGAATTGTTTATAGATTACCTCATAGGATGATGATGTGCTTGGAGTTGAGTGAATTGTTTAAAACTTTGAACACACATTATTAAAAATGTCTAAAAACAGTAAGAAATAGTATAATTATCTGTATCTTGCAGCAAAAGAGGGAAGTGGTCAAAGATGGTCAAATAAAGAATACAGAGCCCGCATATTCCGCGTGGGCTAGATGCAATCATTCAAAACCCCAATCCTTTGCCTAATCCCGGATACGTAAATAAACAAAGAAGACAGGGGTATTTTAGTAAACACAGCTTGTCGAAATCAGGCGGATTCATCGTAACCCGTCGGATGAGTTGCTGCGATAAATCAACGGTGAGGAGTCAATGTTTGACCAAAAAAAAAAAAAAAGAGTTGAGAGATAGAGAACGAGGCTGGCATGATTGGCTTTGCCCACGAGAGAGAGAGAGAGAAAGAGAAAGATTCCACCTGGTTGGGTCGTGAAGAGAAGAAACCGAAGAAGCTCGAAGAAGGACGACGCACGGGAGATTCTTCTTTCCCCAGATATTTCGTTTGAAGAAGAAGAAGAATCCAAAACTCAGATTTTTGGTTTTGCTTTTGGAGTATTCGAATTTGAAATATCTGAATCTGTTGATTCCTTTTTTTTTGTTGCTTTCTCTCTCCACATGAAGCTGTGGTGGTGAAGATTTTCGGAGATTTAGGGTTTCTGAGTTCGTCCTCTTTTGGTTGGTGAAGATGAACGTGATGCGTCGTCTCAAGAGCATTGCTTCGGGTCGGACCTCGATTTCTTCGGATCCTGTAAGTATGCCATTTTCAATGTCAGATTGATTTATAGATTTCTGATTTTCCAGGAAAATTTCTTTCTTAGTTTTATTCACATATTACGGATTGATGTCGTTTATAGTATGTTACAAGTCAAATTCAAGGCTTTGAGATCTTTAGTTTTTAGATATTCTAGTAATGCTTATGTTTTTGTACGGCTTTGATTATCTCTGCTGTGCTCTTGATTGATTGTGGTATGAGTAGTGTGCTCTTGATTGATGATATATGTTGACCTGACCAATTCTGGTGTTTGTTTCTGAGATTTTAGGGTGGGGACTATGCTTTGAAGAGAGCCAAGCTGGATCAAGAGAACGACAACTTGTGTGCTGATCCTATGCAGGTTGACCAAAATAGTTCTTGTTTTGAGATGAAAGCTGACATTTTCTCACAAGAAAGTGTTGCTGGAACGTCAAATGTGCCTGCTGTATCAGAAAAAACCGTGGATGATCAGCTTCCCGAAGTTATGATCGATATGAGGATTAGAGACGAGCGAAATGCCAACCGCGAGGAGAAGGTGACTTGTTTAATCAAATTTTATGATCTGCCTTCTGGTTATATATATCATCCTTATCTCCATTAGCCACGGCTCACATCTTCATTGGCTTGTGCAGGATATGGAAACAACTGTTGTAAACGGCAGTGGGACCGAAACGGGACAAGTTATTACAACCACAGTCGGGGGTAGAGATGGAAAGCCAAAGCAGGTCATTCAACTAACTTTTTTGCTGATTGCCATTGTGTTTGAGAAAAGCTATTAATCATGATACTCATTTCTTTTATGAAAAGATGGTTTCTCTATTCACTTCTGTTCTCCTCTGTACGATTAGTTGGGTGTATCATTAATTTACTCTTTATTACTTGTTTCAGACAATCTCATACATGGCCCAGCGAGTGGTTGGAACCGGCTCATTCGGAGTAGTGTTCCAGGTAGGTGGAAATTCTTATAGCAGGATCAAAACTAATCCTCAACTTTTTGTGTTCCCAGAATTTGACGTTCTGTCTGATTTTTGGATAGGCCAAGTGCTTGGAAACGGGTGAACAAGTTGCAATTAAGAAGGTTCTGCAGGATAAAAGATACAAGAACAGAGAACTTCAGATCATGCGTTTGCAAGACCATCCCAACGTTGTGCGACTGAGGCATTCTTTCTTTTCAACAACTGACAAGGATGAGCTGTATCTCAACCTTGTCCTTGAGTATGTTCCCGAAACTGTATACAGAGCATCAAAGCACTACACCAAAATGAATCAGCACATGCCAATTATCTTTGTTCAGCTCTACACTTATCAGGTGAGTTCTATAAGCTCTCCAGTTACTCATTTCTAGTAATCTGTGTCGCATAAAGCTTCAGATACATGGGAAATTTAAAATTTCACTTATGTTGATTTTGTCATTTCTGTTACTTTGTTGAATATCAGATTTGCCGTGCGCTGAACTACTTACATCGCGTGGTTGGGGTGTGTCACCGTGACATCAAGCCACAAAATTTACTGGTATAGTGTGAATATTTTTCTGCTTAAAGGTTGGTTAGTCGTATGAAAGGATAATAACATTGATTCTCTTATGATGTGGCTTTCATAGGTTAATCCTCAAACTCATCAACTAAAAATATGCGATTTTGGAAGCGCAAAGATGTTGGTATGTTCATTTTGTTTTTGTTGAAGTGTTCTGGGAGATGGGTTATCATTTGAATAATGATGGCTAACACCCTTTTGCATCTTCAGGTACCCGGTGAACCTAACATATCCTATATATGCTCCCGGTACTACAGGGCCCCAGAACTTATATTTGGGGCGACAGAGTATACCAATGCCATTGACATGTGGTCCGGCGGTTGTGTCATGGCAGAGCTTTTACTCGGTCAAGTGAGTATATTATATATTGAGTATGTTATTTTTGATTGATTGGTTACATTGTTACTTCGAAATCACATTTAATCTGATTTGAACTGTTGGTTTTCCACCTGTAGCCACTGTTTCCCGGGGAAAGTGGCATTGATCAGCTGGTGGAGATAATCAAGGTACTTACTCTGATCCCTCATGTTCCTTCATCTCTTTTAAATATTTCATGTTTACTATCTTACTCATCTGTACATCTACCAGATTCTTGGGACGCCTACAAGAGAAGAAATACGGTGTATGAATCCCAATTACACGGAGTTCAAGTTTCCTCAAATCAAAGCTCACCCATGGCACAAGGTTTGTGAAATAATCGCAGGTGACTCTTTGGTGTATGTGCATGTTTAAATGAAATCTAATGCAGCACAAAACTCTTCAGATTTTCCATAAGCGAATGCCACCTGAAGCAGTAGACCTTGTCTCGAGACTCCTTCAGTATTCACCAAACCTTCGTTGCACTGCTGTGAGACTAAATCCTACTGGACACCACAAAACTATATAACCTCCATTGTGTGATTTGGAATTTTCTAACTCAAATTCTACAAAAAACTTTTTTGCATTTGTTTAGTTGGAAGCTTGTGCACACCCCTTCTTTGATGACTTACGGGATCCGAATGTTTCACTGCCAAATGGAAGAGCACTACCTCCATTGTTTAACTTCACTGCACAAGGTCAATACATAAATATTAGTTACCTTGTCTTCATCCTTACAAAAATTGTGAAGTTAGCCAACTTTGTTAAGAATTCACCATCATATGTGAAGAGTAGAAATTGCACAGAATAAAATAAATGTTTGATGGATTGGGTGTACATTTGGTTCTGTCTCATTGATTTGTTGGCATTGTGTTTGACTGTTCAGAACTTGCGGGTGCATCAACAGAGCTGCGACAGCGTCTAATTCCAGCGCATTGCCAGGGAACGGGAAGTAGCTCTTAGGATCATTTATAGTGTGTCCAAATCCAGCTTTCTTTCTCTCCCTCTATTTACTGCAGTGTGTACATCAATTTTGAACCACTTCTGCTTCCAAGCTTTGTTGCCGGAGGAGAGTCTGGAAATCTGCATGCCGGGACCCGAGGAGATGTGAAATAACTGTGTTCATGGAGCTTCTTCTTCTTCTGACTAGCTTCTCTCTCAATTTGCTCTCCGTTTGTCTTTTTCACCTTCACTTTCATTTTTTTTTGTTTTTTTCTTTCACAAATCTGACCCCCTTATATGTTTGGTGTATCATTTTATATGTTTGTAATCCATCAAGATCATTTCCCTTGCCCTAATATCACAAGCTTTTTCAGATAAGATTCAGTTTTATGAAAAAGCTTATGCCCGCAGGAGATATGTTTTCAGAAACAGGGGCTTGCACCATTTTCTTTCCCCCTAAACAGTCATATATAGGACAGCAATGTTCAAAAGAAAAAGATTGATAAACACGAATTTGAAGATACAGATTTGTGTCGGGTTAAAAATTTGAATGATCCACCCAACTTTTGGTATTTAACCACAAAACCCCTCTCACTGTGGACTGTCTCTTCTCACCCAATTACTCAAGACAGAGTTCATACATATTTAGTCTGTGTGACCAATGGATCAAAAGAAACAAAACCTCTTTTGGTTTCTGCAATAATGGTTTTTCTTTAGTACAATAAAGTTTCAGGAAATGGATTTCAAAGCCAATAAAGGAAGTGACTCCTTCAATTCAATGCCCATAAAAAGAGGCACAAGAAGAGCAATAAAACCAATCATCTCTGTAGAAAAAGCGGGTCTATAGTTTTGCATTGCTCTTTGAGTGTTTTCCCATCACTGTGCTCAAAAGATTCAAACCCCTTTTACTTGGTAAGATGTTCTTTCATCTTTCCCAAAAGACAAATCTTTAAACGCTATATATCTTACTTCACTCGGGAACCTGCATTCCTCTTTGCTTCAAGGTTCGAGCCCTCTTTGAGTGCGATTTGAGATTCCTTCTCCATTCCCAAGAAAGCAAGGGAAGCAGACTGCAGATATGACGCAACATGCCACACGGGAGAGATCACTTGAGCCTGAATTGCATCATCTAAAGCTTCTTTTGGCATGTCACTCATTAGGTAACACAGACTACGGCGAGCACACACTGTTGGAGAGATCATTCCTCCATCAATAAACTGTCAAAAGTTTCAAGAAAGAGAATCAGGCCAATGCTATGTGTTCTTATATTTCATTTTAAGTGCTAAAAGAAAGTCCCGACCTGTGTGTAACACTCAATGGCCTCTCTAAAGTCTTTTTGCCTGAAAGCCACATCACCCTTCTTCTTCGAGTTCAAAGACTCTTGCATCTGGTCTGTCCACATTTGAAACGAGAGCTGCATTGCCAAAACAAAGTAACGCAACGCCATGAAGACCAAGAAAGAAGCTATTCATTGATTAACAGAGCCAAACCACTAGTTTTTCCAACTTAATTCTGAAAAGGTACCTCATTGGTGACACCCTCGTCGTCTTTGTATCCAAGTTTATCCAGGATCTCAAGCATAGCAGTCAGGTCCCTTCTTGAACAAGCCTCACCAAGAGGGGACAGAGGAGAGACTGAACCACTGTGAGGTAGACCCATTAGAACATGAGATGGGACCTGCAGTTTACAACACAAGGAAACATTTATCTTGAGTTAACTAACAGAAACTTGGTCCAAGTTATTCTAATGGCTCGGAAAATCAATAGGAACCTCTGTGTCCTTTTGAAGAGGTGTCAAGGCAGTCACCAAAGATTTCGTGTTTGGCCGCTCACGAGCTTCATACTGAAGACAACGAGAAGCCAGGCGTACTAGCTCTGTGCCATCACTATCAGAAAATTGCCCATCTAGGCAAGAATCAGTTAGTGTTTGAAGATTTCTGTCTCTAATCAGATCAAGAGCCTGCATAAAACAGAATGAAAGAATCAGCCTTCACCTTCCAAGTAAAAGCAGCAATCTCGTAAGGAAAACAAACTTTTTTTGGCTAAAAATACTTACATGGCTAGGAGGTATATGTTTTCCGCTGAGAAGATCAAGCAGAAGAGTGCCAAAGCTGTATATCACACTCTCTGGAGTAATTCTCCCTGTAAATACACACACAAACAGAACGTGCAACTTAGTCTCAACCATATGAATCTTGGAGAAAACACCAATGATATACCAGTTCGTAGATATTCAGGAGGGGTGAAAGCAAGATTAGTGCTGTAACTTTTTCCGTCCCGACTATTCTTCATCAAGCCAAAAGTAGAAAGTCTTGGATTGCATTCCTTATTAAAAGGCCCTTAAGGCGTCAGAGAACGAAGGAATAACATAGAAACATGGACAGGTTCCAAAAAAGAGTTAAAGTGGCTTATATATATAACTAATAATAATACCTCATCAAACAAAACCCGGTAAGCATTGAGGTCGTGGTAAAGAGTACGGCCTTTGCTGGTGCAGTATTCAAGAGCTTGTGCTAGATATAAAACAACCCGCAGCCTCATAGTCCATTTCATAGGTTGGGTTTCCCCTAGTAGCATAAAAAGTAGACTTAGAATCTTGAGACATGATAACTTCCAAGAATAGCATGGCAAGGTTATTAAATGAAAGGCTATAAATAGGAAAAATGACTCTCACAGTGAAAAAGGTGTTTGGCTAGTGTTTCATTAGGCATAAACTCTGCTACAAGTAACCTCTCGTCACCTTCGCAGCAACATCCGAGTAAATTTGCCATTCTCTCACTCCGCAGCTGACCAACCGACCTCGCTTCCTCCTGCACAAGGAAGAACACATTCCCAATATCTGATTAAAAGAGAGAAAACAAAGTACAATTTCGAAAGATTAAGATACATACCAAGAATTGTCGTGCATCAGGCCAGGCCATTCTAGTGAAACGCTTGACAGCAATCTTCTTTTGATTCTCCAATTTCCCTTTATAGACAACATTTGGAGCCTTTTCTCCATGCTCAGATACAATATACTCCACAGCAAAACCAGAAGTAGCCGCCTTAAGCTGTTCTAAAGTGTACTCCCGGAAATTAGGAACATCAGTGATCTCACTACTCTCTCCATTATCTGCACCAATGAGACAATGCCTTATAGCTTCTTAGATCCAAGTAATTATTGTCATAAGAAACTGAAAAAGCTAAACTAACCAAGATCAGGCGCTTCAAGAACAGCTGTCTTGTGTGAAGAGTTCCTGCAACACTGACTCAGGCTAGAGCATTGACCTCCCATCTAAATAAACCACGCTCCAAAAAATATTCCAAGACTCTTGCTTTTTTTCTTTTCAATCCAATGGAAAGGAAAGGTTTTGTTTCAATTAGGAGATGTCTCTTCGTAAACCCAGAAGCTGCAATAAAATTATATCTTAGCAAATCGAATATTCCATAGTTTCTAAATCAGTGAAGTAGAAGAAACTATGTATAAAAGAGAAAGGTCGTACCTTGTCAACTCGACTAGTTACAGCAATACTACAGAAGAAAACTCAAAATCGAAAGGAAAAAAATTGAGAATCGAAGCAGAAACAGAAGAAAAAGCCCTAAAATCGGCGAAGCAGCTGGAGCCAATCAAGAGCAGAAACCTATTAAGCTACTACGAATCAACAATGTTTTTGGATCCACGAAGAAATTGACTAGGTTCCTCGATTTCATCAAAGAGCTCGAGAGAAAAACAAAACCAGGACAAGCAAATCCACGTGGTTACAATAATTTTAAATTAGAAAAAAAAAAACGAAATCGAGACAGAGTATCTCAAAGGAATCGACATGAACGTATGTGATTCATGTGAAGTAAAGCATAAACAAATCCGAAATTGTCGATTATTTTTGATATAAAAAACTAGATCAGATCACACAGTGAAGTAGTAGTATACGTGTATCTAATATATACACATCTGTATATTTCAGATAATTATTATTTGTTTTTGAAATTGAAAGAACAAGACAGAGAAAAAAAGATAGAATAAGCCAAAAATTAATTTACCGACAAGTTGATGCAATATTTTAATGGGTGTGTGAGAGAGACGAACAAGGCAACAAAGAATCTCGCCATTACCTTATAGAAGAAAAAAAAAGTTAATTAATAAATTGTTTGTCGTACAGATTTTGGGGTTTTTAATTTCTGAAAAAATTTAGCACCGCCTGTTAACGCAAGTGGTCTCTGTTCATAGAACGAGACACAGAGAGAGAAAAGTATGGCTTCCTCTTTCCCGTTGGCTCTTCATGCCGTAATCACTAACGGACTTTTGTAATCAATCAGATTAATCAACGAGGGAACTAATTAAACACTAAAACAGTATTAATTAGTGATGTGACGTTGTTTTGTTCAAGGCCCATGGGCTTTTATATCTTGTCGAGTATTGTTGATCTAACAAATACACGGATCTGGTTCAGCTTGAATCAAACCGGGTTTAGCTTTGGTTGCGAATTGGAGCTGGTTTGTTAGGATCTAACCGACTCTGTTTTGAGCTTTTATATTCTCTGTTTCAACATTGCGAGTGTGAAAGCAAGTGATTTGATCATCAGGGTTTGTTTGCGATCACCATTGAACGAGTTACAAATTCAGATAAGAAGATGAATAGTTATATACATACATGTTTGTTGACTCCTCTATCTAGAAGAAGAAGATTCACATTTCACAGCATAGAGTCGGTCATGGCCGGAAGTCGACGGAA
This sequence comes from Arabidopsis arenosa, assembly GCA_905216605.1. Classification (NCBI taxonomy): domain Eukaryota; kingdom Viridiplantae; phylum Streptophyta; class Magnoliopsida; order Brassicales; family Brassicaceae; genus Arabidopsis; species Arabidopsis arenosa. Next base: position 19,017,052 of record LR999456.1, read on the forward strand.
AAAGTTGACTGGAGCGGAGGGAATGCGGTGTCGGAGCTTAGGGTGTCGCATGAAGTAGTAGCCCGATAAGAGAGCCACGAGTTTAAACGGGGTAATGTAGAGAGCCATGGCAATGATGAAACAGAATGTCACGAAAATTGCGGTGGCACGTGGATCACGCCAGCTCAGCAGCGCCTGCACTCGCTCTCCCTGTGCCGCTATGTCTCCAGCCACCGACTGTACCTTCCCGGCCACACTTCTCAGCCGGTCGTACCTGAGAAACAAGAACACAGAGGGAGCAAAACTATCAACCAATGAACAAAGATCTTTCCTCGTTTTCGATCATCTTAATAATTTTTGTTACCTCATTTTCACAATGTCCGGAGCCCTTACGGTCGGGAAGGTATCAAACTCTTCGTCGAGCTCATCAGCATTCACATTGTCTGCATAAGATAGTTTGGCGTCCATATGAGGAGGAAATCTGGGCTTAAACCTGTAATTCCACATCCCAATCACAGCCATATACAGAAACACAGTCGGCAAAATCATCTCCGGGAACGTTACAAGCATAGTGTACAGCACGTGCACCAGAGCCGTCGTCACAGGAGTCTTCCATGTGCACACTTGTTCCATCCATTTCCAGACCGACAGCACACCCGAGAACACCGTTGTGAACCTATTGAAGTTGGCTTTGCTTCGCCTCATGCTGAACAGATGACTTTTCGCATCTGTCAAATACTCAATCACTTCCCGTCTCAGGGGTGGCTCGGACCGGCCTAAACGAACAACAATTATGTTGAAAGCCTGCGCCTTAAGAGATTCCAGTTTGTTTGTGGATAAGGGTAGTATGTAATGCATTTTAGGCAGGAGAGGTTTGGTGTATTTCATCAGCATATTGGAGACCGATGTGCAGGTGAATCTCACCGCTAAGTGAAGCTCCCCTCTTTTCTTAAGACCAGAAGGTTGTAGAACAAGTAAAGGGTAAGCGTGCGTGTAGACACGGCCCGTCTGAAGAGTCGAGAGTCTAATGCGGACTTTCCCAATCGGCTGATCTCTCTTGTTTCCGCCATCTCCAGCTGTGAAATGAGCGTTATCAAAGACGCAGATGGTTAAAACTGTTGCAGGATCAAAAACCTCCCATGTGTATTGCTCATTGTACTTTGGATTCATGTTGCTGATTACAGTTCGTGATCGAACCCATTTTTGACCGTATTTGGCAACAACGTATGTGTCCGAAGTACCTTTCCCTTCCCGAGTTTTCATCGAATGAGACACATTTGCGTTAAGTATCCCGAGCTCCAAGACTCCGATCGCTGATTTCCAGAGCTTTCTTGACGAAGGTCTGAGATCACTGCTGTTATACATGGACTCATCAAAAACGTGGTAGCCTCCATCAAGAACCGCCTTATAACGGAGCCTAGTAGCGAATTTCACTTTCTTGGCTTTATCAGCATCCATAGCGTCTGAGATGGAGTCTTCGAGATGAACCCAGCGGTCATGAAAAGGTTTATCATCTATACGTTTCTCAATGTCAGTTATCGAAATCACAGCTTTTCCTACTGGCTCATCTCTGTTAGGAGCAGTGTGATCTTCAACGGAGAGGACCATGCTTTCCTCAAACGGCTCTGCGACTACAAACGTGAATTCATCACCCCATTTTGGATTATTGCTTCTCTGGGAAAATCTAGTCATTAACATCTGATTACCGACTTTTATCCTCACAAAAGCCTCTGGAAGACGGGCTTTATCAGAGACGATGATGACGTCCTGAGCCTCCAATATTTGCACCCTTAGGTACCATAGCCGAGGCGAATGGTACACTTTTGAGCGCAGGTTAGCGGATATAATGTTGGAGCTGTCTGAAGACACAAATGAATCTGAGAAAGTCGCATCCCCGAAAGCTTCATCAGCCTGAGTTCCAGACCACACAGCAAGCATTATCTCATAATTCTTCTTCTCACCTCTCTTGTTCTCCAATCTGTACCACTCGGGAGCTAAAGGACTATCCGGAGGAACGCGAGACTGAACCTCACGGAGATCGAATTTAACGATCCCAACAAAATCATCAAGGACAATGTCTTTATCCTTCACCACAACTTCAAGAAAGTTCGACTGAAGATTATCTCTTGCGAAGGCAAAGACTTGGTTCCACTCCGGATCTGAATTCTTGTCAAAATGCGTGGTAACACCTCTGAAGTTTCCGATTTTTACTTCGACATACGGGTCTAGGCTTCCGGTAAGGTCTTTGTTGGGAAGATCACGCGCCTTCACAACTCTTACGTAGAGGAATCTCATCTCTTCAACGAGATCATATGTGCCGCTTGTTGGCCTCTCTGTACCACGAACCACTCGTCCTCCAACGATCCGTCCACCTCCGAGCAAAGGGCTTGTCTCTTTGACAGAGAAATCTGGTGGCAGCTGGTGCAAGGATGGACCTGGACCGTTGACTTGAACCACTCTTGGAGGCATCGGTGCAGCTCTCATCTCGTGGATGCCATAGTTCATCATTGGCTGTTGTTTCACTAAAGGGGCAGCGTTATGAAACGTACGTGTTTTAGGCTTTAGCTCTCTTCTCTCATCAGCAGCTATACTTGCATCAGCTGTGATTAAGGACTTCACATGTTCTTTACGCGGACTTGGGCTAAAAGCTTGAGGAGATTCTGGAACCGGGGTTGGGACAGAAGGTGTAATAGCAGGATCGTCTGTGATAAAAACTCTCAAGCCAAGTTCTCCACGCGCTCGAGAGAAAACACTGCGTTTCTCTAAAGGGTAATTGAAAGGAGCTGCTTCAGAGCGAGGAACAAAAGATGTTCCGTTAACTCGAACTTTGCCAAGAAAGGGCTTAGCATCGAATTCGTTCTGGTAGCTGTAGACGTGGGCTTCGAGTGTACGATTTGACAAGACGGAAGGATCAGAGACAACGAAGTAAAAACACTCATGCCAGACAGGATTTGGGTCGTTGTGTTTGGTGGTTGTGCGGAATATCTGGTTGTCGAACTTGAGCTCCACGAAAGGGCTACATGAGTTATGCTTGTCTCTCTGAAACAGACCCTGTGCGCCTATCACTTCAACGCCTAGCTTTATATTACTCATTTGAGGCTTAGGCTTTTTTCAAAACAACTTATCAACTGCAGAGGAAAGGAGATTCCTAAGTTTCGAGCCAGAGATCAAACAAAGACACATAGTAAATTAAGAGAAAACTCTGAAACACGAAACCAAAACCATGGACTTTTAAAAGAAGAGGTGAATAACGAGTAGCAAGAACAATAAAGAGTAACCAAAAAAGGGAGGAAAAGAGAACTTACCTATTCAATTTTTAAAGTTTTTTCTCCTCTTCAGAAACAGAGGACAAGAACCAAAAAGACATAACTCGCCTTTAAAGATCAATCACCTGTCGTAATCAAGACCAGTAAACGAATAAACAATCTTAGTTTCTTAGAAAAACAAGGCAAATAAAAACAAGTGTTAAAGATTTCTCTGTGAGTTCGTGTTCTGTTTTACTCTATGGTACTTACTAAGTTGGTCGTACGTACCTCTGTTTCCATGGAAATTGCCGGGTTGCTTTGAGAACCGCAGTCTGATTTTGACACGTGTACCTTTTGTGGCCCAAATGAGGACCAATCATATGAAGCATTGACCCCCACAACCCAAAGTTAAAAAGACGTTTTTTTGTTTGTTTGAGCCTAATCGTTTGTTAGGCAATTATTAATGTCAGGTAACGTATTTCTTGGGTTTAAAAATATTAAAATTAGAGCATTCCTGTTTTTTTGTGGATGTTATAATCAAATCTCAATACATATATTATAAACTTTTTTAGTTTAATAAATCATATGTAATAGATGTATCATTTTTGAACAGCTTGTTGCGGATGATTGCCAAAGGTTAGCTACGTTTGGAATTTTTAAAACGAAATTGGAAAACGCCAAATAAAAGTCAAAATAGGTACGTATTATATACGTACAGGAAAGACAAAATCCCTGAAAGACTTTGAAGTTTCTTCTTAATAACGATTAAATCTCGTTTTCTTTGTAGGAGACGTATCACTTTCGCAACACGTCTCTAGTATGAATACGTATAAACAATAATCTTTTTCCTTAACAAGGTTTTACTTTTTTAATTGCATGCCGTCAAATGTAAAACCCTCGCTTATACATAAGATTAACAGTTAACACTCGTTAGCTATTTCATATTTTTGTGTGTGTGAGCAGCATATTCATGAATAAATACAACCCCAAAAAAACCAAAGATGCTTAAAAGTGAACATAATAGTAGCACACAAGGTCACAACTCACAAGCTAGGCTCTTAAAATCCAGAAGCAATAATTGGAAATTGTTGGGCCTCTCTCTCTTTAACGATCCAGTGAATTCATGGGCTTAATGGTACGTTTGGACCGCATAAAACAATATATAGTTATATACTTACTATATAGCATAGAGGCCAAAGTCAAAGATCAAAACTAGCTGCCCAAGACCAACAATGACAAAAAGAGAGAAGAAATAAAACAAAACAAAAAAAATATAAAACATGTTCATCATGAAAACTTCAACGCTCCAATGATCTCCCGACCAAAGTTGAGCTCAAAGCAACAAACACAAATAAATAAAGATATAGATGTATATCAAGGACTAAAACTATATATAGGTTTGATAAAATGGGCACGACGTGATAGCATCAAAGTCATCTATTTTAAGACGTGATCAGCCTAAAGACCAAAGAAAATATCAAAAATACCCAACTTTGTGTTTTTCCACAACCTCATAAACCCCACAACCCTCCTCACTCTTCCCTATCCCCTCCATTTTCCCAATCACCAAACACAGGATTAGAGTTCGATTTCTCCAAAGAAAACATGGTAAGTTCCTACATTTAATCTTCTGGTGTAGATGATGATGATGCATTGATTCTGTTTATGTTCTGATTTTACATCCACCGAAAAAGAGATTGTAAAGATGTGAAATTTATAGGTGGATGGTGTTGTTGAATGTATATGGTGATATGTTGATAGATTCCATATCAGAAACTAAGTTTTGTGTTATTTGGTTTGGAGGTGTAAAACATGAATAGTGTATTCATGTGTATAAATTGACATCGTAAAGAATGGTGTTGTGAACATGTGATTTATATGCTATGATGATTCTAAATCAAAATCTAAGTTTTATGGTATTTGGTTAGGAAGATCTATATACAATGGAAAAGGTTCATGTATAAATAAATGACTACATGTGTGTTGTGCAGGCTAATTCAGCGTCTGGGATGCATGTGAATGATGAATGCAAGCTTAAGTTCTTAGAGTTGAAAGCAAAGAGAACTTATAGGTTCATTGTGTTCAAAATTGATGAGAAGGCTCAGCAAGTCCAAATAGAAAAGCTTGGGAATCCGGAAGAAACTTACGATGATTTTACCAGCTCTATCCCTGATGACGAATGTCGATACGCAGTCTATGATTTTGATTTCACCACAGAGGACAATTGTCAGAAGAGCAAGATCTTTTTCATCGCGTGGTAATACATTGCTCTCCCACATGATCTGAAATCATTGTGTATCTCTAAAATCATGACAATTGTATTCATGTCAGGTCACCTGATACATCAAGAGTTCGGAGTAAGATGTTGTATGCAAGCTCAAAAGACAGGTTCAAGAGAGAAATGGATGGAATTCAAGTTGAATTGCAAGCAACTGATCCTAGCGAGATGAGCCTTGACATCATCAAAGGACGACTCAATCTCTGAAAAACATTCTAATTATTCTATTCAAATGTTAAACTTTGACATGCTATTTTCTTGGATATTTCTGCGTTTGCTTGTCCGCTCTTTGCATTTTGTGTGGATTCAATGTCTTAAAATTGTTATGTTTTTTCACAAGAAAGAAAGAAAAAAGGGATAATTGAATTCATCTGCTTTGTGAACCATTTCGTATGAACCAGAAAATAAAAGTGGTCAAGTTGTATAAGAGAAACCAAGCATATACTACTGTTGGTAGAAAAAGAAGAACATACATACCTCAGTGTGGTGACTAAACAATCCAGATGATTCCGGAAATGTTGAAATGATACTTTCCTTTAAAGATGGTCCATTGTGTGGTTGTCCGAGATCAAATTAAAACCACAAAATGAAAAGTGTATCAAATCAAAAGAAAATTTGTTTGTAGAAGCTCAATGAGTCTTATTACACACAATGAAGAGTGGCAAAGTAGGAGCATACACATTCAGCAGTTTTTTTTTTTTTTTTGATAACTCAGGTGATCCTGTCTTTCTAGGCCTAAAGGCTAATCCTCCTGATATCTACAAAGCTTGAGCCGTTTATGAATATGCTGAAATTCTGAAAAACTCCAGTCACAGACAAATGTTTTCAGGAAAACCAAACCAATAGTTACAAATTTACCAATACCAGTTTGAGGGATAGAAATCTCCATCTGCACACAAAACCCCAATAAAATCTCAGCATCATACAGAATTCGAACATTGGGAAGCATTATCAGAAAACTGCACAGAGAGAATGAGAAAGGGATTGAGAGACCTACAGAAGGAGATGGGATTGAGATGTTTTGGCCCCCGCGACTAAAGAGAATTCGGAAACTGATCTCTGACGACCCGGCGCCGGCGGGAACTTATAAAAATTCCGGTGAAATGACATGGAACTCTCTTACCAAGTAGAGGGTTTATTATCCACGTGTCGATTTTTTTTTCCGCATAATCGTTGCTACATGGGCCAATTATTTTGTCAAAAATCAAGGTCCACGAGTAAAAATTATGGTGCATTTAGATTATGGGTGCTCAACCAGATGTTGATGGTTTAATGGTTTAAACTCTAAAGTTACATGCATATAAGGTTTTTGTTTGTTTCAACAAATTCTTTGTACATATATTTCTCAAAACAAAATTAGTATAACAACAATCCAATCAAATAATTTAAATTCAGTACTATCAATTTGTAGATATAGGCCCACACAGCTGTGGTCCAGTGGTGTTGAGAATTGGGGAAAGGTTTGAAGGAACTAACCCAGGTTCGATCCACGCTGGAAACAAAAAACACATTTGTGTGGGAAGTCTGGGTTTGGGCCAAAGGCCCAAGCAGTTTACCTGGTAGTCCAGTAACAGGCGATCTGGCTACCCCCTGGCATTAGTCGGAAAGCATTCCAAACTCGGGATAGACAGTGTGGTGGCCCTTCGGGGAGAAGTCCACTCTGAAGCACTTCGGTGCGTTTCTACCGGGGCTGACCGGATCAGCCGATAGGGTTTATCAAAAAAAAAAAAAAAAAAAAAAAAAAAAAAAATTTTGTAGATATAGTCATAGTGAAGTTAGTCACTAGTGGACTTAGTATGGACTGCTTTGGCATATATTGAACACATGCATCTTATTTTATTTTTAATATGGGGGATTCCATTCTTCAATAAGAAGACAAAAACACAAAACTTTGGCAAGTGTGTTTATTGAATAACAAAATGATACGTTAAGGGCAATTAAAGAACACATAGTGCTCGCCAATCTTATCAAGATTCGCTAATTTGCAAGCTGTGATATATATATTCCTTGTGACATATACCGAATAAATAAATAAATAAGCAAATGAAAAGACAAACACAGAACGAAACCCACCATTGAAACCAACGATGATGTTCAAATATTCCCCAAAAGACATTAAACGACACCATTTCATGAATTCATTGAAACCGACAGTTCCAAATTTTCAACCTTTTGCAGTCAACATATCTGCTACATGTTTATAAATAGACCTAAATGTGCGTTTAACTAGCAATTACAACTTAAAGCTTGAAACTCATTTTCAATCAAATGGAGCCAAATATTCCGATCCAAAGAGGTAATCATCTCACAGAGATTTAGTATAGTTTAGTTTCATGTTATCTTAATTTTTTGTTATTACTTACTACGACATAGGAGAAGAGCAGTCAAAAGTCATCAAGGCATGGAAAGAACTAAAGATAACAAAGGTCAATAACAAGTAAGTAACAACCCAAACCCTTTTCAGGGTCATTTCAGTTCACCACTGTGACAAATTCTCTGATTGCAGGACTCAGAAGAAGCTCCTAGATATTTCAGAATGGGAGAAAAAGAAAACTACAAAGATCGAATCTCAACTCGCTAGAATTCAGGTGATTCCACAAAAAGCATCTACCAACTCCAAAAATATAAGATCTCTATACTCATGACTCATGTATGCTTAAGACTGTTCTGTCGCTCTAGTATATGATCAAATAAAATGAATCTATCTAAAACAACAAGCAACTCATATGGTACTACAAGACTATAAAACATGAAATCTCATGTCGTCAAAGAACAAACAAACAAACAAACAAAATTGTTGTTTTCTACAGCGGAAGATGGACAGTAAGAAGATGGAGAAATCTGAGAAACTAAGGAGCAAAAAAGCAGCAGTTCATGTAAAGGCACAAAAGAAGAAAGCAGATGTTCAAACCAGACGGGCTCAAGAGATCCTTGATGCGGAAGAAGAAGCTGCTAGGTTTCAAGCCGCCGGACAGATACCCAAGAAGTCATCTTTTAGCTGCTTCTGAGATCAGCACTAACCTGTGATACAGATTATCACCTATCTCCAGTATCCTATGTTAATACTTGTATCTTTTATATGTTGTGTGTTTTGCTTGTGTTGGTCATGAAACAAGATACTGCTAAATTCATTGTCCTCAGACCAAATCCTGAACTAATCAACCTATTGACAACACAAAACATGCTAATATAAAATCTGCAACCTGGGAAAATGGAAAAAGGAAAATATCATCTTAAGGTCTCAAGACTTATTATTGGAGTTGGAAAGCTGGAAAAGGATCATGAAAAGAGTCATGAAACCACAGCTCCTTGAAGACGCATCACAACACTGTAACCACTATCAGTCTACAGCATAGAAAGAAACATAGTATCAAACGACTTGTTAAAACTAAATAAAAGGCTTCACTTTTCCAATACTACCCGGCATTTCAAACCTTCTAGCCTTGAATATAGTTAATCTTTAGAAATAAAGGAATCCCAAAGACGCAGAAAAAAAAACATTTCAGAGGTAGAGGCAGATGTGAAGCCTTTTTGGGTTGCCGTTGTCCTGCATGGCTAGATAAGACAACTGTCTAACCATGACTCCAACCAACCTGAAACATTGTACAAATCCAAATAATATTTTAGGGATCTCTCGTAAATGGGTAGCAAACCTAAATCAAAAGAAATTTCCTAGCGTAAGAGGACAAGACCAATGGGTGGCCTATATGCATCAACCATATGAACTTAATATATGGCCTCGAATTTATGTAATGTGGTGTTATGATTAAGATAGTTGAAATTCCATCTTTGATCTTTCCAACAAGACTATGTGTTGTGTATATATTAAAAGAAACTATCCTAGAAAATTTTGAGTTATCATGAAGTAAGCAACTCCGAAAGTAGGAACAATTCAAGTCTGTCCGTAAGTAGATACTACGTACCACTTATTACTGATTCACCTAACAGCAGACCAAGGTGGTTCACCCTTGGTTATTGGCAATAAATTGCCTGATCGATATGTGGAGGAATTTGCTTGATCTCCGTTCCAAGTTCTTGCTCAATCCGGTAACTACAAAAATGTAACACTAAGGTTATACTATGCTGGAGGAAACAATAGTACAAACCAGTCAAGAGAGAAAGACATACAGATTAAATCGGTCTTCATAGGTGATAAGATTCACAGCTAGACCAAGATGGCCAAACCTTCCTGATCGTCCAACCTGAACAGCAACCAGATATTAAACTCAAATGACATCAATTAACATGTAGGGATCTAGTACAAAGTAGACATTTGGTTTTCAGCTTACCCTATGGAGATAAGTTTCTGCAGTCTTTGGGAAATCAAAGTTTATCACCACATTTACAGCTTGAATGTCAATCCCACGTGTGAACAAGTCTGCAGCAACCATCATTAAACAATAAACTATTCAGGTAAAGGATTTGGCTGATTTCGCAAAGTCAAAATATTAAAACCAGTGTATTTGTCCAACCTAAAGCCTCAACTAAACCCATTCTTGATATCTAAGAAGTAGATAATTGAACATTTATTCATTGTGCTCCTGCAATAACAGTATAACATCACTTAGGCATACCAGTACACACAAGATTCCGGCATGCACCATTGCGAAAGTCATGGAAGACTCTGTTTCGGTGGTCTTGAAGCATCTTTGCATGGATGTAAAAGCATGAATACCCAAGTTCTGTGATTTTCTTAGCTAAGAGCTCCACACGATTTACAGAATTGCAGAATATGATTGATTGGTTAATTTGCAGCTGCAGAAGAGGAAGAGAGTAAATGCCAGCTAAGGAAAGAAACAAAAACGATCAATGTAGTTCAGATCTAACCTTGGAGAATAGTGTATTCAAGCAATGAATTTTCTGTCTTTCTTCAACGAAAGCATAGAATTGGGTGATACCCTTGAGTGTAAGTTCATCCATGAGATTGATGACATAAGGATTCGTCAAAAATCTATCTTTAAAATCCTTGACAGTGACAGGGAACGTGGCTGAGAACATCAAAATCTGACGATTTTCTGGAAGAAAGCTAATTAAATGTTCCACTGAAGGTTGGAACTCTTGAGACAAAAGCTTATCAGCCTGATGAATAGATCAATAGTTAAATTAAATTGGGAGTAACATGAACAATTTTGCTACAGTTTGCAAATAGTGAAAAAAAAGAAATTTAAGAGGAACAAAATACAAAGTAAGCATCCAACATTTACCTCATCCATAACAAGCACTGAACAATCTTTTAAAACACAAACACCTTTCTTGGCAAGATCCAGAATTCTCCCAGGAGTTCCTACCAATAAATGAACAGGCTGATACAAACGCATGATATCGTCTTTCAGACTGGTGCCCCCAGTGGTCACCATGACTTGAATCTTCAAATGCTTACCCAGCTCCTTACACACCTGTGATGTCTGAAGGGCTAACTCTCGAGTTGGAACAATTATAACAGCTGCGTAGAAGAAATGTATCAACGGTAAACTACATTAGAAAGGAAGCAGGCAGTAAACCTTTGAGAAACATATTAATCTACTGATAGAAGCGATGGGTTTAGAGGCTCACAGGGTTCATTACGATTTACTAAGTTTTATAACGTAACTAGGGTTTAATATGGAACAATAATCTACATAAAAAGCCAGCTTCGATATTCTGTTCTTGTCAGCTACATGAAAAATCACTAGCTAAAAGCCTAAAAGATGCCAAAACTTTCAAATTCTTTTATAGCATTGCACCACATCAAAGAAGCAACTAACAACATGGTCTAGTACACAGTTACCTTGAATAACGTTGTTATCTTGGTCAATTTTTTCCAAGACAGGAATACAAAAGGCAGCGGTCTTTCCAGTCCCGTTCTTTGCTCTGGCAAGGATATCTCTACCAGTCAAGGCAATTGGAATACTCTCTTCCTGAATAGGAGAAGGTCTTTCAAAACCCTTCTCGTATATTCCCATGAGAAGCTCTCGTTTCAAAAAATAATCTTCAAACTCGTTCCCTTTGGTTGCTGTCACATCCTGAAAATGATAACAAGTGAAGAATTGTGAAAATATCATCCCATGCAACCAAGAATTAATTCAGTTTCACAGATAGATTCTCTCGCAGTTTCGTATTGAGAAACATTTTTTTATTGATTTATCAACAAGTATTTATGTATTAATAATTAAGCTATCAAATAAGTAAGAACACCTTTATGTCACACCAATATAGCACATGAGGCAGCCGATATAAACAGTGAATGTATTCCTAAATATGGAACCTTACCTCTGTTCTGTATCGAGTATCAGGTGCAGGTAGTTTTAGCCTTGCTTTCCAATCTTCCGAACTGAAGAGAAATTTGATTATAAAGGTTATCACACGCACAAAAATGAAACCAACACTAAACAGTTCAATACCATGGTAACGTAAGAAACAAGGATTTATCACTTCAAATGAAAACAATCACATCCAAGATTTAACTAAGTAGTCCAAACTTGAACAGCAAACAATAAAATAAAAAACAGAACTAACTTTGGGTCGATAACTTCGGACTGAACAGTTTTCTCAACTTCTACAACAGCGTCACCGTTACTGTTACTGTTACCGCCGGGGATCTGAGCTCTTCGAAGCCATTGTTGTTGTTGTTGTTGTTGCTGCTGCTGTTGGTATTGATGCGGCTGAGACGTCGCTTGTTGAAACTGTTGTTGGTGATTCTGAGCGTAATGACCGCGTTGAACGTATTGTGGCGGCGGTTGTTGTTGATAACCCGACCGTGATTGGTAATTAGGGTTAGGGTTACTGGCTCCACGGCCAGCGCCAATTCCAGGAGGATACCTTCCTCGATTGTTCATCACAAACCTCTAAACACTAATAACCAAAACTTTGACTAAGGAGGGATCTGTACACCAAGAAATCCGAACAGGAACTAGGCTTTCCTACGGTAATACACAACCTAGGGTAATGTCGGAATTTTGAAAAAAAATTACGGAAAATAAACTCTTCCGGAGAAATCTAGGGTTTGTAAAAATCACAGAATCGAAGATAAAGAGTAGCAGATCTGGAAAATCAAGCGAAATTCGGGGATTGATATTTTCCGAAAGAGGTCCACGCGAGGAAAACGAGAGAGAGATCAAAAGGGTCAATAATATAGAGACGAAGGTTCTCGCGTGAAACACAGAGACAAGCAAGCAGAGAGACGATGATTATCTGTATGTAATATTATAATGTTTGTGATTTGGTCCGACTTCGTTAGCCGTATTGGCCTTGGGCTTTAGGTGTTTTCAGTTTTTTTTTTTTTTTTCTGAAGTTTATTTATAAAATTACCCATTACTTCCTTTTCTTTACATATTTACCCTAAACTAATTAGACGTTTTAATCGAACCCAAAACTAGAGGTAACAATGTAACATACGGTGAGACAGTAAAGGGTCGTTTATACAAACAATAATGAATAACTGAAAACAAATTACAATAACACTTTTTTTTTTCTCGTAGCAGTTTTCGTTAAAATATTTGCACACTCATTCGTTTTTGAAATGAAAATCTATCTTTCAGCTTCTAAACCTGATTTTTAGCTCAAGAGACTAACGCCATGCTAAATGTTACAAACACCACGTACATGGTAGTCATAGACTATCCATTGAACTCAAAAGTATATTTCTCTAATGCTTTTACACTTCATCGTAATTGCACTTGATCCATCCATTCATACGTTTTCATATGATCTCTTTTGTATAATTGGACTAGTGATCGCTCCAAGCTCCAGAGAGAACAATATCCCATTCTTGATTTATCTTGTTAAGATGAGATCATCTCGGGATTTCCATATAGATGCCAACCTATCCAGAATGGAGTATGTTTGGATTCTTGATTCAAGGCGGAATCAAAGATGCCAAGAAAATATTCAATGTTCTGCTCTATTCATTGGAAAGTTGGTGAGATCCCGTAAGTGGAATCTTTGACCGTTGCCAGATCGTAGATGCATAAAAACATTGGAACATGATGTTTTACTCTCTACCTGCACTAATGGGGGTGATGTTTTGCTCTTTTTAGTCTTCAAACACGATAATCTCACCATCAAATCCTTGTGCGTGGTGTAAGTTGTGAGTTCTGGACTTGAGTCTAGAGACCATTTGTTTTTCGATTGTGGTTTTAGTACTGAGGTCTGGGGATACTTTACAACAAGGGCTAATCTCTCTCCGCCTTCTTCCTTCATGGACTGCCTTTTATGGATCAATTCTGCTGCTCGCGATGGAAATGTGGCTTTGATCATGAAGTTAATTTTTCAGGCTTCTATATATCTCATTTGGAAAGAGCGTAATCTTCGAATTCACTCCTCTGTTGAGACTCCTCCTACTGTCACCATAAAAGCGATCAAGCTGCTGCTCCGGGCCAGGCTTGATCCTCTCTCTAGGTCCCAGCGGAATGCCACTCCAGGGAACACCTTGATGTCCTCGTGGTTCAGATTTTTCAGCTAAGGTGAGGGTCTTTCTCTTCTCTGCGATTTGTGGGCTGCTCTCTCTGTTCTGTTTGTTTCCTTCCTTTTGGGGCCTGCGTGCTTTCTGTTGGCTTTCGCCTTATATGTTTGGGCCTGCGTGCCTTGTTCGGCTTTTGCCTTGTATGTTTGGGCCTGCGAGCCTCTCTCGACCTTTGTGTCTTGTAAAAAAAAAAAAAAAAAAAAAAAAAAAAAAAGTTGTGAGTTACTTAGAAAAGTCAACGAGAACAAATTATTCTCTCACCAAAAGGAAAGAAATGAAAACATTTTGGGCTGGCGAGACTAAAGTAAGCCCAATAATGAAAACGACTCTACGCAATCGGAGAAGGTCGCCACTCGCCAAGCAAGAACAACGTCGCTCGCTTTTTTATTGCATAAAAATCCAAAATCTTTACACAAATATTAAAACACACTAGGAAAATGACTTCGTCACGCGCCTCCGAAGGCAGTGCAAAACTAAACCAGCCACCTTTTTTACTAACCAAGCCAGCAAACCTGATAAAACGTAGCCGTTGATTCGAACCACGTGTATATGACACGCACCACATGCGAGTACGAGTAAGAGAGTTGGTGGTATATTCACGGCATATTATATGTGCACGAATTGAATCTCTCTAAGCACGAGAGGGCATTTTCGTAACTTTCTTATAAAAATCCTACCACGACTGATTGGCCAAAAAAACTGAAAAAAAGGAAAGAGAGAGAGTTGGACGGAAAATCTGAAGACCGCCGAGAAATACTGTTGAAACGGAACTCTTTACGTTTTTTCCCAGGAGATACGTTTCTTCTTCTTCTAATCACTACTCGATTCTCACTCTCTCTCGCCGCCATTGATTCTTCGGTCATCAGCTAAGCCTCGACTCTCTCTTCTCTTATGATCGGTCAGTCTCTCGTTCTCTCCGTCTTTCTGCAGCTGTAATATGGATTTTTCGTGTAGCGTTCAGCGCCGGAGTATGTTTCACAGTGGTGCGGATTTTGCGAGTTACTGCTTGCCGAATCGAATGATAAGTCCCAAAGGACTCGGCGGCACTAGATTTTGGGATCCGACGATTGATTCTAAAGTTCGCTCAGCTATTAGATCGAAAAGAAATGTATCGTATCGTTCTTCTTTGACTTTGAATGCTGGTTTCAGTGGAAGATTTTACGGTCATTTGCTTCCTGCAAAACCCAAAAATGTTCCGCTGGGGTTTAGGTTACTTTGTCAAAGTAGTGATTCTGTAGGAGATATGGATGGGAATGACCGGAATTTGGAATTTGCAGAAAGTAGTGATGACAGGGAGGTTACGTTTTCTAAGGAAGAGAAAGACACGAGAGAGCAAGATTCTGCACCTAGTTTAGAGGAACTCAGGGATTTACTGAATAAGGCAACTAAAGAATTGGAAGTGGCTAGTCTCAACAGTACCATGTTTGAGGAAAAGGCTCAGAGGATATCAGAAGTAGCGATAGCACTTAAGGATGAAGCAGCCAGTGCGTGGAATGATGTAAACCAAACACTTAACGTGGTTCAAGAGACTGTTGATGAAGAGTGTGTTGCTAAAGAAGCTGTTCAGAAGGCTACTATGGCATTATCTCTGGCTGAAGCAAGGCTGCAGGTTGCACTCGAATCACTAGAATCAGAGGGGTATGATACTTCTGAAGTTTCTGAAGAGAGTGAGGCTAGAGATGGTGTTAAAGTTAAAGAGGAAGCCCTTTTATCTGCTAAGGCCGACATTAAAGAATGCCAAGAAAATTTAGCAAGTTGTGAGGAACAACTCAGGCGTTTGCAAATTAAGAAGGACGAGCTGCAGAAGGAAGTAGATAGATTGAATGAGGCTGCTGAGAGGGCACAGATCAGCGCATTGAAAGCCGAGGAGGATGTTGCAAATATTATGGTATTGGCCGAACAAGCTGTGGCATTTGAGCTTGAGGCTACTCAACGTGTGAATGATGCAGAAATTGCTTTGCAGAGAGCAGAGAAGTCTCTTTTTGGTTCTCAAACCCAAGAAACAACCCAGGGAAAGGTGTTGGATGGAAAGAATACTGTTCTAGATGACGATGAAGGCTTGAGTGAAATTGTTGACGTAAGCCATCAGGCTGAAAGAGACTTAGTAGTAGATGGAGTTTCATCAGATGTTGGGACTCAGTCTTACGAGTCAGATAATGAGAACGGAAAGCCAACTACAGATTTCGCTAAAGAGGTTGAAGCAGAAGCAGAGAAGTCAAAGAATGTTGTTCAGACCAAAAAACAGGAAGTGCAGAAAGATCTGCCAAGGGAGAGTTCATCTCATAATGGTACCAAGACATCATTGAAGAAATCCTCTCGTTTTTTTCCTGCATCTTTCTTCTCTTCCAATGGGGATGGAACCGCGACAGTTTTTGAGAGTTTAGTTGAATCTGCGAAACAGCAGTGGCCTAAGCTAATTCTTGGATTTGCACTTCTTGGGGCAGGGTTAGTTGAATACTCAATTGTTTTGAAGAATTATGATAAACCATAAACTTTTTTGTATGTTTTTTTAATAGCAAGTTTTCTGATTCATTCTAGAGTGGCAATCTATGCCAATGGAGTAGGAAGGAACAATCAGCTGCTACAACAGCCAAATATTGTCAGCACTAGCGCAGAAGATGTTTCCTCCAGCACAAAACCTCTGATCCGGCAGGTGCAAAAACTTCCAAAGAGAATAAAGAAACTACTTGAGATGTTCCCTCAGCAAGAGGTATGAGTGGTCATACAGAATATGTACTTTTTCACGAGTCCCATACAAACCTTATGGAATTTAACTGTCTGCCTCCAACTTGTATAACACTTAGGTTAATGAGGAAGAAGCTTCCCTTCTCGATGTGTTGTGGTTACTGCTTGCAAGCGTCATATTCGTGCCTCTATTTCAGAAAATTCCTGGAGGTAACGTAATATAATCATATATTATTTCAATCATTGTATTTTAAATCCCCATATTTTGCCCTCCTTGTTTCATTTGGACTCGTATTATTTATTGTTATCATCAGACAAACCATTTCAGTTCTGGTGCCGCAATCATAATGCATAGAGATTTATATGCTATCTTGTTGGTTTCATCTGCTGCAATCTATAGGCAGCCCTGTTCTTGGGTATTTGGCGGCGGGAATCTTGATTGGTCCTTATGGTCTCTCAATAATTCGTAATGTGCATGGAACCAAGGCCATTGCAGAATTTGGAGTTGTCTTCTTGCTTTTCAACATTGGCCTTGAGGTGAACTTCAGTATTTGATATATTGTTTATGTTGTTCCTTTTTCCTTTGATATGTGCTTAGTGGAAAGAAGAGCCAATTATTTCGATGTTCTTTGTCTGACAGCTCTCTGTTGAAAGACTTAGTTCCATGAAGAAATATGTTTTTGGCTTAGGCTCCGCGCAGGTGATTTGAGACCCTATTTCATTGTATTCTTTCAGCTACTATGCATGCCTGTTTCTGTCTATATTACTGTATTTTAGTCCTTTAATCTGGTTTTTCATTGTTGTAATCCAGGTTCTGATAACGGCAGCAGTAGTTGGTTTGATCACTCACTATGTTGCTGGTCAGGCTGGTCCAGCGGCAATAGTAATTGGCAATGGCCTGGCATTGTCTTCCACTGCTGTTGTCCTTCAGGTAAAATTCAGTCTACTTCTTCCAAATTTGCACCAATTTATATTAGGTGAATCTGTTACTGTTTTTTGGGAAGATATCCAGAGAATTGTCAGTGCTACTACTTTTTTAAGAAAATAATTTTGTGATAGCTCGTTTAGCTTTTTATGCGATTTAGCTACCAATTGGTTGAACTAAGACAATGTACTGGGTTTGCAGGTTTTGCAAGAACGGGGTGAGAGCACCTCAAGACATGGACGAGCTACATTTTCGGTCTTGCTTTTTCAGGTTTGTTCAGAACACAAAGTTGTTACTGCTCTTGTATAATTGCTACTATGCTGTAACTCTGGTCAATCTGTTGGTCTTCACAGGATCTGGCTGTGGTCGTGTTACTGATTCTCATCCCACTTATTTCACCTAATTCATCCAAAGGAGGGGTAAGCTTAGCTTTAGCGTTTCCCTTTTTTGTTCTTTATATTTCCCTTTGTGTTGTGTTTACTGTGAATGGCAGATAGCGTAAGTTCAAAATTCTCTCTGCTCTTTTAAGGAAATACTCATGGTCATGTGTTGCTAGTATTTGCTGTCTTGCATATTTCTCAAGGAAGCCTAGAAATTATTTTGTAAGAGGAGAATGCTAAGTTGCTAACTGCTTTTCTCAGATTGGATTTCAAGCCATTGCTGAAGCTCTTGGACTCGCTGCAATCAAAGCAGCAGTTGCTATCACTGCCATAATTGCTGGTGGCCGTCTCGTAAGTCTCAATGGTTTTCTAGTTTCTGTTTTGAGACTCATATCCGAATAAGTTATACAACAAAAGAGAGATCCTGATAAGTGATGAGAAAACATTAGATTTTCTAGAAAATGGGTTTGCATAATGAAACTCTATATCTAATGCTGCTTCTGTGGTGCTGAATCATAGTTTTACAATGCATTGATTTTGTGGTACACACAGCTTCTGCGGCCGATATACAAGCAAATTGCAGAAAACCGAAATGCTGAGATATTCTCCGCCAATACACTTCTGGTTATTCTTGGGACTAGTTTACTTACAGCTAGGGTATGATCTTGATTTTCCTTGTTGGTGCTTGTCATTCTCGTATATTCTGCTATGTCTTTTGTTTCGTTAAGATAACTTTTTCTTTAAATTAGGCGGGACTTTCCATGGCATTAGGAGCGTTTTTGGCTGGTCTACTACTTGCAGAGACTGAATTTTCCTTGCAAGTTGAATCAGATATTGCTCCATACCGTGGTCTTCTGTTGGGACTCTTCTTCATGACGGTAATTTGTGAACTAGGTCTTGAAAATAGGTGATCGATAAGTTTACTGTTTTCCTTGGAGATTTTCAGAAGTTATTGAGGACGATAAATAGGATATTAAGGAATATATAGGATATGTTATATGCTCTTGTAAGATTCTAATTTTGTTTTCAGCTCTTAAAGTACAATTTATCTCGTTCATGAAACTAATGGGACGAGCTGCATAAAATTCAGGTTGGCATGTCCATTGATCCAAAACTTCTTCTCGCCAACTTCCCTGTCATAATGGGGACCTTAGGACTCTTATTAGTTGGCAAGACTATATTAGTGGTGATCATAGGCAAATTGTTTGGCATTTCAATCATATCTGCCGTGAGAGTCGGTCTTCTTCTGGCTCCTGGTGGAGAGTTTGCGTTTGTTGCTTTTGGAGAAGCTGTCAATCAGGTTTGTTATATATATGATGATTTATTTATTTCTTTTCTCAGTGGGTTTAGTAACTGCAATGTTTCTTGGAAGCTAGATGGGTTATTTTTGATGCTTCTCATCTATTATTTTTTGCAAAGTTGGGCTCACATCATGATGCAAGCAGTTCTATTAGTTTATAAGTAGTCATTTAGATGAAAACCAGAAAATGATATTGTCATGTTTTATGGAGAAGACAGCAAGGTTTCAAATTTTACTTTATTCCCATGTTTCCTCTAAGGCTTCATTGATGTTTCTTCCAGGGTATAATGACTTCGCAGCTATCTTCGTTGCTGTTTCTCGTCGTGGGAATATCAATGGCTCTTACTCCTTGGTTAGCTGCCGGCGGCCAATTAATTGCGTCTCGATTTGAGTTACAAGATGTTCGAAGTTTATTACCAGTTGAAAGCGAGGTACTCCTTTACAACACTTTAAAATAAATCATTTATCACCAATTCTAGCGTCAATAGTAAAATTAAAACAATAAGGCCATATTGACCTCAATATTCTTCTGAAGCTCATGTATTCTTGGGTTGAGAAAACCATTACTAGGCTAGTAAAGATGTCTGATCCTTTACTTTGTTTGAATTTATTTGCAGACGGATGATTTACAGGGTCACATCATTATTTGCGGATTTGGACGAATTGGTCAGGTTGGTATTGTAATCTATAAGCTTTTTGAGAAGACAAAACTCCTCTAGAAGTTTAGATAGTTTGATTTAGAGGATTGCTTGGGGTTATATGATTAAATTTGTCTTGACCGCTGCTTTCTATATGCTACACGCAGATAATCGCTCAGCTTCTTTCCGAAAGACTTATCCCATTTGTTGCCCTCGATGTCAGCAGGTAACGTTACATTCTTGCTTTGTCTTGCTCAATGTATCTAAACAGCTCTTTATTTGTCTCATTTTGCACCAACAATCTTTTGTTTTACAGTGATAGAGTAGCAATTGGTCGTTCCCTAGATCTTCCAGTTTATTTTGGAGACGCTGGTAGTAGAGAGGTACGACTAGAAAGCGGATGAAACAAATCAAAAGTATAACCACACATCATCCAAAATTATTGACGTTGTTTTACTTATACGTGCAGGTACTCCACAAAATTGGGGCAGATAGAGCATGTGCTGCGGCTATTGCTTTAGACACACCTGGAGCAAATTACAGGTGTGTCTGGGCTCTCAGCAAATATTTTCCCAATGTCAAAACCTTTGTCCGTGCACATGATGTTGATCATGGCCTCAATCTTGAAAAAGCCGGCGCCACCGCTGTAATAACTTCACAACATTTCTCTTCTCCTTCTGTTGTTAGTTACTACACAACATTTTCACCGTAAACTGATTAATCTCAATTCAAAAACTCGTTAGGTTGTTCCTGAGACGCTGGAACCAAGTTTACAGTTAGCAGCTGCTGTTCTGGCACAGGTACAAGAGATTTCTCTTGTAGTAATTAAGCCATCAACGGTTATACCAGTTGTTAACCTTGTCGGCTTCTTTTTCAGGCCAAATTACCGACATCAGAAATAGCAACAACAATCAATGAGTTCAGATCTCGTCACTTGTCTGAACTAGCTGAGGTATATTTTGTCTATTAAAAATACTACAATTCTTCTTACTGTCCGGTTTAATGGATCCTATGATGGTACAGCTATGTGAGGCAAGTGGAAGCTCTCTAGGTTACGGGTTCTCAAGAAGTACAAGCAAACCAAAACCACCATCACCATCTGATACGTCTGACGATAACCAGATTATTGAAGGCACACTCGCTATCTAACCTTTTTTCTCGATTCTGGTAAGACCACATTTCAACTTCTTTTGCTTAAAACTGTACAGAAACCAAAATGCTTATTTTGAAGAATCGTAGTGGAGAAAAAGTAACAAACTCTCAAATTTTGATGGGATGATGTGTTGAAATTTCTCTAGTTTCTTTCCTCTGGGGGAAAAACAAAAGCAAATAATATTTGTATTCAACATTGGTCTAATATGTGAATCTGTCCCTCATTTTCATATCAACCATCTCAAATCTACCTTGGTTTGGGTCCATATCCGATTTGATTTCACCTGTGACTGGAATAAGATAGGCTTCACCTTCAACAATCTCGGTAATCGCAATAACATGACTTGCTCTGATACCACTTGTAGTACTTTGATTGTTCGAGCTCTTGAGTTAAATCACAAGGGTGTGGTACTTTAGACCGTAAGTCAACAAACTTGCACGTATTGTTTGATATATTGATCATTGTTAAAAACAAGATTAATCTGAGTTTTCTAAGAATCCAAAATTTGAGAAGCAAAAAGCTACAGTATACAACATAGGTAAAAGGTAATTAATGCAACAAAAAGAAATTAATGTTGCATGAAGCGGTCCGCTTGGATTTAAAAAAAAAAAAACGATGGCTGGTTCAAAACCGGAAAATTGAGGTAAAATCAAGAAACCGGTTTTGTTGTGATTTGAACTTAAACCCTTGTTGAAATTAAAAGAAGAAACCCTAATCTCTCCGACTCTCCACCGTAGACGACGAAGTCATCTTTCTTCAATTCATCATCTCTTCTCTGCTCTGCCGCGTGCTCTGGATCACAAATTAAAAGACTTTATTAGTCTTCCTGTCTCCATTATTACCTTCTTCCTATTTAACTCAGCCACGACGAGCAGACTACTGTTCTGTTTTCCTTGTATAAAAATGGCGTCGTTGATGTTTACCGATTGCTCCTCCTCTACGACGTCCCGTCTCATCCATTTGAACCGCCGCAGCGGTACTTTCCTCCTCCGTCAATGCGTCGGCCAACTCCGTTTACAGACCACTGCTTCTGGCCGTGGCTGCTGCATTCGCTCCTCTTCTTCTCCCATTTCTGCTATTTCCGGTAAAAGACTAAACCTTTTGACTTAATTGAGCACGAAATTGAACTTGACATCGATTGAAATTTGAAAATTCCACTTTGGTGTTGTAGACAATTAGACTGTTCTTTCTCCGGAAAATTGAGTTTCTTTATTCTCTTGTCGGAATCATAAATTTGTTGTTTTGTACAGCTGATACAAAATCATCAGAGGGTGCCGCAATTGTAATTGATGGAAAGGCTGTGGCTAAAAAGATTAGAGATGAAATTACAATCGAAGTTTCAAGAATGAAGGAATCTATTGGTGTGATTCCTGGTTTAGCAGTAATCCTTGTTGGGGACAGAAAGGACTCTGCAACTTATGTGAGGAACAAGAAGAAAGCTTGTGACTCCGTTGGAATTAAATCTTTCGAAGTTCGTTTAGCTGAAGATTCATCAGAAGAAGAGGTGTTGAAATCTGTCTCGGGCTTCAATGATGATCCTTCTGTCCATGGAATCCTTGTTCAGTTGCCTCTACCATCGGTAAACTAAATCTATCTTCATATTTCATAACTTTAAATAAACAGTGATTTACAACAAAGGTTTGGGATGTTTGTCTACATATGCAGCACATGGATGAACAGAACATATTAAATGCGGTTAGTATAGAGAAAGATGTTGATGGGTTTCACCCGCTAAATATTGGACGGCTTGCCATGCGTGGAAGAGAACCCTTGTTCGTTCCGTGTACTCCAAAAGGATGCATTGAGTTGTTGCATAGATACAACATTGAAATCAAAGGAAAAAGAGCGGTTGTTATCGGAAGGAGTAACATTGTTGGTATGCCAGCTGCTCTGTTACTGCAGGTAATGATGATACCTTCTTAAAGTAAAGATGCCATTTTTTCTGATTGGGTCATTCGATCGTTACTTACATGTTTGGTCTTTATTGATGTGTTTTGTATTTGTAGAGGGAGGACGCTACCGTTAGCATTATCCATTCAAGAACCAAGAACCCCGAAGAAATCACAAGAGAAGCTGATATTATTATCGCAGCTGTTGGACAACCAAACATGGTCAGAGGAAGCTGGATAAAACCGGGCGCAGTCATCATTGATGTTGGGATTAATCCTGTTGAGGTGAGTGGACTATCTTGACATATGGTAATGGCGTAATTCAGTTATATAATGAATTTCTAATCAACCAGTATGCGACATTCATACATGTACGTAATATGAATTGCAGGATCCAAGTGCTGCCCGTGGCTATCGATTGGTTGGAGACATTTGCTACGAGGAGGCTTGCAAAGTTGCATCAGCCATCACGCCTGTTCCTGGTGGTGTAGGACCAATGACCATAGCCATGCTTCTATCCAACACTTTAACATCCGCTAAGAGGATTCACAACTTCCAGTGACGTCACTTAAAAGAAGATTGATGGCCATTTGGGAATAAGCAAATCGTACTCTGTTTTTTGAAGCCAATGGTTTACTTTGGTCTTTAAAGAATGTTATAGTTTTGTTCTATGAAACAAAACATGTAGTTTTTGAGTCACATAAATTGTCTGTCTCTTCTATCTATTTGATCCAGAACTAGTTTTAACTTATCCCAGATATGGAATACATGTTGAAACTTGAAAGAGTGGTGTGTCCAATGTTACAAATTCTGAAGCTTTTCACCACACTGCTTCAAACTTTTCTCAACAAAATCAGATATTTGAGATCAATCCAGGCTTCAAAATGATATATCCCAGCATCACCCATCGGTCTCTTCGTCCTGAGAATTGAAATATGTGAGTGCAAGAGAGACCCAATGATCCTAGACTTAGTTCTCAAGCTCTAATTAAAATGGCGTCGTTGAATAAAATGATAATTTGATATAAAAGTAAATAGGAGATAAGACCTAATGGGATTAGGATAAGTACGTATCTTTCGCTCCACCTATCTGTTGTATATCTCGTAGACTACCTTTGTACAAATGTTAATCTGGAACAGGAATAAATACATTCCCTAAAAATCTAACAGTTCTTCTACATTATTTTTGTTAAACCCTAACTTAAGCTCGAAGCCACCACTAGTGTTCTGTTTTTTTTCCTAGTAAGATGTTTACCAATTGCTCTTCCTCCACGACCTCGCTCCAACTTAGAGTGGGCCCAACGCTCCTCAACCATAGGAGCGGTATCATCAATTTGAACCGCCACAACAGTGTTTTCTTCCCCGGCCGGTCCGTCCGTCAACTCAGCTTACGGACCACTGCATCCCGCAGTGGCCACATTCTCTCCATTCGCTCCTCTGGTATAAACTTAAACCTTTTGATCTAAATTGAGCAAACATTTTCATTTATCCTAATCTCTTAAGATTTTCCTTTTCTGTTCAGCTGATCACGCCGCGATGGTATTTGATGAAATGGCTGTGGCATTAAATATTATGGATGAGATCAGAGTCGAAACTTCAAGAATGGAGAAATCAATCAGTGCGGTTCCTGGTTTAGCAGTAATCCTTTTTGGGGACAGTAAGAGTTCCAAAGCCTATGAGGTACCTGGTTTAATGGTTGGAATCAAGACATTAGTTGTTCGTCTAGCTGAAGATTCATCAGAAGAGGAGGTGTTGAAATATGTCTCAAACTTCAACGATGATCCTTGTGTCCATGGAATCCTTGTTCAGTCGCCTCTACCATCACATATGGATGATAAGAACATATTGAATGCGGTTAGTGTTGAGAAAGACGTTGACGGATTTCACCCACTCAATATTGGACTGCTTGCGATGCGCGGAAGAGAATATTGATGCAGCCAGTTGACACACTCGATGTACCGGTGACAAAGTAGCACATGAAGTGATATAACGAAGCATGATGTTTTATCTCAACATTAAGTATGTGCTTTGTTTCTAAAACTCAGTCATCAAGGGGGAGATTGTTGGTGTTGTGAAGACCGAGTTTTAGAAGCTGCTGAGATCTTTGTTTCAAGGTTGAGAGAGAGTTTGGAGATCATCAAAGTAATAATTGAAGTTAATGATGTGTGAAGCTTGGATTATAAAACTCACTAAGAAAGGGAGAGATTGTTGATGTATTCTTAATAAGTTTTATATCAAGATGAAGAGAAACAGAAAGCGGCATTTATAGAAGGCAAATAATAAAGATGAAGCTGTTGAAGCAGTCGTTGTACTAGTTCAGAGTACTTCAAGAAGTAGTTCAGGGGAACAGAGCAACGTGAAGCGAGCATATGGAAATTGGTAAAGTCGGTCTATGGCGGTTGGCTGTGGATACTAGAAGCTTGGAGAAGATTCTAGAAGACTGAAGAGTTTCCTTTTCATAGGAGGAAAAGGAAACATGAAGAGAAAGGACAATTTCCTAATCCTTAAAGAAAAAGGAAATTGTCTATTCCTATTAGTGTTAGAATAGGAAATCGGCTTGTTGTATAGCCACGACCTATTTAGTATAAATAGGGTGCTTAGGCTTTAAAAAAGCTGAGCACAAGAGAGAAAGAGAATTCTTAGACATTAAGGTTATGTGGTTTCTTGTGAGAAAGCATAATGCTTAAGGGGGCTAAGGGATTTGTCTTGAGAGAGTTCTTGATCGGGTTGTGATCTAAGAACGAGAGATTGAGAGAATAGAAAATAGTTTAAGGAAGACCTTGTAAACGTATTTTCTATTAATCAAAAGAGTTTTAAGAAGAAATCCTTGTCTCAGCTTGTGACTCAGTTCCTGACTCAGTTTCTGTCTTAAATCGTGAGCTAGTTCTCAAGTACTTAATAGCTCTTGCACTTTCAATTGGTATCAGAGCGGTCACTTGTGAGGATTGCATACAGGTGAGATCTTGTGGAGAAGATGGAGAGCTATCATGGACTTGACATCGGGTCAAGAGTAATATTGAATGATGGAAACTATGGTTTTTGGAAATCAAGGATGAAGGCGGTTATAAGAGGCATTGATGTCTATGCTTGGAAAGCCATATTGGAAAAGTGGGAAGAACCAAAAATCAAGGATGAATCAGGAGCCGAGGTTGCTAAACCGGAGAAGGACTGGACTAATGATGAATTGAAAAAATCAAAGTACAACGCAAAGGCACTCACCGCTATTCACATTAATGTTGGAAGAAACCAGTTCGAACTAATTCAGGGATGTGAAACAGCAAAAGAAGCTTGGGATATCTTGCAAAATCACTTTGAAGGAACCACAAAGGTGAAGAACTCAAGGAAAGACATGTTAGCCTCAAGATTCGAAAATTTGAAGATGGAAGAACGTGATTCAATTTCTGATTTTAGTTCAAAGATAAGTTCTCTAGCTCAAGAAGCATTGACACTTGGAAAGAAGTACAAAGATAAGAAACTAGTGAAGAAGTTTCTACGATGTTTACCTTCAAGATTCATGGCATACAAAACTGCCTTAAGTGTGTCACATAACACGGAAGACCTTAGCTTTGGAGATGTGGTCGGAATGCTTCAAGCTCATGAGATGGAACTAGAGGGTGTGAAGAAAGTGAAAAATCCAAAGGATTTGGCATTAACTTCTCTTGAAAGGAAAACTCAAGAGGTAGAAGAAGATGATCCTAAAAGTTTGTTGTTTCAAAGACTTGATCAACTATTAAGGAAGGTAGAAGAAGAACAAGGACAGAGGAGGTTCAGCTCAAGCAAAAAATATCCAGAAGAAGGTAAAACTATTAAGAAGGCAAATATGCAATGTCATGAGTGCTTAGGGTATGGACACTTCAAATATGAATGTCCTACATTCAAGAAAAAGGATGTAAAGTGCTTTGGGTGCAAAG
The DNA here is from genome assembly GCA_905216605.1 of Arabidopsis arenosa. NCBI lineage: Eukaryota > Viridiplantae > Streptophyta > Magnoliopsida > Brassicales > Brassicaceae > Arabidopsis > Arabidopsis arenosa. Next base: position 19,043,874 of record LR999456.1, read on the forward strand.
GTATTGGACATACTCAGCATGAATGTGTTAGTAATCAGAAAATAAGAAAAGAAAAATCAATACAGAGAATAGAAGAAGATTCAGAGGAAGAAAGTGATGTTGAAGAAGAAGTAAATCATTTTGTTACACTTTTGGGAAAAGCTGAATTTGAAGGTGGTGAAGAAGTGTTAGGGTCTGAGTCTGAAGAAGAACATGAAGTTGACTTTGCTGAATGTTATAAGGAGGTACGTGAGACACTTATTAAGATTGGACAAGAAAATCAAGCCTTAGTAAAAGAAAAGCGTCGTCTTGACGAACTTGTTGAGTTACTGCAGAATGAACTGAGGGATAAAACAAAAATCTGTCAAGAAAGTATGAAGGACAAGCTGACTGTTTCTACAAGAGTAGGAAAATCTAACAGAGGTTTGGGATATATTGGACAAAAAGGATCTCAAACAGGGCAAATCAAGTTTGTAGCTGAAAGTGTCTCTCCACCAAATCCAAACAAATATGAAAGTAATGCATCCAAAGGAACTAGATGTTATTTTTGTGGAAAGAATGGGCACATTAAAGCATATTGCTACAAATTCAGAGACAGAATAAGTAGACTCAAACATCAAGGGAAATTTTCCTGGAATGGATTCCGAAGTCAAATATGGGTGAAGAAATCTGATCTGTATCAGATTACATCAGAACATACGTCAGGAAGGATAGGAAGTAAGTCAGGAAAATCAAGAAGTACGTCAGGAAGTGGATATTCTCGCAATATGACTGCAACTGCTACAGAACCTGCTTTAAAACCTGCAACAGAACCTGCATTAAAACCTGTATCAGAACTTGCATCAGAAGGCTGCAACGAGGTAGAGAGTGTCAAGTACAAGATGTTATATGAACAATGGCTTAACCTAGTTGAGGAGAATTCAGTGTTAATAAGGGAAAAACTCAAGATAGAGGCAAAGGTGGCTGAAACACAAAAATATGCAATAGAGAAGGAAGAAGAAGCATCACAAGCTAGAGTGCAACTTGAAGAAACTTACAAGAATTTGAGGATGCTTAATAATGGCACGAAGCAGTTGGATCATATTCTAAACATTGGCAAAACTGATCGATATGGTCTTGGATTTAAAGGAAATCTTTCAAAATCAGATACAATGTTTATCTCTGGTGGTTATTAGAGAGAGCTACATCAATGAGGAGAAGAAAGAAGAAGAGAACATATGATCTGCATCATCAAGGTCAAAGTATGATATTTTCGGATTAAAAAAAAAACAGTTTCAAGATGTCAAATTCAAGGCAACGTTTGGAGATCTAATTGTAGTCAGATCGAGCTGAAACTTTGTGGCATGCTTCATGGAACTATTGTCTTGAGATTCAACGGTGGGATTGAGATTTTGACGGTTGGTTTGGGTCTTATTCAACCTGTTTTGGACAGAGTTCATATAAAATTTCAGAATTGACCAACTTGACCTTTGAAGTAGTCCAGCTGGGATTCATGTGTGTGTCAACCTACGAAAGTGTTTTTAACTTGTGTGTGCTCACAAGCAGGGGGAGAAGAATGTGACTAAGAGAAGGATGTTGTTTTATGGGGGAGTTTTCATAAGATGGCCTAGGATTAAGGGGGAGTTTTGAAGATGGTTTTGCTTGTTCTTTGCTAGAACCCTATGTGGCTTGTGTGTAGCTTTATGGGTCTGCTTTACAAATGCTTGTGAGACACACAAAGTTAAAAAGGGGGAGATTATTGATGCAGCCAGTTGACACACTCGATGTACCGGTGACAAAGTAGCACATGAAGTGATATAACGAAGCATGATGTTTTATCTCAACATTAAGTATGTGCTTTGTTTCTAAAACTCAGTCATCAAGGGGGAGATTGTTGGTGTTGTGAAGACCGAGTTTTAGAAGCTGCTGAGATCTTTGTTTCAAGGTTGAGAGAGAGTTTGGAGATCATCAAAGTAATAATTGAAGTTAATGATGTGTGAAGCTTGGATTATAAAACTCACTAAGAAAGGGAGAGATTGTTGATGTATTCTTAATAAGTTTTATATCAAGATGAAGAGAAACAGAAAGCGGCATTTATAGAAGGCAAATAATAAAGATGAAGCTGTTGAAGCAGTCGTTGTACTAGTTCAGAGTACTTCAAGAAGTAGTTCAGGGGAACAGAGCAACGTGAAGCGAGCATATGGAAATTGGTAAAGTCGGTCTATGGCGGTTGGCTGTGGATACTAGAAGCTTGGAGAAGATTCTAGAAGACTGAAGAGTTTCCTTTTCATAGGAGGAAAAGGAAACATGAAGAGAAAGGACAATTTCCTAATCCTTAAAGAAAAAGGAAATTGTCTATTCCTATTAGTGTTAGAATAGGAAATCGGCTTGTTGTATAGCCACGACCTATTTAGTATAAATAGGGTGCTTAGGCTTTAAAAAAGCTGAGCACAAGAGAGAAAGAGAATTCTTAGACATTAAGGTTATGTGGTTTCTTGTGAGAAAGCATAATGCTTAAGGGGGCTAAGGGATTTGTCTTGAGAGAGTTCTTGATCGGGTTGTGATCTAAGAACGAGAGATTGAGAGAATAGAAAATAGTTTAAGGAAGACCTTGTAAACGTATTTTCTATTAATCAAAAGAGTTTTAAGAAGAAATCCTTGTCTCAGCTTGTGACTCAGTTCCTGACTCAGTTTCTGTCTTAAATCGTGAGCTAGTTCTCAAGTACTTAATAGCTCTTGCACTTTCAGAGAACCGTTTTGCGTTCCGCGTATTCCAAAAGGATGCATCGAGCTGTTACGCTGGTACAACTTTGAGATCAAAGGAAAGAGAGCAGTTGTTCTCGGAAGGAGTAACACTTTTGGTATGCCAACTGCTCTGTTACTGCAGGTAATGATGATGATTACCTTGAAAGATGCCATATTGATAATTACTTTTTTTGGTCTTTCTTGATGTATTTTTGTATGTTGTAGAGAGAAGATGCAACTGTTACCATTATCCATTCAAAAACCAAGAACCCTGAGGAAATTACAAGACAAGCTGATATCATAATCTCGGCTGTTGGGCAACCAAACATGGTTAGAGGAAGCTGGATAAAACCGGGTGCAGTCGTCATCAATGTTGGGACTAGTGTTGTTAAGGTAAGCGAACAATTTTTGAAATTATGGTAATGAAGTTATAGTTGATTAAGTCACCAATATGTGACATTCTTATACTATTGCAGGATCCAAGCGCTCCGTATGGCTTTAGAATGGTCGGAGACATTTGCTATGAGGAGGTTTGCAAAGTTGCATCAGCCATCACACCTGATGCGTGTGGCCCTTCGTTATTAATGGCCAAAGCCATGCTTCTATCCAACACTTTAACATCAGCCAAGAGAATTCACAACTTCATGTAACCTTAAAAAGAATATTGCTTTACACTTATCAAAACCTACTCTGCTTTTTTAGATTTTACCAATCCTATATGGTTAAAACAATTTCCTTAAATAACAGAAATCTTACTCTTTTCTATTACAATTAATAGTTTGTTTGCTACTGTTCTTTTTTGTTTTGTTTTTTTTTTTCTATGAAACCAAACATATGTCTTTACTTCTTCTTGTCCCTTTGTTGGTGTTTTAACTTTTAAGTAAACATATCAAGAAAATGAATACATATTGAAAGGATGGTGTGTCCGGTGTCCCATGTTACATATGCTTAAACTTCTCTCCACGCTCCAAAACCAAAAGAAAGCAAAAAAAAAGAGAAGCTTTGTTACAAAAGAATAAGCCACACCAACCATTAGGAAGGACAAAAGTATACTCGGACACACAACAGCAGACTATACTATTCAGATTGCCCAGCTAGTAAAATACTAAAAGATGGCGTCGTTATATAAATATGATATGATATAAAAGTAATATTAATTCTAGGAGATAATTCCTAATGGATTTATTTAAGATAAGTACATATCTTTCTCTACAAGTCTCTATCTCTACCTTTACACACACGTTAATTTAGAAGCAATCTACTTTATTTTCGTTAAACCCTAACTTAAGTTGGAAGGCACGACTAGTGTTCTTTTTTCCTAGTAAAAAGTAAAAACAATGGAAAAAAGTAATATTAATTCTAGGAGATAATTCCTAATGGATTTAAGATAAGTACATATGATTCTTTACAAGTCTATCACGGACGTTATTTTTGAAACAATTCTACTTTATTTTTGTTAAACCCTATCTTAAGTTGGAAGCCACGACTAGTGTTCTGTTTTCCTAGTAAAACAATGGCGTCGATGATTTTTACCGATTGCTCCTCCTCCACAACGTCGCGTCTCATCCATTTGAATCGCCGCAATGGTGCTTTCCTCCCCCACCCGTGCGTCGGCCAACTAAGCTTACGGAACACTACGTCTGGCCGTGGCTGCACTCTCTCCATTCGCTCCTCTTCTTCTCCATCCGCGATTGTAATTAATGGAAAGGCTGAGGCCAAAAAGATTAGAGATGATATCAAAATCGAAGTTTCAAGCATGAAGGAATCAATCGGTGTGGTTCCTGGTTTGGCAGTAATCCTTGTTGGAAAGAACGAGGAATCCGCAACTTACGTGAGGAACAAGAAGAAAGCTTGTGAATCAGTCGGAATTAAATCATTCGAAGTTGGTCTAGCTGAAGATTCATCAGAAGAAGAGGTGTTGAAATATGTCTCAGGATTCAACGATGATCCTTCTGTCCATGGAATTCTTGTTCAGTTGCCTCTGCCATCGGTAAACAAAGTCTATCTTGATATTTCATAACTTAAATAATCAGTGATTTACAACAAAGTTTTGGGATGCTTGTGGTATATATGCAGCATATGGATGAACAGAAAATATTGAGTGCGGTTAGTATAGAGAAAGACGTTGATGGATTTCACCCGCTAAATATTGGACGGCTTGCCATGCGTGGAAGAGAACCCTTATTCGTTCCGTGTACTCCAAAAGGATGCATCGAGCTATTGCACAGATACAACATTGAAATCAAAGGAAAAAAAGCGGTAGTTATTGGAAGGAGTAACATTGTTGGTATGCCAGCTGCTCTGTTACTGCAGGTAATGATGATACCTTCTTAAAGATACCAATGTTTTTTCTGGTTGGGACATTCGATGGACAGTTACATGTTTTGTCTTCATTGATGTGTTTTGTATTTGTAGAGGGAGGATGCAACAGTTAGCATTATCCATTCAAGAACAAAGAATCCTGAAGAAATCACAAGACAAGCTGATATCCTAATCTCAGCTGTTGGGAAACCAAACATGGTTAGAGGAAGCTGGATAAAACCGGGAGCAGTAATCATTGATGTTGGGATTAAACAAGTTGAGGTGAGTCCATGGTTTTGACATATGGTAATATAATGAATAATCAAATCAAATACATTATGGGAAAATAATATGAATTGCAGGATCGATTGGTTGGAGACATTTGCTATGCGGAGGCTTGCAAAGTTGCATCAGCCATCACACCTGTTCCTGGTGGTGTAGGACCAATGACCATAGCCATGCTTCTGTTCAATACTTTAACATCAGCTAAGAGAATTCACTATTTCCAGAGTTCTAGTGACTTAAAAGATGATTGCTAGCCTTTTTGAAATAAACAAATCTTACTTTGTTTTTTGAAGCCAAAAACTTCCTTTTTTTTTTTATTGTTTTTGATTAAGTCAGTCTGTTCTTGTTATTTGATTTCAGAGTACAACAAAACCTCTATAAATTAATAAATTTCCTTACTTCTGAATTTGACCAGAATAATATGTAACACAATTCGATAAACTAATAAGATAATAAATTTTTTGGAAAATCTTATTTAAAAAAGATAGACACATCAATATCATAAATTAATAATTGTATAAAATTATATATATATATATATATATAGAAAATTTAGTGAAATATGACACTACTATTTTTTTTTTAATAATTTACATTAATTCTTGGTAAAGTTCATTTCTAATATTTTTATAGCATCAAAAATACTAATGTTTTTACAACCTACACAGTTTGTATAGATAAATACTCTATGTTAATTGTTTAAAGACAATTTTATATTTCTTGTTTGTCTATTCTTGTTATTTGATCAAGACCTAGTTTATACATATTGAAAGGGTGGTGTGTCCCATGACTCCCATGTTACACTTTTCTAAACAAAATATCAAAATTTCAGAAATTAATCAGCAACAGGTTGGGCGGAGATCAATCCGGGCTTCAAAATGGTCTACACCAGCCTCACTCATCTGTCTCCTCGTCCTGAGAATCGAAATCTGTCCAAGGAAAAACAAACAAGAGACCCAATGATCCTAAACTTAGTTCTCAAGCTCCACCATTAACGATGACAAGTTTTTCTTTGTGTATCTAAGAGGAAGGCCATACCTTTGGCTTCTCTATAGAGTTCCCATAGTATCCCACACCAAAAGACAGTGACGAGTAAGCAGCAGCTATCTCAACAGCATTCAGCTCCGGCTTACCTCCAGGGACCTTTAGAGTGAATTCAAAACGATCAGAGTAAGTAAGATTCTAAACCAAGAAAGCCAGAAACTGAGAACTTGGACTTACAGCCACAGAAGCATCTGCCTGAACTACTAGAATTCCTGCAGTTTTGTCAGCGGTTCCACTTTTTGAACTCTCTTGATGCATTACAGAACGTAAAACCTTCATGGCAGCAGATGCTGGACCAGCCTGTGAGCTAACAGCATAAAGAACCCCTTCTTAGCTTTGTTACAGAAGAACAACCCACACCGAGAAAAGCATAACCGTTAAGAAGGATAAGGGAGATATACAGTGACAATGAAGTACAACACTCTCTCGCTGCAAATCCTCTCATAAGATACTCTCCAGCTCCAGACACACAACAGCCAACTCGAAATGGAGCTCCAAATGGTCCTTTAGAGGATGCCCAACAACCAGAACCATACGTTGCGGCTAAACCCACACGGCCGCTAATCTGAAATACAGGACAAGAAACAGAGGATTAGTTTTTCTTTCAGTTCAAAGAACAACTAAGAATTCCTTGATACTACCTTCATTGCAATACCGCCACTTGAGGACCCACACACAGTGTGTCCTTGACTGTCAACACAAATTACGCCAACAGTGTCCATGATCTTATCCTCATCTACTGCTACACAGGGTGATGGTTTTTCCTCACATGTTTCATTATTCTCGATTCCTCTGGGATGTTCTTCAGCAGAAAGGTTACTCTTCGCCTCTACCTCAGAAAGCATGGTCTTGAATTTTCTCCACTGGTTTCTTGCTCTCTCTGTAGTCAGCCACTGATCAAAAACACCCAATACGTAGGACACAAAAATCATTCTCAAGGAATAAAACAACCAGGTGATTGACAGTAAAGCAAAGAGAATGTGGAAATCTCAAACCTGATCAGCTTCTATGACAGTTTCAGGCAAAATAACACCTTTGGATTTGGCCCAACATCGAGCTCCTTCACCAACCAACAACCTGGAGAGGCAGATCAGAAAGTTCAACCCAACGCTAGCGACAAAAAAAATTCAAAGTTGGGTTGATATCAGAACAAAGAAGAGTGATTCGTTACATAGGAGGTATACGGCCTAACAGAGTTGAGCCACTAATCTGCTCTTTCACCAACAAAGCAGCAATTTTGATAGCATTTCTGACACCTGATCTACAGTTCATCGTCCAAAATCTTCAGCCATTCCACAAGTAGTGTAATTTGATACACAAGTAAAAGAAGAAAATCGAGATGAGAGGTTTATGAGTACCTGGAACTGCTCCAACACCACCAAACATCCCTGAATCTCCATCCATAAGACTAGCATCACATTCCACATGACCATCTTCTGTCAGATTAGAGCCTCTCCCAGCATTTGTGCTCGCGTCGTCCTAATTCAACAAAGATTCATCGTTAGAACAGTCAAGAAGCAGCCACTGCAGGCAAAAAGTGACAAAGACCCAACAAGTACCTCCAAGACTTGGATGGCAGCTGAAACAGCATCTATGCACTCACCAGAATCCTAAATTCAACAGATAAAGCCTTGCAATTTAGAGATTCTAAAAGATTTGGGCTATGAGAAGAAACTGAAACTGAAATAAGGACCGACCTGGCGAAGAATGGTCGACGCAGCTAGGCAAGCGCGTCTCATGACGGATCTAAGCGCTTTCTCATTAGCCGCCGCATGATATCCGGCACCGACGTGAACCGCCACGAAAAAGCGGCGACTTTGATCTGCTCCGTCGCAAGCCATATTTTTCAGGCAAAAACCCGTAAACCGTTGTTGAATTAAAGACGCAAACATCGTGTCGTTTTGGGACAACATATACTTTAAATGGGCTTACGAGAGGCCCAAATGAAGATCACTGTTCGAGACAATAAAGACCCTGAGAATTCAGATAAATTACAAACAAATGCCATAACTCGTTTCGCTCACCCTCTTAACTCTTTAGAACAAGTAGAAGAAGTCTCATCTTCTTCGTCTTCTTCTTTCTCTGCGATCCTTCTGATTTCACTAAGGTAAGCCGATTCTGATCACCCCTCCGCCGGAATCATTCTATTTGAATCCTCAATTTGTTGAAATTTGTAATAATTTAAATGTTAGCGAGGCTAGGGTTGACATCATTTTGATTCTATGTCACTGATATCGATCTGGCTATCTTCATTATCGAATTAGGAAAGGAATCAGTGTTTGGTGGAACTATTCGATCCGATCTAGGAAAAATGGGAGGAGGTGAGCATGGACATGGAGGAGAAAGTGGCGATTTCAGAGCCAAAGTTTGGAGTATGTCTGGTGGGCCTTACTGTAGGCCCAAGCATTGGCGTCGGAACACCGCCATTGCTATGTTCGGTGTTTTCCTTGTGTGCATCCCCATCGCCAAGCTATCTGCTAAGCTCGAGGTATTCTTCATTACTTTGGTCCTTCAAAAATGCCAGAAAATTTGGATTGGAAAAGAAAATTAAGAGTATCACTTAGTATGAATAGCATATGAGTAGAAGGGAATGGCTTGGAATTTGATACTGGAATGATGCTAGACCTTGGAATTACGCAAAATTTGATACTGAATCATGGATCCAAATTACGATCCATTATCAAATCAAAATCTTTGTTCTTGGTCTGTGTTTGTCAATATTTATATCGGTTTTTTCAAAAATAGATTTTGATTTTGCGCATTCCATAATCCAAGGTCTAGCATGATTCAGGGAACCGATGTCTAGCTACTAAATGTTTTACAGTAGATATTAGTTGCTACCTACATCCTGCAAATTTGGATGTTTCTGACCATGCAGTGTGTTTGTGAAGATATTCTAACAGAGCGTTAGTTTATATGTTTTGTAAGCAGGCAGTCCTGAACAACTCACTAATGTGTTTCTATGAAACTAACAAACTTCTCTTACCTAGTTCCATATGGAATTCTTAGTCATTGCCATTAATTCATTGGGCATTAGTGTATCAGTGACTGCATAGATTGTAAATTATTTCGCAAAATGGGAACTTATCCGTGATGTTTGTCTCTGACCTGATTTAGATTTGCACCCTTTGAGCTCTCCAAGCCCTTTTTCCCATCACCATGTTACTTTGTGTTGTATGTTTGTGCAGCTATGGGAGATTTCATTGATTAATTTTCTAGTTTGCCTGGTTCTTTTTTCTTCTGCTACATCTTTGAGAAGAATTCAGTTGAATATGTAGTTCGACACTGAAGTCTAATTTTTTGAAACCCAGCAACTTCAGTTCACCAAATACGTTCTAAAGAATGGTTTGGATGCAAATGGCTGAAGACTTGCATTGCTTTCATATATTGTAGCCTAATGCTTGAGTCCCTTGTGACAAAAATGGGCACTTAAATTGTTCTATTTTGTGTATGTCCATGCTACTATACAGTTTCCACTTTCTTGTTTGATGATCACAATTTGAGAAAAGCCCTTTTGGTTTTCAGCAAAGGCCACACATGCCAGTACGCCCAATTCCTTCACAGATCTGGTGCAAGAACTTTGGAACCAAGGACGATTACGAAAAAGAGCATTAAAGTTTTTTGCTTGGTTTGGAGAGAACCCTTTAACTGGTCTCTTATTTGCAGACAATGTGAGCATAAAAAAAAAACCCTTCTAGCTCTGTCTTTGAATTTCATAGTACTGTGAACATAATAATATGTCTTTGCCTTGCCATGTAGAACACATGGAATCTTTCCAAATCAAGAGTTTTCAAGTTATTCCATATTCCAATAATCCAATTGATCAGTGTCTGTAAATCTGTGGGTGAATAATCTAGGGGTGGGTTTTATCTAAGGCAGAATCCATCTGTGTTTTTAATCATCATTATATGATTTTACTTTGACCTACTTTCGAATTAGTGCTTTAAGAATCTGCATTTACAGTTACGTGATTGAATTGTTGATAGACCAAAATGCAGAATATATCTAGATTATGCCTACAATGGCCAGAATAAAGCATTTGATGTTCAATGAATGATCATCTTTCTCTTTGCTTTCTCTCTATTTTTTTTACGCGAAAATGCATTTCTTAAAATACTAGTATGAAGTAACCATGAAATAATATTTAAAGATCTTTCTCTTTGTAAATGAAAAATAATATTTATGTTCAGACTACATAATTTCTTTGCTATTGCATATGAAATTTTTGAATCAAGATTATTGGCCGACAAAAGACAATTAAGATTATTGTTAGTATTTGATTATGATATTCTAACACATCTTGAATGTTTTTCTTTATGTCAAAATAACTAAATACATGTATTCTTTTTTTTTCTTTTTCTTTTTCTGTCGGCCCTTAAAATGTTTTTAGAATTAAATTTGCTGTGATGTATTTACAGGATTCGAAATCACATTTATCTAGACATGAATGAAGGTAGTAGAAAAGAACAAAAAAGCACTGGTTAGAGTTACAAGCTGACGGTGTCAAGTCGCCGCAGCGAATAATTTATGTAAAAGGATGGTTTTCACTTAAAATACTCGAATCTCAAGTTTATATTACCTTTCCTTTTCTTTAATATCTCTACTTGGAACCTTTTTTTAGTTTTAGGAAGACGTAATATTTTTTACCAGAGGCACACGCATGGGTAAAAGCGGAAACACCAAAACGCGGATACACGTGTCAATGATCTAACGGAGTTGCCAATGTCCTTTCACCTTTAATCTCATCACCAACATGCCTGGGAAATGATTCAGAACCGTCCACGTGGCGATCTCGATATTCACATTTACCTTTATACCCTCTTTGCCCGTTTCCCTTCGGGCAACTTCAATTTGTTTCCTTGTATTATTGACTCTTGAAAAAAAAGAATTAATTCTCCCGTAGAATTTAAAAAGGAAAATAGAAAATTGTGAAATGAGAATTGGAAACTGAGAGATGCCTTATTTATTATTGTCTGACCCATTGAGAATGAGAGGAGCTCTTACTATTCTTCGGGCAGCTGCTCTCAGAGACATCTTCCCTCTTCCTCAGACAGCTTCTTCTACTGGAGGAGAGGAACACAAATCCAATTCACACTGGAAACGTAAGAAGAAGCGATCAACGCTTAAAGCTTTCTCTATAAAGTTTTGACTCCAGAGTTTTCCCCATCATTATTGTTCTCTCTGTTTTTTTCTTCTCAATTTCTTTGTTTGAACTTGTCAAAATCATTTGAATTGTGTTTGGGTCGGATCTTGAGTGATTTTAGAGACCGATGATGTGGAAGAACATTGCTGGGTTCTCTAAGGCTGCCGCTGCGGCAAGAACCCACGGATCTCGGCGGTGCTTCTCCACAGCGATTCCTGGTCCTTGCATCGTCCACAAGCGTGGTGCTGATATTCTTCACGATCCATGGTTCAATAAGGTTGTGTGTTTTATTTTTCGATCTTCTGATCTTAGGGTTCTAAATTGATTTAAGTTATAATGCTGATGGTTGTTGTTATGGTCTCTTTGTTGCTTGTTTGTCTACTTTTGCAGGACACAGGTTTTCCTTTGACTGAGAGAGATAGATTGGGGATACGAGGCTTGCTTCCTCCTCGTGTTATGACCTGTGAACAGCAATATGATCGTTTCAGTAAGTTATGATGACACCTTTGGATCCATTTCCATATATTGTTATGTTTCTGAGATGTTTCTTTTTGGGTTTCTGAGACTTTGGTATCAAACATATTTTGGCAGTTGAGTCTTTTCGTTCGCTAGAGAGGAATACGGCAGGACAGCCTGAAAACGTTGTGTCATTAGCTAAATGGAGGATATTGAATAGATTGCATGACCGTAATGAGACTTTGTACTACCGAGTGAGTGTTTGGCTCTAACTGTCTTTTTATTTATTTATCACATGCCACATCCCTTCTGATTCATAACTCTTCTTCTCTGCAGGTCCTTATTGATAACATCAAAGATTTTGCCCCCATTATATACACTCCCACGGTTGGATTGGTTTGTCAGAACTATTCGGGTTTGTATAGAAGACCACGAGGAATGTACTTCAGTGCCAAAGACAAAGGAGAGATGATGTCTATGATTTATAACTGGCCAGCTCAGCAGGTAGATATGATTGTCATCACTGATGGTAGCCGTATTTTGGGCTTAGGAGACCTTGGAGTCCAGGGAATTGGGATTCCTATCGGAAAGCTCGACATGTATGTGGCTGCAGCAGGAATCAATCCACAGAGAGTATGTGGATCTCAACATGTTCTTGTGTTTTTTTTTTTAGCTGTACATAAGAAAAGTTTCATCTCCTTATTCGAAATTATATGCTTGTTCTTCTGCAGGTTTTGCCAATTATGTTGGATGTGGGCACAAATAATGAAAAGCTCCTACAGAATGATCTCTGTAAGCTGTGAACTTAATTGGTCGATGTGGTGTAGATGTGTTTCCTTAATATCTCATTCGTGTGTCTTTCCCATTCTACAGATTTAGGAGTCAGACAACCTAGGTTGGAAGGAGAGGAGTACCTTGAGATTATTGATGAATTTATGGAAGCTGCATTTACACGTTGGCCAAAGGCCGTCGTACAGGTATATATCATTTAGTATCTTCTTTAGATTTATCTTTTGGTTGGAAGGATGACTAAATGATTCATTCTATCATACTAGTTCGAAGATTTCCAAGCGAAATGGGCTTTCGAAACATTGGATAGATATCGGAAGAAATTTTGCATGTTCAATGATGATGTCCAGGTATGCTCTCATGATTGCAATCCAGTTGCTTTACATCATATCTACTCCTTGTGTACATCTTTTTTTTAATGATAAGGTTTGTGTATGACTTCTCAGGGAACTGCTGGTGTTGCACTGGCTGGACTATTGGGAACTGTAAGAGCCCAAGGTCGGCCTTTATCCGACTTTGTGAATCAAAAGATTGTTGTGGTAGGAGCTGGAAGGTACTTGGATATTCATTTGAAATCGTTTACTACTGTATTTATATTTTTGCATTAACTTTCTTCTCATCTTCGCATTTTATTTTTCTTTTATTACTTTCAGTGCAGGGCTTGGTGTAACTAAGATGGCAGTACAGGCAGTTGCAAGAATGGCAGGTATCAGCGAGATTGATGCAACAAAAAACTTTTACCTAATAGATAAAGATGTAAGTTTCTGTTTTCCCCTACTTGACTTCATCTGAATCGGATTGTCTTGCTTGATAATAGATAATTAAGCTTGCGTAGTTCCACGGGTCAGTTGACTTTGAAGCTGTCATATTATTGTAATTTTTAGAGCTTGCTTTTAGATGTTGTTTTAATCTATCCAGTAAGAGCTTACCTAGAAAAAGTCAGAAAACGTTTAAAAAGTTATCCAATAGCCATTCTTTTTGCATTGGTCAACATATTGTTATCTCATTTGTTTGCCACATAAGATCGTGCTCCTTTGAATATATAATGAAAACGACTGATTTGGTCTTCAGGGTCTTGTCACCACGGAAAGGACAAAACTTGACCCAGGAGCTGTGCTTTTTGCCAAAAATCCAGCTGAGATACGTGAGGGAGCAAGTATCGTTGAAGTGGTAAGCCTAAGTCTTATTGCGTTCTTGCCTTACCCAATATTAAACTATGACTTAGTGTTCTTTCTCTACTACATATTAAAGCAACACAGGATCAACCATATTTTTTACTGTACCCAAAACTTAGACATAATCATTTTATAATATTTCTGTCTAAATTCAAAATGTTTTCAGGTGAAGAAAGTGAGGCCACATGTTCTTCTTGGTTTATCTGGAGTTGGTGGTATCTTCAATGAAGAAGTATGTGACTTTCTTAGACAACAAATACTTCCATGATATATGAATTTTAACAGTTTTACTTATATGGTTTACTGGTTTCAATCATCAAAGGTTCTCAAGGCGATGCGAGAATCTGACTCATGCAAGCCTGCCATTTTTGCTATGTCGAATCCCACCTTGAATGGTTTGTGTTTTTAGCTTTGCAAAGTAATGTAACACTATCTTTGAAAAATCTGCCCTGAACTTTTTTTTTCTGACAGCCGAGTGCACTGCTGTTGATGCTTTCAAGCACGCCGGAGGAAACATAGTCTTTGCAAGTGGAAGCCCATTTGAGAACGTTGAACTTGGTATGTTATGGTGGGATTCATCAATGGTTTTTGTATCTAATTTGCTACAATCTAAAACTAATCACATTTTCTTGTCCCACTTGCAGATAATGGTAAAGTAGGACATGTGAATCAGGCTAACAACATGTACCTATTCCCGGGGTTCGTTTTCTTTCTTGAAAACTGTTTCACTTTGTTGCATTTCAATCCATAGATTTTTACAGGATTAATGTGGCCATTATCCTTTCCAGGATCGGGCTAGGGACTCTTCTCTCTGGTGCACGTATCGTTACTGATGGAATGCTGCAAGCAGCTTCTGAATGGTAATGCTTGCGTTTGGTTCTCTTCTGTTTTCAACTATTAAAAATTGAGCATTATAACAATGCTGACCATTAATATATCCAATCATACACAGCCTTGCTTCGTACATGACCGACGAAGAAGTCCAAAAAGGCATACTTTACCCTTCAATCAACAAGTATTTCCTTTAATTCCCTCTCATTCTTATCTGTTGATATTTATTTGTAAGTATCTTAAAACTGTTATGTGAAGCAATTGGTTTCTGAACAAAAATGCAGCATCCGACACATAACAGCTGAAGTCGGGGCAGCTGTTCTACGAGCTGCGGTTACTGATGACATTGCAGAAGGACATGGTGATGTTGGTCCCAAAGATCTCGGCCACATGTCTAAGGTATCAAGTAACTGAGATTTATTTGTATCAAAACATGTTTAAGGGTACTTAGAAAATGGAAGCTAATTGCATCTTTTTTTTATGCCAACAGGAGGACACAGTGAATTACATCACACGCAACATGTGGTTCCCAGTTTACAGCCCTCTCGTTCACGAGAAATAGACTATATAACTCTTGTCAGCTTTCATAGAAAGCCAAAAGACAAAATCTTCCCATTTTTTTCCTTTGTGATCAACATTCTTTATCTTCAAAATGTGATATGTTTTAAAAAAGACAATGCCAAAAGAGGGCTTAAGAACAAGAACAGGGTTTAGTTCTAGGTCACCACCTGTACTTGTCCTTTCTTTTTGACATTTTTACAACTTGTTACGATTATGTCTGATGAAAGATTAAAAACTCTTTATATACTTTTCTTTTGGCAATAATGATATCTTCATACCATTCTTCTACATTTTCCTTTGAATCTGCTTTACCATTGTTCCTAGTGGATTAAAGTTAAACCAAGGGATTTGGCGAAAGAAAAAGAGTAACATTTAAAATTAGACAAACACCGGAGAATGATCGGGGAAACTATGGAGAAAACAAAAGTGGTAATTGTGGGAGGTACGGGATACTTGGGTCAGCATCTGCTTCAAGCTTTCGCCGGCAACAATGGCTGTGATCTATACGACGTCGCTTTCACTCACCACTCTTCTCCACTTCCCCGCCGTTTACTCGACGCATTCCCTCATTTCCCCGCGTTTCCTGTCGATCTCAAATCCGGTTTAGGGTTCAATTCCATATCCCTGGACTTTGGTCAGGTCTGTCGCCGATTCCGTAACCCCTTGCTCGATTATGCTTTCTATTGCTTCGATTTCTTCGTTACCTGGTCAATGGACATGAATCTGTGTATTATTAGACTCTCTGTTCTCCATTGATTACAGCCTGATGTGGTCGTGAATTGTGCTGCTCTGTCTGTTCCACGAGCTTGCGAGCAAGATCCAGATTCCGCCATGTCCATCAACGTGCCTACTTCTCTTGTAAACTGGTTATCAACTTTTGAGAGAAACAAAACCTTGCTGATTCATCTCTCTACTGATCAAGGTTAGTTGTCATTTGCGTTAGCCACTGTTAATCATCATTAATCACTCATGACTTAGGCTTTTTGACTTGGTTTTACTGTCTCAATTTCAGTATATGAAGGTGTCAAGTCTTTCTACAAGGAAGAAGATGAGACTGTTGCAGTCAACGTTTATGGAAAATCAAAAGTTGCAGCAGAGCTTCTCATTAAGGATAAGTGTCAAAACTTTGCAATATTGAGAAGTAGTATCATCGTTGGTCCTCAAACTGTATCACCTCTCCCCAAGACTCTCCCAATTCAGGTGCCTCTTAACACAATTTCGCAGATATAATTATATACACTTGAGAAGATCATTGAGTTTGCCATGAAACTGGTCTTCTTTATGTTTTAGTGGATTGATAGCTCCTTGAAGAAGGGAGACACGGTAGAGTTCTTCCATGATGAGTTTCGTTGCCCCATTTACGTTAAGGATCTCGTGAATATCACTTTGAAATTAATAGACAGATGGGTCGTCTCAGGTAGATTTTTTCTCCTGAGTCTCTCTGTCTATCTGCATCATAAGTAGAATCATAACAAAATGTTGTTGCTTGCTTTCAGATGAAAAACAGATGCAGCTGGTTTTGAATGCTGGTGGACCTGAGAGGCTATCTCGTGTTCAAATGGCTCAAGTGGTTGCAGAAGTCAGAGGATATGACATGTCTTTGATTAAACATGTGTCTGCATCATTGGTATGTTTGTAAGGCTCTCTCAGCTATAAAAGGATTATTTGCAGATCAGTCAGTAAAAGCTGTTTTCTCAGGTTGATCGAGGCGTGGCGTCACCAGCAGATATATCTATGGACATAACTAAACTGATTCAGACTCTTGAGATCTCTCCAACTTCTTTCAAAGATGGTGTTAGATTAACCCTTGAGTCTGAATCTCATATCCTCCCATGATCTCTCTTCGAAATGTTTCTCTTCAGATGTTATTGGAATTCTTTCGGAATCGCTTTAGGCTCTGTAAAAGATTGTTTGAATTCACAGAGTATATTAGAATTGTAGTTGAAATAGTTCTCCTTATTGGGAATAGATGCGAAAATCTGATCAACTGAATGATTAGAATAATCTATTGGTTTTAGTCATTTTGTCTGATGATTACGCAACTCATTGTTCCTACTTCCTATATAGGTTCTGTTGAAAATTCTCTATAACACAAATATGAAACCTATTCCATATGCGGTTAAGATGCTTATGTTCAGTTCTATTAAAAAACATTTATTCAAAATTTTATAGCATTATTAACTAGGTGGAATAACATTTGATGACTTTTTCTCTTGTCAAGAACAACAACATTTTCACACACCTATATATAGATTGTTTGACCACAAAAAAAGAAAAGAAAAAGACACACTTATAGATTATATGCAGTGTTTTCACGCGTTTTACTATAGGTGTGTGATTTAACCGTGTCAAAATCTATGTTTTGATTTCTGTTCTTAGCGATATGATGAAGAAGGCTACGGGGAAAGAGGCTAAGGCTGTAACATTGGTCTATTGGGACATCAAGGAGTTTCCGGTTCCCCCTGGCTTTGATGCACGTCGGGTCCGTCCGTGCATTAATCAGTTGTTGGAAACTCATGGCTACTCTGGTCCTATCACCATCTACGCCGTTGGCATACTAACAGACGTCCACGTTGACATCCTTCGAGCTCTCTCTTCCACTGGGATCATTCTTTGTTACTCCCCCTTCGGTCAGTATATTCGAGTTTCTAGTCTTTAGTTTCTTCTGTTTATATAGAGAGTTTCTAAGCCCTTAGTTTCTTCTGTTTGTACAGAGAGTTTCTAATTTTTCTTCTGATCAACAGGTATCACAGACATCATGTCGCTTATGTTTAAGTGGATGCGCAACAATTCACCTCCAGCTAATCTTTTGGGCATATGCGATCCGGATGCCTTCCCTCCACCTAAGAGTGGATTCAACCTTTTCAGTCCGTTTCCATGTTCTTCTCCTGAACAAGAAGACTCCATCAGCTGGATTAACTTAATTCTGACAGGTGGGTGTATTTCTCCTCTCTCACAGTGTTGTTGAAATAAAACCAGTTGCTCAACTAGCTTTTTATTTTCCCGCAGTGTCAGGAACACTTCAGGAGGATAAGTGCAGTGAAACGGTTGAATCCGCCACCTGGTCTTGCTTAGCATGCAAATCTCTTCATGGCGAAGGCTTTGAAACTTTCACCGGTCATCTCTCTTCCCAAGAACATAAAGATATGGTAATTAAGCATCCTAGCCAAACCAGACAGACTTGTTGTGTCAATACGTTTTTTTGAGTCAAACAACCCCATTACTTGTTTTCCCTTTCTCATTTCTCGCTTTGCTTGGCTAAATCTGACGCCATTTTATCCTTTTCCATTGGATGGCATTTGTTTTTTTATTTTATAAACAGTATAGGGAGTACTTGCCTGTCGAGGATTATCTACCCTTGCCGAGATTGAGGGACGAGGATGAGAACCCTCCCACCATTGTGAGGCATCAACCAGAGGCAAGTTTCAATATCTGATAACGTTGACATTTCTAAATTTTAGTTTTTATTTGAACCTGCTTTTATCTGCTTCAAAACCTCCTACCAATAGTTTTCCTTTTTCACTTCTGTAGAAGGCTACTCCGGAGGAGGCTGAGGCTGTAACATCGGTCTTTTGGGACATCAATATGTTTCCGGTTCCACCTGGCTTTGATGCTCGTCTGGTCCGTCCCTGCATCATTCGGTTGTTGGAATCTCATGGCTACTCTGCTCCTCCCACCATTTACGCCGTTGGCAAACTAACAGACGTCCATGATGACATCCTTCAAACTCTCTTTTCCACAGGAATCACTCTTTATTACGCCCCCCATGGTTAATATCTTCTCATGCTTATGCCTTGATTCCTACAGGATGATTAATACACAGTCTGAAGTCTTTAGTTTCTGAAACAGGTTCCGCAGACATTGTGTCGCTTATGTCTCAGTGGATTTCTACGAATCCACCCCCAGCTAATATTTTGGGCATATGCGATCCAAGAGGCTTCCCTCTACCTTTGAATGGATACAACCTTTTCCGGCCGTTTTCCTATTCTTCTCCTAAACAAGACTCCATCCTCTGGGGAAGCTCTCTTCTGGCAGGTGTGTGTTTGTCCTCTCTCACAGTGTTGTTGTTGAAATAACTAACAAATCTGTTGCTGAACTAGCTACTCCCCCCCCAGATTCAGGGGCTCTTGAAGTGGATACTTGCAGTGAAACGGGTGAGTGGTATTGCTTACTATGCGATAATGTTGGTGGCAGAAGCTTTAAAAGTTTCACCAAGCATCTCTCTAGTCGAAGCCATTCACATGAGGTAAACAAGCATCCAAGCCAAACTGGGCATACTTTTGTGTTAATACGTTGTCACTGTCTAACTATACTTTTGAGTCGAACAACCTCTTTACCACAAGTAGTTTTCCTTTCTCAGTTCTAGTTTTGTTTAGCCTGAATCTGACCCATGTTACCTATTTTCCACTGGATGTGCATTTGGTTTTTAACATCTGATAACGTTGAGATTTTTAATCATTAGAATTCTGGGGTTTTTAATAATGAAAACTAAAACATTGTAGGGAAATTCTTCTAAGAAACGGAGGACATGAAGAAGAAGAAAAAGAGTACTTGGCCCATGGAATGGTGTTGTTCTTCTATTGTTGGTGATTGGTTTGTTCTACTTCTAGCGGCAAATGTTGGGTTGACCTATGCACATTTTCATCTCGTTTTATTTTATTTTTGTGGACTGTACGTACTTGTTAAGTATGTTTCAAAATGATCAACAATTAATGTGGCGGCGATCGACAGTAAAACAGTAAGAATGTTTGATAGTAATGCCGGCTTATAGCTCTTTCTTAGTTTCTACAATAGTAAAATTGTTTTCATAGGCAAATAAATTAAGTAACAGAGATGCATTGATGAGCATTTAGTGAGGGCTGGGTTTGTCAAGTATTTAGTTAGAGCTTGCTTTTGGATGTTGGTTTAGTTAGAGCATTAAGATGATACGACTTGTCCTTGATTAAAGATGTGTCTGCATCATCGGTAAGTGTAAGGGTTTCATCAATGATCTCTCACTCACTCACATGTTGAATCAGTCTCAGCTGTTTTAATTTCTCAGGTTGATCGCGGCGTGGTGTCACCAGCAGATATCTCTATAGACGTAATTAAACTGATTCAGAAACTTGGGATCTCTCCAACTTGATGATGTTTAAATGTAAAAGAAACGGCACGTAGTCTACTAGACACGCAAATTCGTTTGATTTTTATTGGGCCTAGCCCATATTACACTCATCAAATCCCGACACTTTTTTTTTTAACTTGGAAAGTGAAACTTGACGATGTTTAAATGTAAAAGAAACGGCACGTAGTCTAGACACGCAAAGTCGTTTATGATTCTTCTTCGTTCTAGACTTGGCGGAAAAAGAATGTTGGAGATTGGAGGATCCTGCGAAGACCAACCAAACCTGTGAACGAACTTCGTATAAACAATGACTTGAAAAACCAGCGAAGAGAAGAAGAAGACCTTCCGAGAATATTCTCTCCCTAGAATATTGTTCCTTGTCTTTTTTTTCCCAACTCGACGCGAATCAGCTTTCATAAAATCTAATCAATTCAAAGATTGTTTCTGAATTGGAATCCTACAGGTATGGCTTCAATTAGAAGATTCTTCTAGTAATTTTGTTGTTGTTTGATCTGATCTCAAATCGCTTGAATCGTCGAGGCTCTGTGAAAAGATTGTTTGAATTTACAGAATTGTAGTCGAAAATTCCCCTTATTGGGAAGATGCAATAATCAGTGATGAAAGAATCTATTGGTTTTAGCCTTTTTGTTTGATAATTTACTCTACTTGATCTTCCTTAAGCAGAAGCTTTGAAAAAGATAGCTTCTGTTGAATCTCTCTATAACCACATAACTGAAATTGTACATATTTTTCAGCCGTAGAGGTTTAGCTTGAGATGATATGACGAAACAGCAGCAGCAACACATTGCCATATTTACCACAGCTAGTATTCCATGGCTTACCGGAACTGCTGTTAATCCTCTTTTCCGTGCTGCCTACCTTGCAAATGACGGGGAAAGACGAGTCACTTTGGTGATTCCATGGCTGACAGTGAAGCACCAAAAGCTTGTCTACCCAAATAGCATCACTTTTAGTTCCCCATCAGAGCATGAGGCTTATGTCCGCCACTGGCTTGAGGATAGAGTCTCATTTCCTTTAGGCTTTGAGATACGTTTCTATCCTGGAAAGGTATGACTCAGCTTGCCCTTTCTCTAGAATCTTCTTTTGGGTACCTAAAACATACTGCTTCGTTTCATATTCACTTCCCGTATGATATAGAGCAGAGATCTTTCCATTTCTTTCCCACTTTCCTTAACCATCACATCATTGTTAATCTTAATTTTTCAACTCATATGTGTTATCTTTCTTCATCTCACTTTTATTTGTGCTTTCTGTTAATATGGTATGTGCTCTTTCTAACTTATGTATGTGAATTTGTGTTTGTGTGCTCATATGTCTATATTTTGCTCATACATATAAGGATCCCTTTTTGGCTCCGAGTCTCCAAATGGAGATAGATTGTTTCTATTACCGTCTGTGCTTTCTCTATCTGTCATGTCTTTCTGTAATTTACATGAATTTGCATTTACTTCATGTCTTACTTATATGTGCATGTTCATGCACGTTATTACTTCTCGTTAACCATTCGTGTTGTAGATTTATCTCTTTTATGAATTTCCACATTTTTGCCATGAATATCGTTTTCTCTCTTTTTGCGTGTGAATTAATTGGTACCTGTGAATGTTAATTCCATGTTAAGTACTGATTTTTTTTCTCTTAGTTTAGTTTCCATCTCACCTTGCTGAGTGTTTTCTTCAGATGACAGTAACTTTTACGTATTACTCTGTAACTGTGTTATACCAACCTTAGCAATTCAATTTATCTTATGGCAGTTTGCTACGGACAAAAGAAGTATTCTTCCTGTTGGGGATATATCTGATGCCATTCCTGATGAAGAGGCAGACATTGCTGTCCTCGAGGAGCCTGAGCATCTCACATGGTTTCATCATGGCAAAAAATGGAAAACTAAGTTCAACTACGTCATAGGAATCGTACACACCAACTACTTGGAATACGTAAAAAGAGAGAAACAAGGCCGCGTCAAAGCTTTTCTCCTCAAGTACTTAAACAGTTGGGTTGTTGGCATTTACTGCCACAAGGTAAACTTCTTTACAGCCACTAGGACATGATGAAGTGATTGCTCAATTATGTGAATATATTGGTTTCTAAGTATGGTTATCCAATGGTGGGTTTAATTTGAAGATCAAGACAGTTTGTTGGCCTGTGACCAATATTATGGCCGGTCCTTTTGATGTGAATCAGGACTTGTACCAATGATGTTACTCCTGCAGGTAATCAGGTTATCTGCTGCGACGCAAGAATACCCTAAATCTATAGTCTGCAACGTTCATGGTGTCAACCCTAAATTTCTGGAGATTGGGTTGAGAAAACTAGAACAGCAGAAGCTCCAGGAGCAGCCCTTCACTAAAGGCGCATACTACATTGGTAAGATGGTCTGGAGCAAAGGGTACAAGGAGCTTCTTAAACTACTTGAGAAACACCAAAAGGAACTCCCTGAGTTAGAGGTTGATTTATACGGTGATGGAGAGGACTCTGAAGAGATCAAAGCAGCAGCCCGAAAACTAGAGTTGTCGGTTAAAGTTTACCCAGGACGTGATCACGCTGACTCACTATTTCACAAGTAAGTCTCTAGTTTAACAGCCTCACATATGCATCATGACCTTATACATTGATTTCCTTGCAGTCTATCGGATCCTATGTATATATAGCTCAAACTTTTCCATCTTCTATTTCAGCTATAAAGTGTTTCTCAACCCCAGCACGACCGACGTTGTCTGCACAACAACTGCAGAAGCCTTGGCGATGGGAAAAATCGTAGTGTGCGCGAATCACATATCGAACGAGTTCTTCAAACAGTTTCCCAACTGCAGAACCTATGACGATGGAAAAGGTTTTGTTAGAGCCACGGTCAAGGCTCTTGGGGAACAACCATTGCAACTAACAGAGAAGCAGAGGCATGAACTATCATGGGAAGCTGCTACACAACGATTTATAAAAGCCTCTGATCTGAGCCGGTTATCAAGAGCAGAATCAAACTTATCAAAGAAAAGTGTGTTTGCGTCGTCTTCGATTAGTATGGGGAAAAATCTGGAGGATATGTCTGCGTATATTCATTTCTTGGCGTCTGGATTTGAAGCATCAAGAACAGCTTTTGGTGCTATACCTGGAAGCTTGCAGCCTGATGAAGAGTTGTGCAGAGATCTTGGCTTGTCTCTCAACACTTCTTCACGAAATACTCTCAAGGAAGATTGACCGTTTGACTGTTTCTTATTTCCTTTGCCTGCGTATTATTGGGATTATCTTTGTGTATAAGTCAATGTATCATTTGAATCATTCTATGGCTTTGGTTAACACATTTTGATGATATGTTATATACTATATATTAACATGAAAGTTAGATTTTTCATATATGGCGCGGTTCGTTTGTACATTCAGATGCAGCTGCTGAATGATGTTCGTTTTAATACGATTTAGATGGAGTATCTCGACAGGTACCCAGATTTGCAAATGACTAAAATACCCCTAATAGAATTAAAGAATTACATCACCACACCATCATGGATTCAGGCTAACTAAGCTTTTCTACTCTCTCCGTGGAAGAATCTGTTTCCGGCGAACTCTACAGATTTTCGGCGAAGACAAATCGTTACAGCTACATGTATGTTCTCATCTTAGCTGCAGGTTTTCGTTTTGGGTTCTGAAACTTATGATGAATCATGGTTATCTGGTTGGTGAATCCTGATGAATCGTAGATTTAGATCTTGCTCGCTTTGACGGGGTTGAATTTGATAGACATCTCTGGTTACATTTTGTTAATGATTGGTCAGTAACTCCCCAACTTTGCTAGATTCTCTTTCTCTAATTTTGGCACTCTGGTTTTCTAAAGCTCTTTCTTTCATTGCTATGAAACACACATTTTCTTAAGTTGTCTAGTTTAAAGTCTCTTTTAACATAACATATAATTTCTCTTCCAATTTCATGTTCCCTTGACTCTCTCTGCTTGGTTTCTCTGAGATGCACTGCAATTTGAGTCACAGTTTACCTTTCCAGGATAGAAGAGTATGGATAGAGATTGGTTGGATTTGTATTGTTGCACTGTTAATGAGAGTAGTTTGTTTAGGATTGAAAGAGATTCTGTCTTTTGGGGAGGTATGAGAGTGACACTTATTTGATTGTTTCTAATCTACTTGTTGCGTCGACTTGATCGTTGTGACGAATAACCCCTAGTTTCACTAATCTGAAACGAAAGCAAGGCAAGGGGAGCAACGTTTATACACAGAGATGTTGAATCGACCAATTGACCTTACAGTTTGAGAAATGGGAACACATTTCTCTGCCTTAATCCTTTAATTCCATAGCTAGTTTCTGGATCAAGAGTGGTGATGCCTTAGAAAATGAAATTTGCAATGTCGTGGATATGATAAGTTTCTAGCTTAGGTTTCTTTCCTCCAAAACTTAGTTAATGAACAAGGGTGGGTGGGCACAAGCTTATAAGAGCCAAGATGGATACTGAAATTTGATATCTGTATTTTTATTCTTTTTGATTTTGTGTTTCAGGGAACACAAGATCTAGTTTCTTCTAGTTAGAGACGAGAGATTGAATGGCTAACATTGCCTGCTTTATTATTGTGGGTCGGAATGATATTCCCATCTATGAAGCTGAAGTTGGATCTGCTGCCAAAGTACATTCCATAATCCTGCTTTTTTGCTCCGTTCTCCTCATTTTTTTTTCACATCCATGTTCCGTTGGATCCATAATCCTAGGTTCGGAATCTTTAAGATTAGAGAACAAGTCCGTAACATACCTCCATGCTCCTTATTTTGACTTTGGTTTCCTGGTCACAGTTTAACACTCAATATTTAACCCTTTGAAACTGTCACAGAAGAGGTGCAAAGATCATTTAGCTTCCTTCGGATGGAAATATCCAGGATAAGAAATTTGATTTATCATTTTTGTTCATTTAGCTGGTGATTTGAAAAGGTTGGCTAGTACTATTGATCAACATCTTTTTGGTGTAATAAAGTTTCACACTGTTTTCATGACCAAGCAAGCAGGCTTGCTGAACAGGAATTGCATGACGAATCGGTCTCTGGTCTATTGTAGGGTTGCTTATACTTGCTTAATATTGAAAGTTTCTCCTTTTTGGTTTGATACTTTCATCTTGCTGGTAGATATATGTTTCAACCACGATAGCAATTAGTGTGTTGTCTAACAATAGCAATCAATCAGTCTCTCAAACCATTCTTTCTATTTGGCAGAGAGAAGATGCTGCTCAGTTGCACCAATTTATATTACATGCCGCATTAGATGTTGTCCAAGACCTAGCATGGACTACAAGTGCCATGTAAGTAAAGTCCCTAGTGAAAATTTCGATTATGTTTCAAGGATTCATCTCATTATCATATAACTACTCAGGTTCTTGAAGTCAGTAGACAGGTTTAACGATCTGGTTGTGTCAGTGTATGTTACCGCAGGCCATATCCTTTTTTTGTGGAACTACTTTAGGCCCTTTGAAATTCAAGTGCAATAAGTTTGCTTCTTCTGATTCATTCATCTAAAATAGTGTCAGCGTGGTAGATTCATCTCCAGTTGTAAATATTTGTTTCTTCCTTAATTTATCAACACATACCCGACTCATGCTCCTTCATGATTCTCGCAATGAGGACGGCATCAAGAGCTTCTTCAAGAGGTGCATGAGCTTTATATAAAGGTAAATCCGCAGTTGTTGGTACTGTCCTGATTCGGTTTCCATCACCATCATCAGAATCGTTTGTTTCATGCAGATTCTTCTGAACCCCTTGTATCTTCCTGGTTCTCGGATTACGTCGTCACATTTTGACACCAAAGTACGTGCACTTGCAAGAAAGTATCTGTAGAGAAGAAGGAGATTCTGTTTGCATTTGGTGGGTGAGGTCCAATGCCCAATTTACTCTTGTATCCATATGGCATAGTTCTCAGGTCAATTTGTTTCTCTTTTCTTTCGAGTGCCTCCTGGATTTCTGTTATTTCTAACTTGCAAGCAACATTTCAATAATATTTGGATTCCTTGTTTAGTATGAGTAATGATCCATTCAATCCAAACCCACAATTTCATCTTTGGTTGTTATTAAAAGTCTCTGTTTTCTTTGTATTATATCCAAGACTTTTCCTCTGAATCTATGGGAAAAACAGGCAGCTACATGTCTCTCTTTCTTTAAAACTAAAAACGCCTAACATAAGTTAATGTGAAACTTTAATTGCTGCTAATCCGCAATTAATAAGTAAGGTACTTTCATATCGGACTGATTTTACCTTTCTTTTTTTGGTTCAAAACTTCAAATAATGGATTAACTAGGTACATATATAGCTAAGATTTGGGATTATTTAGATAAATCAACAAATCACTGTGGAGACAAATTTGTTCTGAAAATATTTGACCAAAATGTAAAAGTTGACAAAACTGAATTTGATTGGACTTGGTTATGGCAAACGGCGACGTATCAGGAGGGAGGTATTCAAGTTTGTAACGGCTGGTTCTTTAGTGTACTTGATGGTTGTTCTTCTCGCCGATGCTCTCATTTAGAAGAAAAGAAAAAAAAACCTAATTTTGTTTTTAAGTCTCTATCCAATTCTTCTCTGTATAAGGAAATACGATATAATGAGTTCAAAATTTGCTGGTCAAAGCTATGCCAACACGTGGAGTTTCTAGCCTCACTGAGACAACAACACTTTTATCTTCTTGTCCAAACCAAAGGATGTTATTTTCGAAGGAGACATTTTTCGATCAGTTCGAGAGTTACAGATATGGCTAAGACCAGATCCACCAGAAACAAAGAGGCTAAGCAAACAATCCTCTTGCCTGACTTGTGGGTCACTCATTATCAAATCAGTAGAAGCGGTCGAGCTATTAATTCGGTATTCATAATCTTCTAACTTTTCTTTGTATTGATTACGATTACATGTCTTCATGTGTTGTTTTCTGTTGCATGTACTTATCCCTTATTCATGGCATCTATAACCTCTTGTGTTTGAATTTGTGATTTTATTTAGGCTGAATTATATATGATTTTTTTGTTTAGATTTACGATGATACTGACAATCCGTGTGGATTTGGAGCTTTTGAGGTTTAATTAGTTTGTAACACAACTCTTATACTCTTGGGATTGAATCAGCTAAGTTTTTTTTTTGGATAAAAATGTATGCTAAGATGCATGAGTATATACTGTAAATTGTGAGATTTGCAACATTTTGGGATTTTTATGGAGAAGTGGGATTTCATCTTGTGGAACATGTATGATGACACAAGTCTGATCGTAAAATTTGGTATTTGATTCCATTGGAAGAAACATAAGCTGTATCATTTTGAAATTTGTATGTGCCACTTATGTGGCCAATATATTGCTCGTATTGGAGCACTAGATAATTGCTAATAAGAAAACCATGCAACCTATGAGTAACTCGTGTGCATTACTGGGTTACTTTCATTGGACTTTTGATGCATTCCATATAATTAATCTATATATTTGCTAAATTTTTAAGTAGAGTTAGAGTTCTTTTGCTGTGAAAAAGAAAAACAAAACTTTTATTGAAGCTAAAGGGTTTGAGATTTTTCCTATGATACTGATACGGCTCATATATATACTTGTTGGTGTCTAGTGAGTTATGTGAAGCTCTTAATGTGTCTTGCTTTAGATGTTAATAGTTAGTACTTAGTACAGTTCATTGAAGAGATACCAACAAATGCATATGCAAGATGATGTGGATTACACTTGTGTTTAGTAGTAATGGC
The DNA here is from genome assembly GCA_905216605.1 of Arabidopsis arenosa. Lineage (NCBI taxonomy): Eukaryota > Viridiplantae > Streptophyta > Magnoliopsida > Brassicales > Brassicaceae > Arabidopsis > Arabidopsis arenosa. The sequence continues at coordinate 19,071,996 of LR999456.1, forward strand.
TTCAACTATCTTTTTTAATAAAGATCGATCATTCAAACCTTTTTTTACCGTAACATCGAAGTATCTAACTTTGGATTCTTGTCTCAAAATGTTATTGCTCATCATTGATTCTTTATACCTTCATATATTTTACAACTTTTATGGTGTAAAACTAGATCTCTTACCTTTCGAGTTTCTGCTTCAAATAACAGTACTACTTGAATGTAAGAACAAGACAAAAGTTTTACTCTAAAACAACATTCTACAGACACTTCCGTAGAAAAGCAGCTCAGGTACAAACATTCACTAAAATCTTCTTTCTCATTGTTTCTCATTGGCTTTTAAATCTCATATATATTTCATTATATATGCAAGTCACATGATTACGTGAAGAGCGAAATCTGGCTCAACAGAGAAACAGCTGAGGAAGAGAAGTACCAAGTGTGTTCAAGGTGCAAAGAGATTGGACATAACTGCACAACTTGTCCTTATCCAGTTATCTACAAGACTGTAAGTAATATGTCTCTAATTCTCTCACAACACTCATTCATATTCTCAATGAATTCTACTTAATTATTCATTTCACATTTTATAAGTAGAACTAAAAAGATTTTATACATTGAATTTGCAGAACCCTTATGCAGGAACAAGGATTCATAGGTGCAGTCGATGTCACTACCTCGGCCACAACGTACGTACATGTCCTCGAGCCGTCCCAACTAGTTATTTTCAACAAACAAATTAAAGCTTTAAATCACTAGCTATTTATATTTGTTTTTTCAATGTGTTTATCTAATAAAAAAAGTTTACGACTTGTTATTGTTAATTAGCTTTTCAAAAATTAGGTTGCTGTTGTGATCCCTTTGTTCGTGGTACAGCCAAGATTGATTTCCCTTTCAATTTGATTTCACAGACAAGCCACATTTTAATTGTTAGGGATTCATGACGATGTATTTATCGTGAACAAACTAAAGATCTTCAGAATCTTTTCTATTTGTCTATTATTTTTATTTTTGTTATAAAAAAGATAACATTGGATTTTAATCCAAAAAAAAACATTTTCCAAGAAAAAGAAAAAAATTAAATACTATTATAAAAAATGTAGAGAGAAAAACGGACCTAGTGTATCTCCTTCTTTATGCATAAAAAGATCTTATGGGTAACCGTTACTAAACAGAAAATCCTTTTGAGTCTCTCCTCCTTCTACTCGTGCCACAACGATTTCAAGTCTTCCTCTCATAGATTAGGATTTTTTGCGATTGAAATTTCTTCTCAGTTCGAGTTATAGTTTAAGAAAGATATATATATAGTTAGTTTCTTCGATATATATTCTCGTTAAGATGTGGATGTTAACTAGGGTTTAATTAGGGTTTTATCAATTTCTTGAGAAATTATGACAGAATCTTTTGATTTGAATCGATCCGAGTCCGAGTCTGATAACAGCACCAACGTTATTCCTACTTTTGCAATTGATAACTCTTCTCAAGGGTATGTTTCTCTTCCTCCGTCTCTTCAAAATAAAAAAGTCTTAACTTTTTTTTCTTGTAGTAACGTGGACCTGACAAATTCATGGATGGCCATGGAATATACGGAACTTAATTTTGTATGCGAGTTACGAAAAGTCTATACACACTCGATTTTTTTTTGCATATTACTAGAATTATGTGTTTTGCTTTTGTCCCTTAATCAACCTTTTTCGCTCCTCAATTATGTGATTTGGTGTATAATTTGTCGCAACTTAATGAATTTAGAGGTTTTATATATGTGATTGAGGTTTCGATGGTGTAATATGGTTAACATTGGAGATGAAATAATTTTGGGAAAATTATGATCAGTTTATGTATATGTTTATTTGTCATTGGGGCTTGATCTTATGATTGATTTTTGATGTTTGTTTTTGTGGTTAAAGATACAGAAGAGTGAGTGGTCCAACCCGAAGATCAACTAAAGGAGGATGGACATCCGAAGAGGTACGTAGCTCTTCTTCTGTCTTGTTTTTTTTTGCAATTTTCATGTTTTTGTGATTGAAATCTTATTTCCATCATCTATAGGACAAACTTTTGACTAAGGCTGTGCAAATGTACGAGGAGAAGAACTGGAAAAAAATGGTAAATAATATTTTGAATGCTTCCCTAATACTAATATACACATACTATATAGTTTGTTACTCTTGTTTTCTGTTTAGCTGAATGTCTTCCCGCACGGAAAGAGAAGAAGAGGAATGATGTTCAATGTCAGCATCGTTGGCTAAAAGTTCTTCATCCAGACCTCAACAAAGGAGCTTGGAGAAAATATGTAACTTTTGATCCCCTTCTTGATATATTTGCTATGTTGTTTCATTATTGAGTGATCATATATATATATATATATATATATCTTGCATGCTATTCAGGAAGATGATCTCTTAAGTGAATTGGTTAAGGAATATATGGAGAACGATAAGCCTCAATGGTCAAAAATTGCAAAACAACTCCCAGGTCGCATCGGCAAGCAATGTCGTGAAAGGTCTTTTACATTTCTTTTTCTTTTTACATTTGGTTTGTGAACTAGATATATCAGTCCACATATTCATAAAGCTAGTTACTTTTTGTTATGTCTTAGGTGGCATAATCATTTAAATCCGACTATTAAAAGAACTCCATGGACTAGAGAAGAGGAATTAATCCTCGTTCAAGCGCAAAGAGAACATGGCAATAAGTGGGCAGAGATTGCCAAGCTCTTGTCTGGAAGGTTTGTCCTAAAAACTTAAAAAAAATATTGTTGTAGATTTAACCTACTTGTTCTAATAATTTGTTTGTTCTCTAAAATATTGATCATGGAAACTCACAGGACAGAGAATAATATTAAGAACCACTGGAACTGCTCAGTTAAGAAGAGATTGAAACAGTTTTCTAGTAACCTTTTCTCTGGTGTCATCAATAGTTGTATACATGAATACAACTTTTTCAATCAAAGCAACACGATGGCCGAAAGCTGCGTAACATTTCAAATCAAGGAAGCTGAAAAGTGTCCTCAAAGGGATTCCTTGGATTTAACTTTAGGACCTATGAATTGGAGGAACACGCCTTCATCCACAAGTTCTCTTAGAGGAGAAGAATCCGTCTCATCATCAGTAGAATCAGATTGGTCAAGACTCAATGGTAAGGCTGAAATATTTCATTGGACGACATATTCTACAATTGATCATCACATGTTAATAACAACTCCTTATGTAAAAGTTTCAGAGAGTGTAGAAACTCCACAGAGCAGCAACAACGATAATGTGTACGTAAAGGAAGTGAAGGAGATGAAAGAGAGACTGAGGATAGCTGCGAGTACTTTCAACACACCCTCCATTATCTCCAAAAGAAGCTCACCAGCTTCAGGTTTGAAACGGCTCAGACAAAAAGACGACACGCCGTTTCAAATAGATGCTCGAAGTCACATGTCAAGTGAGGAAAAACAGTCAATTTCATCCAAATACAGACGCAACACTTGCTCTGGCTCAAAACATTTGGAGAGGCGTTTAGATTTTGACTTTCTGTGACAAGAAAGCGCTTTTGATTTCTTTTAGCTTTCGTTCTTGGAATCATAAAGTTTAATAACTCTTTAAACTTTGCTTTCTTTTTCTTGATGTACAAGTAAACATAGGTTTTATGTGAAATCTACTTTAATTATTTTCCCAAAATTTTAGGCTTTGATGGTGGTAGTATTTAATTTATTCTGATTCCGATATTAATAGCATAATAATCAGGAAGGAAGACGGAAGCTTCTCCTTCTATATTGTACGTAATTTCTCATCACCTTCCTAATTTCCAAATCTGAATAAAAAGTTTTTTAAAAAAACCCTAATATAAGTACACAAGTTCCTCTCGTGAAAAGAAAAAGGAAACACAATCTTTTAGTGTCTCGTGAAACTCATCATTCTCTGTGTTTCAGCGTGCTAAGCAATAGAATGACTCGTAAAATCCAAATCACGGCCATATCGGCGGAAGATCTTGTCGACGGTAGAAAACCGGTGGATAAGAACGCCTTCGTAGCCTTCAACATGGCCGGGAATTACTGGAAACAGCCAATGAGAACGAGTCTAGACGAGGTCGGTGGGAATCATCCGATGTGGGAGGACAAGCTAGAGACGGAGTTTTCGTCGGAGAAAGAACCGACAAGCGTGATGTACGTGCAGGTTTATTGCCGGAGTTCAGGGAAGGATAAGCACGTGGGAACGGCACGTGTGCCGGTAAAGGAATTTACGGGAGAATATGCGCCGGAGGGATTTATGCACTGTCTGAGTTACAGATTGTGGGACGAACAAGGCCGAAGAAACGGGATTGTCAATTTCTCCGTTAGGATTCTGCCAAACAAATCTGATACTACTAAATCCGGTCTTGTGACTCCGTTTTGGTTACGTTATAGTTAGGTTACGACTCCAAATTTTAGCAAACATATCCTGACTGATTTTGTTTTTTATTATGGTTTTATCTAATTTGTTATTAAGATACATTTACAAATTCTGTCTAGTGAATTAATTTCTGTTGCTATTCGTTTGAGTCAACTGAAAAAAAAAAAAAAATAGGGGTGTTGTTAAAAAATCATGAATTTTAATAAAATTGAAATCCAACATTAATTCGATGTTATTCAATTAATAATTTTAAATCATCTTTTGAAATCTGATGTTATTGGATCTTATATTTGTAAATCATGTTTAATAGATTTTAAAGTTTAGTGTTATTCAGTTATGATTTCAATTATTTTATTAAAATCCAATGTTATTCAAAACTTAAAAACTTTTTACAATCTTTGTATTTATGTCATTTTTAAATGAATTGTTTTAGGAATTTCATAATTATTAGAATCAAAATCCACACATAGATTCTTAAATTTAATATCAATGACTGAATAATAAGTGAATAACACCACCTTAAATAGATGAAAATGGTTATATTATTATGTACTTATTTTTCTCATTTAAAAAAAAATAACGTAAAATCGAGATTATATTATATTTTTGGATTTATTGTTAATATATTTAAAAGTATAGTCTAAACTAAATCATTAAATAACAAGGTCTTAACCAGAATAAAAGTTTCTCAAAATTGGATATTATTATTGTAATGTTTTAAATAAATTTTTTACTCTCCTATATATGTTGAAACACTTTATCAACTAATGTTATTCACAAAATTGTTACTTTCCTAGGCTTTAAGAACACACACACACGAAATGCAGTCTCTGTATCGAACATAAAAACGGCAAGCAGTTTCATGTGCTCTTAAATGGGCCTAAACTAAATAGAAAAATTGATATAAATGGGCCGTATACTTTAAATTAGTATCAGGCTAGAAACACGAAGCGGTTTTGCTCGATAAAATAGGGAGTTAAAACGGCCTGAAGCGATGGAATCTAGATTATGGTTGTCGTTTGTGCTTAACCAAGTCGTACGCTGTGTCGTTTAACTCGAGAAAACGTGTATTGCAGTCTCTGAGCAAAACATAAAAACGGCACCGAAACTGTCATCTTCGCCTATAATAAACTAGGAGATGAATGTTTGCTGCTTGTTGCTGCTGCTGAGACGAAGAAATGAATCCTCAAACCGATAAAGTGGTGAGAAGAACGACGATGGTGGCGACTGCTGTTGCTTCCTACTTTCTCTTAACTGGCGATTACGGTCCCGAACCCAACGTTCTTGATCCCGTTAGTTCCCATTTTTTCCTTGTTTGCGAATTTGATTTCGTTTCCATGAATATCTGGTTAGCATATTAGTTTTTAACGAATTGGAATCAGAAGATCGATTTAGGGTGATTCTTAGCATTTATCAATGAGATTTCTGGTTGAGATTTTGGTGACTTGCTTGATCCATTCAGGTTTAGTTGTTTTTGGTACATCTGTTCATGTTAGTTATCGAGTCTTGAGATGCATTACCTAAATGGTATTTTGCGTATTTGCAGATCAAAAGGAAGATATTATCAGCACAAGATTCTGTCAAGCAATTCATCTTTGGACCAAAGGGAGGGCCATCTGGGAAAGAACAATCTGACACTGCTAAATGAAACATGTAGCTAGAAAATCTATGTCAATTAATCTACTTTTGTGTGATCAACAACAAAGGTGAATGTAACCCTTTACTTTGACTTTTTTTCCAAGTCTTAATCTCTTCCATACTAGTTGCACAATCAAAGATCATGTTTTGAATCAAACCCAGTCATTGGTCACCAATGTACATGCCAGATCAATCTAGAATTACATATTAACAAATCAGCACATGTCTTTCCTAAGAAATACTACTATGGAGAGCCTAAGCCTGAAGGAGAAATCGTCAGTTAATTAATTCTTCGCCTTCTGAATGCCGGGTGAATGGTAATGTCTAAAGAATCGAGTTTGTCGATACTCTCTATACATTCTCGCATTCTCTTTACAACTTTAGGTATATTCGCAGCGTTTCTCGACATTCTTTCCTTGAGCTGAATCCATTTCTCTCCAGAGTCTTGCTCTTCAGTTCCTAACCCAACAGGTACTTGTGCTTCTGCATTAAAAAAAGAAAACACCAAAGATTGGTTAATACAGTAAACTGATATGAGAGGAAAGATCAGTGCAGGCTCTTGTGTTTCTCTAGAATACTATGAACCATTCTCAAACAAAGTCTCTTATGAACCACAACATTATTCTGTGCTTATTTTCTGCATTAAATAAAACACAGCAGATTGGTTGATATAGCATACTGATAACAGATGAAGAAGAAGACAAGAATCACTGCAAGTTCTTATGTTTCTCTACAGTACTTGACAAGTTCTTCATAGCATATGAAGACGCAAACAACAAAAAGACTCTAGCTTTTAGCTAAAACCTTGACAAGTTGTAGTGAGTGTTGTTGATTCATCATAAATTCTATACACAAGCCATTACTCTCATATTTGACTCTGCAAAAGATTATCCATTTTGAGCATCAATGCACACATTTCTACACAGCCAAAATACGTGAACCATTCTTCCAAATGATACATGACAAGTAAAACACAATCATAATGCAATAACTATCTGCTTTGAGGAATATGTAAATACAGACCTCTAATCAAAAGGTGAAGACAAGAGACACGCAATTTTGAAGAATAAGCCCTAAATTTAGACCTGCTTATAATTCCTCTAACCAAAAAGTTGATTTCGCAGAAACCAAAAAAAGAAGGAACCTGCCTGCGATAGTGAGGCACGGAGACGGCAGAGGATCCGACCCGGAATCGATGTGAGAAGAAAGCGCAGAATCAAGGGTGTTCCTGAGATGATCCGGTAGGGTTTGCCTGTACTCGGATATCTTCTTCGCCATCTGCTTCACATCTGACTCCATTGTCTCCAGATCTTCGTCATCCATGTCAAGTTCCGGATCTAGAGCCATGGATTCCATCTACTTTCGTTGCAATTTGTGGTTCTCCGATAACTCAGAAGAGAGCGACTACAGAGGTTTCTTTTTCAAAATTGAGGAGCGTCTTCAAGACTGGGACTGCAATAATAACGTTATAAGAGGTTTCTCTACTAAAACGACGTCGTTAAACCACCTAATTTGCTCTTCCATTATTGTTGAAAACATTATTTATCGGGGTTTTACAACAAACAAACATACAATGTGTAGACCCTTTTTGAGGGGAAAAATAATTGTGAATCAAAAACCATTTGCAAATGTACTTCGTGAAGACTATATTTGGAATAGTGACCGTGAGGTGTGATAGATGCAGCAATTCTCTCACTATCAATACTACGACTTCAGAGCTTCGCGCCGAAGGAGGGCTTTATAGTTACAGCTTCTCTTAGCACAGCTTCTTGCGTCAATGATACCACCAGCTGCACACACAAAATTATCAAACTATATGTATTTTACTTCTTTACGCTTGAAAAGAATAAGAGCTCTAATTTGGCATTCAACTAGCTCTATTTGATGCTTAATGGGAGCTTCAAAACTACATTAGATACTTCATTCTTCTTCGATGCAACAACGTACCTCTCCCTTTCTGTTGAACATTTTCCCAGTGGCAAAACCGCGGCTTTCGGACGCGATTGGACTCACTATCTGCATAACGAAAATGTTGTAAGTATATTTGTCTTGTTCAAAGTTCTCATTTCAAAAGGATTCAGTCACATCTTTGACAATACACTAAAAATGTTGTTGTTTACTTCATTTACCATGTAAATATAAACACGAAGATAAAAATCCCTAAGTGGTACTCATGTGGTAGATCTATAAACTTATAACGAATATCAGCTAAACAAGCAAGTTGTTCTAATCTATAGTTGTTAATGTTCCTAATTGTCATGCGGGTCTGATATCCAGCATGACAGGGGTCTTCAGATGAAAGATGCACCATATTGATATATACGGTTTCTGGCTCTCCAAAACAACTCAAAGTTGCGCAAAGTGTTTTTAAGCAATTTGAGTTTCAGTTTACCTAAACAAACATTTGGTTTTCTATCAGTACTAAATTTTCCTTAGAAAAACTTCTCGTATTCTTCACAAGAAAAAAAACCATGAGCTTTTCTTACCACAAACAACAACCAATCATCAGCTCTTAGAGGTCGGTGGAACCACATCCTGCAAAGGGACATAAGAAAAGTAACAAACATTTACTTGAGGCATTGTTTTTGGAGATGGTAAAACCAAGATATTAGACGATCGAGCAGGTCTGTAATTATGTGTGCGACTGCGTGTATATATGTGAATTACATGGTTTGTACATATGTTATGGAGAATGATACAAACTCACACTTGGCTAAAAGAAAAGAAAAGGCTTACGAGTGGTCCAGGCTAAGAGCAGCTACACTCATGCCCTCTCTGCGGTGAGGGTTTAAACTGATAGAGGCGAATATCAAATCAGAAGCATACGCAACCACACATCTGTATAACAATGGCGGGCGCAAGACAATCAGAAAGACTGCAAGACACATATGATTCATATGTCCAAACAAGACACAGAAGATAATCTGGAATACATTTCAACTATATCAATCGGTGTACTTAAATATCCCTGACAGATGAACTCCTTCGAATGTTTTTTTTTTTTTTTTTTGAGCAAAGAACTCCTTGGAATGTTAAAAGGTGAACATTACAATTCAAATAATCTAGATATGAATAAGTACCAAGTTTTTAGGCGGCTTTCAGTTTAATACCACTGAAGTAGAGTTGCTCACCTATGCAAAGCTTGATCATCATCAGAAAGTTTTCCCTTTGCTCTAAACCAATATTTCAGTCTGCAAGATGATTTTAAGAAAGAAATGGTTAGTTTTTATCAGTAACCACATAAAAATTGAGTACTAAATGTTTAAGAGTGACACAATGAAATACGCTCGATAGTAGTAAACAACAAAAAATTGATTAATACAGGAGTTAGACAACTAGATTAACCTTGGAGGAGACTTTGTCTGTTCTGTCGAATAATTTGGCTCACAAAATCGAATATCTATAGGGAATGAAGCATTAATTTCAGTTGCAACTTTGTTTCGGTAATCCCTGAAATGAAGAAACAATTATAACTCTGAGCTCTTGGGATAATTGGTCTGGCAAAATACTTCCACTTACCTAGGTAGAAGAGGGTCAGTTATACGCCGCTCAAGCATCTCCTCCCTTGTTAGAAGCTGCAGTATATAGCGATGTAAATGGCAACCATCGCAATTCATTATAAGCCTAAAAGTAGGAGAAATGATTTACCATTTCAGGAGCTGGTGTATGAGGCATGATCGACTCCTGGTGAATAAAACCTTGTTGCTTTCTCTGTAAAACGAAAGAAAAAAACGAAGCTACAAGGTCTGTTAATGTTGTGTTTAAGCGTGGAAGGCTATTCACTCATGATGACATTGTAAAAGAAGCATAAAGATTCATAACGAAATATTTCAGGAATATAACATGAAACCTGAAATGACGCGAACAAGATGAATATGGTTTTTCCTTTCTGTCTAGCATCTACTCTTCTGGTGGCAAAGTTATTGCCGTCACGTAAGCGGATAACTTCAAATATGATGGGAACTGCAAGAGTAGCAAAATATGATAATTTGCAATGTGTAACATATGCATGAGGTCCAGAGAAAACAGCAGGCATGGTTTTAAGGTAGGAGGAAAAGCAATTGCTTGCTTGCAAAAAGCGCATTGAAACTATGCCCTTACTATTTATCTCTCCAACAAGAAGGAAATAGGAATGTAAATTATGGACTATCTTCATATTTTCAACAGATTTTGATGCTGCGGCGAGTGCCTGCGAAGCATAGGCAGTTGCAGTGATTACAAGATATTTCCATTGCCTGATATAAATAGCACATAACAAGCTATATATACAAATGGAAATACATGAGTAAATTTCATACCTGTCCAACTAACTGCCCTCCATAAACCTTTCCATAGGTTGGAGCATTGGGTGGAGTGAACCCCCGGAATACATTCAACTACAAGAAAGAAGTACAAAAAATATGAGATTCCTCGAATTTACTGGCAGAGAATGTAGTACGAGGCGAACATAAATTTGTAGAAATATGAAAGAAAGAATGCTATAATTCTGATTCCATATAACGGTAAACGTGAATGGCTAGAGTTCCGAGCATAAGAACTGAAATGGAACAAAACGAAGGGCAGTTGGGGGAGATTCGTACATCTAATGGTTCTAGATACAATATGTGTTCCACAAGACATCGTTCCTTATCTGAATCCGAGACTGACTTTGTCTCAAGCAAAGCACGATGATCAGACATCAACAATAAGCAGGTGAGCTGCAAGAAGAGAAATAAAAACAGTACTCAGTATGATATTACCGTTAGCATAACATCATCTCAAGGAAACCAATGCCCCCTAAGGAAAGAAGAAAGAATATTTAGCAAACACCTCTGAGACTGCAACAACATCTGCTGAGTAAACATCCCCAAAAATACCTGTAAAGGAATTAATTGAATACTATTGAATCAACGAGCCAAACTTCCCAGAAACAAAATTAACAAACTGAAACTGAAGAATGGTCAGTATTGAAAGAGACATCATCTCACCAGGGCCGAAGAAATCAAATCGTTTCAAAAGGAACTGTTGAGAGTTTTCCTCTCCAGCTGATTTCAGAACCTGAGCCTGCAAACAAAAGACAAAAAGTTAAATAACCCTTTGAAATAGCCTTAGTCTATCTATCTTCTTATGGAGATAACACAGAAGTAACTTGACACAACTCACCTCTCCTTCCAAGAGAAAATAAACTCCATCCACATTCTGATTTTTACGAACCAGATAATCACCTCTCTCTGTGAAGCACATAGCCAAAGAAGATCACATTGTAGAAAAACATAAACTATGTCTGTAAAATCACTGCTCAGTGCTTACACTCAAGAACACAGTAAACATAACGAAATTCCCAATCAAATTGACTTGGAGATGAGAACAAAATCATAATCCCAAAATCACAACTGACCATAACGTTTGAAGACAACAACTTCAGCGATTCTCTTGAGAGAAGAACTAGGTAACCGCTGCAATAAGGGTACATTCCCAAGGAACTCGACAACTACAAACCAAAGCAACCATATGAAAATTCATCCGAATCTTGAAAAGAACTCTCAGTTCAAAATCACTCATTGATTTCTCCAGCGATAGAATAGAACAAAGGAAAGAAATATCGGAATACCTGATTCAGTGTTCATGATGACGGTGTAGAAAAGTTGGCCGGATAATTCAATCAGTTCAACCAAACTCTATGACCAAACATAAAAAAATGCAACGAGGTAATTATCCAGTACCCTTGGGTATACGATAGAGTCTGTGGACACCGATCAGATGCAATTAGAAAAACGTGTTAAACATGTCCCAAGAGTACTGACAAATTGAATGGGCCTGTAGCTAAAAGCCCACGTTTAATGGTCCCAATACGCTATCCCACACAAAACAAAAGTTTCTTCTAGACCCGACCCGACCCGACCCGACCCGACCCGACCCGACCCGACCCGACCCGACAGCTTCCGAAGACGAATTTCTACATTGCACGTCTTTCTCCGCTGGTCTCGAGGATGCTAATGGAATCTTTCGAGCATCTATGGTAAGTAGATTCTTCTCACAACTCTCTTTCATTGTTTCGTCTGACGAACTGTGTTTGACTTGAATTTTTCGTAGATAACAAATTCAACTTGGTGTCTTCTCTCTCTAATTCGTATCTTCTTCAGCGCCAACAGAAATGATTGAAATCACTTGATTGTTATAAATTCTTCTATTTTTTCCTTACAGTTGTTCGTGATGGTTTCGGACACAACTCCTGGAACTCAGCTTGATCCGACCAGCTTATGATTCTGTCTTTATTCTTAGAGCCTCTTGATCCACACTGACTAATCTCGTGTCAGTGTGTTCTTCTGGTGGAATAATCCGATCCCATCGCCAGATATTTCTCCAATTCAATATATAATGCTTGGTTGCTTAATAGGTTCTCATGTCGATACTGTGTTGCGTTCCCGTACTTGAATGTGTGTATTGCTTGGGTTGTGCCCATTGGCTGTGGAAGAAATGTTTATACTCAGCAGGTCACGAGAGTGAGAATTGGGGATTAGCTACATCAGATGAGTTTGAGCCAATCCCTAGGATCTGCCGCTTGATCTTAGCCGTCTATGAGGAGAATCTCCATGACCCTATGTGGGCACCTCCTGGTGGTTATGGGCTTGACCCAAATCATGTTATTCTCAAGAAAGACTATGACCAGACTGAGGGTCGTGTGACGCCTTACATGATCTACTTGGATCATGAAAATTGTGATGTAGTTTTGGCTATTAGAGGGCTGAATTTGGCTAAGGAGTGTGATTATGCTGTTCTTCTTGATAACAAACTTGGACAGACTAAGTTTGATGGAGGTTATGTACATAACGGGTTGTTAAAGGCGGCTATGTGGGTTTTTGAGGAGGAGCATGTGGTTCTAAGAGAATTACTTGAGGCAAACCCGAGCTATTCCTTGACGTTTGTTGGCCATTCGTTAGGTGCAGGGGTTGTGTCTTTGCTTGTCTTATTCGTGATTCAGAACCGGGCTAGGTTGGGGAATATAGAGAGAAAGAGGATAAGATGCTTTGCTATTGCTCCTCCAAGATGTATGTCTCTCCATCTAGCAGTGACATATGCAGATGTCATAAACTCTATTGTTCTACAGGTATGATGATTGTATAAATCAGCCTCTATTGCCTCGCTTTGGTGACTCTTCTGATCCATTTTACGTGCTGCTCTGAATAAACCAGGATGATTTCTTGCCTCGGACTACAACAGCTCTGGAGAATGTCTTCAAGTCAATCATCTGGTAAAGAAACAGTATGAATTTCAAAAGCAGTTATTAGACTTTTATAAGCCTAAGTTTAGAAGATGAAAAAGATCTCATGCTCTTGTATACATCTTAAACCTTCAGCTTGCCATGCTTGTTGTGTCTCACATGTTTGAAAGATACATTCACATTTGAGGAGAAAAAGCTCAAAGATGCAAGGCGTCTATATGCTCCTGGTAGGTTATACCACATCGTCGTGCGCAAGCCCTTGAGGTATTTATACTTTTTATGTATACTCATGTGCTTCAAAATCTTTTCGTCAACTCGAAGACGGGTTTCAAAGTGAAAACCATGCCCTTGGTACAGATTAGGAAGATATCCACCTGTTGTAAGAACAGCTGTCCCAGTTGATGGGAGATTTGAGCAGATTGTTCTCTCGTGTAATGCAACAGCAGATCACGCCATCATCTGGATTGAAAGGGAATCGCAGACAGCTCTTGAGGTGAGTACCTTGAAATGTGTTTTGCTTCTTGTGACTGCTTCAGCTTTTGGAGATCGTGAATTCTGACAAACCACTTTCTGTGTGGTGATCATTTTTAGTTAATGCTGGAAGAGGACCAAGTTATGCAGATTCCGGTGGAGCAGAAAATTGTGCGCCAGAAATCAATTGTTGAGGATCATGACGAAGAATACAAAGCGGCTATAATGAAGGCAGCTTCTCTGAACATCCCCATGTCTCCATCACCGTCTTACGGAACATTCCATGATACAGAAGAAGGAGAAAGCTCTGCAGGATCAGGCATGGAAGGATCCCCTTCCGGGTGGTCCTTCAAAGGAATGAGAAGAAAATGGGATCAATTCATAGATTGCCATTTTCCTGTAAATGACAACAGTGAACATATGACCTTCAAGAAAAATGCATCCCCAGCTTTGTTGTGTGGTCAAGAAACATTATAAATCATGGTATAGGTGTAGTACATGTAGAATCTAGGGTATAGAATTAGAGAAGCAAAGTAGATGAAAATTCATTATTGAGAGATCAAGATTTTCTTCATTGTTCGAGCTCTTTTTGTGTTATAGCCTGTAATGTTGCTAGCAATTTCTTCTGAAATATCAATGGACGTAACACTTATAATGTTATATACACTGTTCATTTTACAAGCTAATTTTACAATCTTGGTTTTGAATTTGATTCTGTCCAACTTAGCTATGCTTAATTGATAAAGCCAAGCCAAAACGTTCTTATTATATATAACCAGGCGCTAATAAGTGTTTTTAGTAGCATGGTTGACTTATATATTTATTCGGGGTTGGTCTCTTGCGTCCCTGGAGCCAAACCAAGATCAGGAACGGCTTCACCTGCAAGTGAAAGTTACACCAGGTTATAAAACCTTGAGAAGACACTAATTTTCACTAGGAGAATATGAAACGAAAGCTATACCATGCATTCGTTTGACGAATCTCTCAAACTCTTTGAAATTTTGAGACTCCATCAGAGTTGGGTTAAGCCTCAGGTAAGTGAAACATGAAAGGTGGCGACCATCAGGATCGGTAAGGGGCTTTGCATTTTCAAGTATCTTGTTGTAACCTTCTCTATCATAACAAGGAAGAGCATTTTCACTAGCAACAGGTATACTAGCATCCCAAGCAGCATTCAGCACCTGAAAAAAATTAACATGAAAGAAAATTTGGCAAGTTAAGATTTTGGCCTAAACCAATTAAAGCCAATCATTTGTGTAAGTCACTATGTTGAAGAAGTTTTTACCTGCCAAACTAGACCTTCTGGATCTGCCAGAGCCTCTGGAAAATCTTCATGTTGATCAAGTGTCCGTAACTCCACACATGTGAAGTTGAGAGCAGCATCATGTTTCTTGAACATTGCAGCTATTGGACCATAGCCATCACGGTTTGAGGAGTTGTAGAAGCCAGCAGTGAGTTCAGCTGCATGACTAGCTGTTTTATACCACCAGTGTATACCTGAGAGCTAATTTCCAGAAATGGATAGACAAAATTGTTCTATCAGCACAAGCCAGAAAAATATAGTATAATATAGTGCACTTGCCCCATCAATAGAGCTTTGTTTACCTTTGCAGCGATGCAAGTTCCTTCGAAAGCCAAATTTGCCATAGCAAGAACACGATCACCATGGTCAATCAGAACTCTTGAGTACCAATTAAGAAAGAATCTACCATAGTAGCTGTCATAATCGCCTCCATCGCGAAAAAATCCGGTCCCATGTGGTGTTGAATTATAAGTCTCTGTGTTATCAGGTCCTCTGCCCCAAAAGCTGTGGCCTCTTACTTCTGCAGCCTCTTTTAGGCTCTTCATCAAATATTTATCATAACACTGTGCAGACAGGACAGCACAGCAGAGAAGATAAATCGGTAAGTAAACTAATAGATCAGTGGTCCAAATAGCAATGGAAGATAGAATGTAATTTTGGATATGCTTATGATCCCATCAAAAAGATTACCTGGAATTCACCAATACCAGGATATTTCCACCCAAATTGTGCAGGGTATGAAGGATACCTCAGCTCCCCACATGGACCTAGTCCAACTTCAATTTCAGGGATGATTTTATCCTCAAAGAATTCATCAAATTCCACTCGAAAGCTTCGCATGTAATCAAAGTAAACCTACAATTTTTAGAAGGGTTACTCATAACAAGTGATCTCATATGGTCAGGGGACTCTTATTATCACTGAACTAAACATTCTTCGTATGATAACATGCTACAGAGTCTTCGAGCATTGAGTAGAAAGCCATACCTCCAGAGCAGTTCGTCCTCTTAAAACCCGTTGCTTGTCAATTCCCCAAGTAAGGCATTCAGTGTTACGCCTGCCTGCTCTGTCAGTGAAGTATATGTCAGGATTGCTTTGACCAACTTCTCTAACCCACTCAGGGATTTGTATATGCACATCATCTCCAACATTGCCTCCACATTCGTGGAATGACATAACAACCTGAAGTCAATTCAAGTCAAGAACATGGAAACGGTTCATCTCAAGTATGCATATCTTCCACTAAACTGAATTGAGACTCATTGATCTCAAGTAAGTAACTCATATATATTAAGCATCAGACTACGAGGAAAGTGTTTACATTAATACCTGTATCTTAAGTCCAAGCTCACGAATCATCTGAAAAAGTTTCTTGTAACCACTCCAATTATAGACCTGTGGTGTATGAGCCTCGACAATTCCCCACCAGCAGTCAACCATAACACCATCAACATTAACCGACTTCAAGGTTCTTAACTGATCCAATAGCTCTTCCGGTTCCACCACTTCCGAGTTCATATCAATGACTCCCAACTATAATCATTCAACAGCCAAATCAATCCAACACACATCTCTAGCCAAACAACAACAAAAAGCAAGAAGAAGACTCACTGGTAGCATAACATATACGGGAACACGCGCTGTGCCGGAGAAATCACGCTCTTCAAAATGCACAATTTCTACATCAACCTAACAAATAAAGAGTAAATTCACATAATTCTGGGCACAAACGAGTGAATCTTCCAAATGTAATTCCACCACACTTACGAGCTGATCAGTAGAATCGTGGTCATCAATGGAGGAATCTTCAATTGGAACTCGATCCTCCTCAGTACTCTCTGCTCTCGGTTTCACCTTCGCAGAAACCAACGGCCTAGCACCAGAAAATGTAGAAACACCACGCCAATCTCCAACGCTAAACGGTAACGAACTCCGAGCTGATACTCTCGCCGGAGCTCCAAGCTTCACGCTCACTGGAATTACACTATGAGTCAGCCTAATCGCCATAACTAAACAACAAAATATCTCAGTTCCGTAGCAAAATTCAGATAATCGTGGCAATGTGAAATCAAAACCCACGTGAAGGCTTATTCATGGATCCAAGAACCATTGATTGGTTCAAATCAATTTTGAAATTCCTAAAAAAGTTTCAGGATTCACTCAGATCCGTTGAGTACAAAGGGTTTTGTCTCTTACCACTTTTTTAACACACACGTGGCGGTACCAGACACGTCAGCTAACTTGCGCGCGTGGCAAGTTTATCAATGGGCTTTTTCGGCCTTTTGGGAAAATCATTTTGGGCCCATAAAGTCAATATATCAGCATACTAGAATTAGAAATATCCACATTCTGTTTATTATTAACAACATCCAATGTAGTGTCTTGTATTTTTAAATGGTTCGATTGTACTTGCACGAATGTGTATATGAATTTACAATAATATCTTAAGCAATCGGCTAAACCTATTTATAAATTGTAATACTGATACCAACGATGTAGAATTATAGTAAGTATTAATCTGAAGACGTGCATTGTAGTGGCAAATGTTGTATGTCAGTTATGTCGCGTCTGCAATCAATGCTCTATGTCTCTCTGTCTTAACAAAATCATTGAATCTTTAAATTTGAATTTCATTATTTTACTCTTGCATTGCTCTCGTAATTCGTAACTTTGATATTCATTTTTTAATATTTTTTAGGGTAAAATGTGAATTACTATTACCAAAAGAAACATTGTTATTTACAAAAGATCTGGGACAGCTTTAATTTTATATATAGACGGTACCCAAAAAAACAAAAACTAAAACAAACTAAAACTAATACGATAAGTCAACTAGCCAACTATAGTAACTAGGAATGGATGAACCATTGGGACAACAATCTTCCACAACCTTTGCGATATTGTCACGGATGGTTCTGTCCATCTGCCACAAAACAATCTTAGGAGAATTTGAAGTGTTGATGTGCAATCTCTCATTTCTTTCTCTCCGAAGAAAGAAAATTGTTGCTTGTAGTATAATGAGAAAGACAAACTTCAACACTTCAAGTTCTCCCTCAACTTTGATTTATTTATCTTTTCTCTTTGTCGTGGTTCATTTCGTTTTTTTTTTATATATCCTGAATGCAATTTGATGTAGGATCCCATTGGTTAGGATTGTATATGTTTTGTAATATTTAGGGTACATATATAGACTTTTATACTATAATTTATTATTATATTTTAAAAAAGTCTAGAGCATCTAAAATTATAATAACTGTTTTTATGAAAATATAAACACAAACATATGGCTATAGTGAGTCTGTTGTGTCAACAGAAATAATTTATAAAATTAAACACAAAGTTTTGTCGTTATGGAAATAAATGTGCATGCAACCACAAGTGGTGCGTTACTAAATTATGTAGGGCTTCGTGGATAGAGATGGATCAATTATTAATTTTCACGAGTTTCTTGCCTTCATTTCAGCCAGCTCTCTCCTGATCTTGCCTTCAATTTTATTACTATTCTTTTACTGCCACTTGCTATATTTGCTTACTTCGGACAAAATAGTGCTTTGATGGTGAATAAATAACGATCGGTATGTGATGATGTCCCGCGATTGATTATCAAACTTGAACAGTGAGTGTATTTGTTTTTATCCTTTTTTTATTCGTGACTTAATATAATCTATTAGAGTATCATGGAATTATGCGGGTGAAATGCGCATTTATATCTATCATAGAAATTGGAATCTTCACTATCCAACTAGTATATTCCATTTTCTTGCAACTACGTATAACTACATTCTGTTTGTCATATATTTAAGATCGAGTAATAAAAAATTAATTATCTACATTGATGAGAATCAGACAAGAGTTCCATTTTTTGTTGTTAAAGTATGTTAATATACGTATATAGACACACATTTTAACCCAAAAAAAAGTATGTTTACGTTTACCAAAGAAAAAAAAAAAGTATGTTGATACGTTACACTGGACCACTTCCACACAACAAGACGATAAAAGACCCCGACGTGTATTATCACGAAAAACAAAAGTAATCAATTTTATATAAACCATTTTTGAGCAAACAAACCAACACAAGTTTAACTAAGAATACTTAAACCCCAAAAAAAAAAACTTAGAAAATTTAAAGAAAATTTTTCAATGGAATTTTGTTGGAACATATCTCTAGTTTTGCTTATTTCGTCAAACATTTTTCGTAGACTGTGTTCTAAAACTACACAAAAAATTTGTGAAAAGTATTACAATATTGTTTGCAACTTCATCATCAACATTAAAGGTAGTAAACTAGTAACTATAATTTTATTACAATTATAAGTTAATCAAATTATCTCAAGTTGTATTCTTCTAAAGTATCACGACAAATTCTAAAATCATAGTGGATTTAAGACAAAAACAAATTTAAAACAGTTTAACAAAGACACGGTATTCAATTTATAAGAAAAAATTCTTAATTTATTTCATATCCATGCATGATGTTGGCCAATCACCTAGTATAGTAGTAACCAAACTTTTGACCAAATGAATAGGAGGAAAAAAAGAACACTATATTGAATCTTTCTTTTTGCAATATTTTTCAGCATCACTTTATTTAGAGAATATTTTACCTTGGGTTTCACCAAATAGAATCCAACACTATTACCATATGTATTGTATAAAGATGAGTCACTCCAAAAACCAAGATCATGACCCAAGTCAACCACTCTCTCTCATCATTCAGTTCAGACACCGTACTCAACTTTAAAGACACTCTTTAAGACTTTCCATCAGGACCAAGCTGAGAAAGAGAAAGCAATAAAGAAAGAAAGAAAAGAAAATAAAGCTTTAATACCAAACCTTCTTTAATAAATTTTGCCTTTTGGTTGTCTCCTCTTTATCAATCACTTTGGTTCCAGACTTTTAAATTCAGTTCTTCACGATATCTAGATATGTCTTTGACAATGGCTGATGGTGTAGAAGCTCCAGGAGGAAGAAGTAAAAGACAAAACAGCTTATTAAGAAAACAACTTGCTTTAGCTGTAAGAAGTGTTCAATGGAGCTACGCAATCTTCTGGTCGTCTTCACTTACTCAACCTGGGTAAGTCTAAAATCTAATATTCATATACCAAAAATATCAGATCTTGTTGTTCTCATCTTTGCATTGCCCTTTCTTCTTTTATATCTTGGGTTACATATGAGTACTAGTATGTTCTATATTTAGGGTTTTGGAGTGGGGAGAAGGATGTTACAATGGAGATATGAAGAAGAGGAAGAAGAGTTACGAATCTCATTATAAAGATGGTTTGCAGAGAAGCAAGCAGCTTCGGAAACTTTATTTGTCGATGCTTGAAGGAGATAATGGTACTACTGTTAGTACTACTCATGATGGTCACAATGATGATGATGATAATTGTCGTCGCAGTACAAATATGATGCTGTCACCAGATGACCTCTCTGATGAAGAGTGGTACTATTTAGTCTCCATGTCCTATGTCTTCTCTCCTTCTCAATGGTTTGTTCTCTCTAGCTTTCTCTCTCTATGAAATTTATTAGCTCTTTTGAACTATTCGTATATAAAAACCAATTTGCAATAAAGATGGACTGAGCAATATATGTCCTTTCTTTTTAAGATGAAAGATCCATCACTTGGGGTAAAAAGGTTTAATACCACCAATCTTAAAGTTCCATTTCAAAACCATTTGCTAAATAGTGGAGTGATTATTCCTTATTGTTACACTTTCACCTTTTTAGCATTTTAAGTAATCTTATATTAAGTTTTTTTTTAGGATCATTAATTAATGATCTTTTGGCTTTTTTGGTTTGTCTATGTACGCTTAGTTTGCCTGGACGAGCTTCAGCGACGGGTGAGACCATATGGCTCTGCAACGCTCAATACGCGGAGAACAAGCTCTTCTCTCGTTCTTTGTTAGCAAGAGTAAGTTCTCATAACCTTCTAGTTTCCTCTTCTTGAATCTTGATATATATCCAGATCGAATCTGACAATAAATCTCTTTTGATCTTCTTTGCTTTTCATTACTGTTCATATGGCTTCTCTCCTTTAGAGCGCATCGATTCAGGTACGTTACATATATAATGTTCTCTTTAACTGGGTTCCGATTGTTAGAAATGAAAGTTTAGTTCTCTAATTGTTAGATTCGAAAAGTTCAGTATATATATCAATGTGGATTAATGCTTTAGAATGTGTTCTTATGTGTTTCTCCAGACTGTTGTGTGTTTCCCTTACTTGGGCGGTGTGATTGAGCTGGGTGTCACTGAATTGGTAACTCTCCATCTTAATATAACAAGGTGTTACTTTGGTTGCTTCCTTCGCAAGTATTAAATATACCTTAATTTGTTTTATTCTTTTTCATGAACAATGAAAGATTTCGGAAGATCATAGTCTGCTTCAACACGTAAAATCTTGCTTGTTGGAAATATCTGCACACCAAGACAACGATGATGAGAAGAAAATGGGAATTAAGACCATTGAAGAGAAGCATCAGATTCCATTAGGTATTTCTGATGAAGACTTGCATTACAAAAGAACCATTTCAACAGTACTCAACTACGCCGCGGATAGATCCAGTAAGAACATTCATCACCGTCAACCAAATACGGTGTCTTCTGATTCTGGCTCAAGTTTCTTGCGGTGGAAGCAATGTGAGCAGCCAGACCCGGGTTTTGTTCAGAAAAAACAGTCACAGAATGTGTTGCGGAAGATTTTGCATGATGTTCCTTTGATGCACACAAAGAGAGTGTTCCCAAGTCAGAAATCTGGTCTGAATCAAGATGATCCTTCGGATACAAGAAAAGAGAACGAAAAGTTCAGTGTCCTTAGAACTATGGTTCCCACTGTCAACGAGGTAATAACTCTTTTTCTAAACCCTTAAATCCTTAGACACAAGACCATGTTTCAGAAACCAACAACTCTGTTTTGAATCCTTGTGTAGGTTGATAAAGAATCGATACTGAACAACACAATCAAGTACTTGCAAGAACTGGAGGCAAGAGTAGAAGAGCTAGAATCATGTATGGGATCAGTTAACTTCGTAGAAAGACAAAGAAAGACGACGGAGAACCTTAACGACTCTGTGTTGATCGAAGAGACATCAGGAAACTACGATGATAGCACGAAGATCGATGGTAATTCAGGAGAAACCGAACAAGTCACTGTTTTCAGAGACAAGACACATTTGAGAGTTAAACTCAAAGAAACAGAAGTTGTGATCGAAGTAAGATGTTCTTACAGAGACTACATAGTTGCAGACATCATGGAAACTCTGAGCAATCTTCACATGGATGCTTTCTCTGTTAGATCTCACACACTTAATAAGTTCCTCACATTGAATCTCAAGGCCAAGGTAAATTAATCCTGAAAGACCAACCTTCTTGATGTTTGGAAAAGACAGCTTAGGGTTTTCTTGACTTATACGTAACGTTTTTTGGGTTTATGCATGCAGTTTCGTGGGGCTGCAGTTGCGTCCGTAGGAATGATCAAGCGAGAGCTGAGAAGAGTCGTTGGTGATTTGTTTTAATGTTCTTCTTAGTAAAAATCTTGTTGATCTTAAGCTTTTGATGAAATGTTATATTTATTTAGACTTTCTTGAACCTATATGCAATGTGCCATTAACTTTACATCAAGTTTTCCGGGTTTTTGTATGTAAAGTTGGCCAAGATTTGGTTGGAATTTTCGACATTGTTGTCTCTTTCTCTTCTAAAAACCAAGATCTATACTTAAAGTTCCTGATTAGTAATATTTTCCGACTTATAAATCAGGTAAATTCATATCGATTGTCAGTATTATTTTTGTGCGGTCATAGAATACAAAAGTTTCTATAAAAAAAAACCAATTGGCTTTGGCTCAAGTTCTTTCTCATCTTTGGATCATGTACATATCCTATTGTAATTTGAATGTGCCCTATTGGGTCAAGGATTATGGTCCCATGGGAAAGCTAATGAGCTTTATCCACCTCAAAGCCAATTGGTTACTAGTGCTTGTTTTAACCTTTCTTATATACTAGCTTAAATTTTCATATGTTTCCGATGTGGGATTTGTTAAAGTTACTAATACAATTTTTCTGCCGACATTATCATAATAAGGTTGTACCTTAAACATCAAGTAATTGACTTGGTCCTCGTAGGCTTTTATGTTTAGTGGGCTTTTAGGCCGAAACAAACTCGATTGATTAGAGAAACGAGCTCCCGCCCAAAACCCTAAAACAACTAGGGACTCAAATTGCAATTTCCTCAATGAGCTGGTAATATCTGCTAAAACATTTTTTGAATTTCAATACTTCTCTGTTTAACTTTTTTTTTTATATTCGTTCAGTTTTTCTCACTTGTGTGTATGTCGAATATCTCAACTTCTTGATATGATCAGATTCGTTTGAGTTGTCATGGGTGATTTTGTGCTTCAGTTTCTTGCTGAATCCTAAATAAACGGATTGATATTTACTAGCCGGAGGATAATGTAACTTAAAAATGTATTTATTAGAAACTGTTGATTCTTTCTTGAATGCATAATTTATGGTGTTCTCTTGTAACTCATAGAGCCTGCAAAGAAGTAGTAAATGTTATGGTGCATTATATATCTCCAATTGTTGCAGCCTTCACGCTAATTACCATTCACTACTTCTTAATTAGTTTCTGAAAGTCTTTTAAGTATTTGATTTTCTTGAATGTCACATATGAAGAGAGGAATATTGGAAGTGTTTCTCGTTGATGCTCATGGAATCACACACACAAATTTTATTGGTGAATATAAATAAATAAACAAACTTTCTTCATATGTTATACATCAAACTGAAATCTTTATTTTGATCATTTTACTTGCAGGAAGTCCTGTGTATTATGTGCTCTTACAATGTGGGACAAAGGAATACCGTAGCAAAATGTCAAAAGGTTCCAGTTTTGTTACTGGGGCAAATTTTGTTATTCTTCTGTGCCAATATTTTGAAAATAACATTTTTGGTTCGTTTTTGAAAACAGGTGATAATGACAGTGCATTGTGGAACCAAAAGTTTGTTTTCGATTTCCCAATGTCTCAATGGAAGAAGCTGACCTACATCAAATTTAGAATCATGGACAAAGAGCTCTTCAAAGATGGTGGATTTGTCGGTGAAACCATGTAAGTTCTGCTTGCAGAAAATGAATTTGAGTGGTGTAGCATTAGCAATATCAGATATAATACCATCCTTGTGTTTGTGATTCTTTTTGGTACAGAATTCATCTTGGAGGGATAATAACCGAAGGACGTGACAGAGGATACATGGAAATTAAACCAGCTCCATACAATGTTGTTCTTGAAGACAACACTTTTAAAGGCGAACTAAAAGTCGGATTGAGATTCATTGCAACGGTAAGTATATAACTCGGTTACTATCCTACAAAATTGAATTTTTTAGAACATATCATGAGAATCTTTGTGGTGACTCATTAAGCTTAGGTTCATCTTTTTACAACTACTCTTTGGTGTTTGAACACCTTGAAAAATTCAAGAACATCGATATATATCTCCAAATTTCTCAAGAAAATAAACTTTTTTTGTAGGATAAATTGCAGAGGAAAGCATGGGAACTGAAGATTGAGGCCAAAAACAGTGAAGAGCCAATGGTTTCTCCAATTCTGAATCTAATGAAACTCCCTTTGCTAAGGTTTCTGCTCTATTGCTTTCGGAAAACAAACAAATATCAACTAAAAGAGAACTAAAATGACAAAAGGGTTAGCATAAAAACTCTGTTTTTTCGCTGTCTTTTTTTCCAATAATTTTTCTATAGTTGTAACCCGATTCGGGTCTATCAAGGACGAGCGATGACATTTATTTGATTTCTAAGTTTGTGCAAACATTTTAGGTTCATAGCTGCATGGGCAAGAAGGAAATGTCTCATCAATGCAAAACTACTTTATTGTTTCGTCGACTATAAGCAATGTTCTTACTTCTTTAGTTGTAGCTAGGGTTTCTCGATCAACCCTTTCACGGTATCGTGATGGGCAAGAATACGAAACTGTTGATGACTTTAATCTTTTTCACCTTCAATCTTTAATTTAATAAATGTTCTGCATTTATATCTTTTGATGTAACATTTTTCTTACTTTCATTTACTTTCCCAACCAATATAATTAATAATTTTTACTAATATGTTGCATTGTCTTTAGTTCACTTTCTATTAACAAAAATTTGTTGAATATGTTAGATATACATATATTAAGTTTATTTTTAAAAATAATTAAATAAAGGTATATGTTGAAAATAGTTGATATATTGTATAATATCATAGTCCATAGTACACTAAAATAATGACCCAAAGATTAAGTAAATGCGTAAAATGCGTGTACTACGAGAAAATGGGACGCACGTCTGTCTCACGCACGAACCATGCAAGCAAATATATACTTGTCTTCTCCATTACATTAAGTTATCATGTGCTAAATTATAACTATATAATTCAAATTGAAATTATAATCCACTAAACAAATATAAGTATTAGCCTATTATGTGTTGCGGTTAATCGTGTAGGCTACATGGGGATAAGCTAATCTCCAACCATGTGATAATTGGTCTAATTTAATAAACGGTTGACACTTGACACATAAAAATTAAAATAAAATTTCCAATGGAGGTGTTATTACTAGACCGACCAAAGATTACTTACTTTATAAAGGTCAAAAGATGATATACGTTGAACATTCACTCACATCTCATCTTCAATCAAGATCTTTGATATAATTAAATATTTGGGGTTCAACAAATTAAATATGAACGAGTTTTAATTCTTAAAAATCTTCAGTTTTCTTCAACAAACTAATAATATGCTACATTCCCCATTTACATGAGATGTCTAAAACTTAAAATGTGAAATAATTATTTTGAAACGAGAAAAGAAAGATAAAATGATCATTGGTCGAATGTGCAATCATTAATAATTAAACATATGTAATTTCCAATTGGAGCTAATAATTTATTTATTTGTGGGTGAGGAAGGATCCAATAATAAAGATTTTTTCCAATTGAAAACTATAGTCCATATTTTAAGCCAACAAGAAAATGATAAAGTATAGTAGCCAAATAGACAAATAGCTCTTAAAGAGGTATTTGTAATATTTCTCATAGAACCAAAAACACTTGTTGAAGCCAAGGAAAAGCCACTTCATCGTCTGGATCGTAAGATCAGTCTTCCTTTCTATCATCGGACGGTCCACATTTACTCCATTTTCCGGTCGCCGGCTTAAAGAAGGTTTTGGATTCAACCGGAGGGAATTTGGATTTTAACGTTCAATTTTTTTTGCTTTAAACGTACGTTTCAAATTCAAGAAGAAGCTTTAAAGGTATATATCAAATAAAGACCGTTGCTTTGATTTTACTTTAACGTTCTTTTCCTTTCAAATTTAAAGTTTCAGACTTTCTCTCAGTATGTGATCGTTATCTGTGAAAACTTTTTTTTGAATTTCATTTTTTGTTCCTACTCAGCAAAACTTCCGGTGAAATTTTCAATAAAATTGCGATTTTTTATTCTCATTTGATCTGATTTTTATGGTTCTTTTTCTGCTTTCTGCTTTCTTGCTTTATTGTTCTTTGGTCCTAAGAAATTTCACTATCCAAAAACCTCCCGCTTTCAAATTTCTTAAGTTTCTTGATAATCACAACAAAATCTTCTTCTTTTTTTGTGTTATTTCTTCAGAAGAAACAGAACAAGAACAAAAAAGACAGAACTTTGAGGAGTTTTTCAGATTAAAGATGGAGAATTTATCGAATCCAGATGAAAACGACGACGTGGGTTATCATCAATCACCTAGATCCATTGACCAAAATGATCAATCAGCAGCAGAAACTCCGGTTTACTCGACGATGAGCATAGATTCCTTTGTTTATCCTCGAACTTGTTCAGAGAGCACTTCAGGTTTTTCAGACCAGATAGATGAAACCAACAGCTTCTGTAGTGAAGCTTCTCCTTGTAATTGGCCTGTCCTCACTGAATCTAAGAGCTCCAAATGTCTCTCTGGTTTAGAGATGCAATCAAATGAAAGTCTTGCAGTCCAAGAAATTTCAGAACCAGGTACTACTGTGTTTTCTCTCTTCCTCTCTGTTTTCTACTACTACTTTTTAAAATGTCTGATGTGTTCTAGGGTTTGTGCAGAACTTGAGACAATGAAGGAAAGATTCGCAAAGCTTCTACTTGGAGAAGACATGTCAGGGAGTGGTAAAGGAGTTTGCACTGCAGTGACGATCTCAAACGCAATTACCAATCTTTATGGTAAACACATTAAGCATCATTATATATGCTCTTGTTTCAGACAACTGTAAACGATTCTTCATTTGATGCATATAAATGTTTGCAGCTACAGTGTTTGGACAGAATCTGAGGTTAGAGCCGTTAGAAACAGAGAAGAGAGCAATGTGGAAGAGAGAGATGAATTGTCTCTTATCTGTATGCGATTACATAGTCGAATTCATCCCTAGATGTCAGAATCTAAGCAATGGAGCTACTGTTGAGGTAAGTAACTTGTCAAATATTTTCTCTGAAAGTTGAAAGAAGGAAAAAATATGGAAAAATGAAAGTTTTCTTGGTGGGTTCTTCAGGTGATGGAGAGTAGACCAAGAGCAGATATCTATATCAACTTACCTGCATTGAGAAAGCTAGATTCAATGCTTATGGTAATATATATTATCCGAAAAATGTATATGATTGTTCGGTCTGATTATGAATCATACATAATAACATCTGTTTTTTGATCCTTGTTTGTTACAGGAAGCATTGGATAGTTTCCAAAACACAGAGTTTTGGTATGCAGAAGAAGGAAGTTTGTCGATGAAATCAGCGCGTTCTTCGACTGGATCATTCAGGAAAGTTATTGTACAAAGGAAAGAAGAGAAATGGTGGTTGCCAGTTCCTCTAGTGCCACCAGAAGGTTTGTCAGATAAAGCCAGAAAACAACTCAAAAACAAAAGAGAGAGTACCAATCAGATTCACAAAGCTGCAATGGCTATCAACAGTAGCATTCTCAGTGAAATGGAGATTCCAGAGTCTTACATGACAACTCTTCCAAAGGTTTTTTTTTTGTTATCTTTATACCTACTAGAATCTTAAGGTTTTGAGTCTTAATTTTGGATGTTCAATCTCTGAATGCAGTGTGGTAAAAGCAGTGTTGGAGATTCTATTTACCGTTACATGAGTGGTTCGGGTCGGTTTTTCCCAGAACAACTGTTAGATTGTCTGAACATAGCCTCTGAGCATGAGGCTGTTCAGTTAGCAGATAGAGTAGAAGCTTCCATGTACACATGGAGACGCAAAGCTTGTCTTAGTAACTCTAAGAACTCATGGAACATGGTGAAAGATCTTATGTCAAATACAGAGAGAACAGACAAGAACTATGTTATGGCTGAGAGAGCAGAGACTCTGCTCTTCTGTTTGAAACAGCGTTATCCAGAATTGTCTCAGACATCATTAGATATATGCAAGATTCAGTACAATAAGGTAAAAACTGAAGAATGAAAAGTCTCATTGAATTTGAATTTGATAGTACACTATATAGTAATTACTTAAAAGGTGTTGTGCTTTTTGTTTTGGTTTGCAGGATGTTGGAAAAGCTGTGTTGGAGAGCTATTCAAGAGTACTTGAAGGTTTAGCTTTTAACATAGTTGCTTGGATTGATGATGTTCTCTATGTAGACAAAACCATGAGAGGTAGTGAATAAGTTGTACGTACTAGACTTTTGAGAAGAGTTCTATGTTTCTGTTTCCCTCTCTTGTAATGTAAAATCAAATGTAAGATCCTTGAAAAGATATACATATATTATTAGTAATCTGCTAAGTTTCCCCATTAAGGCCACTGAAAGAGCAAAAAGAGAGACTAAAGTGTTCAGAATATAAAAATTTCAGGGGAATAATAGTGAATTTAGTGGATAAATAATAATGGAACAAGAAACTGAGACAATTAATTTTCGAATCCCCTATATATACAACAGGGTTCCGAACCAGCATGGGTCCGGGGGATATGACCAAAAAAGCAAAAGGGTTAGTAATTAAAATACAAAGATCTGAAGAAGCCACAACAGACTCATTAGAGATCTTTCATTAAGACTTCCTTCTTCATTAGCCCCTCAATAAATGATAGTACAGTCTAAGGCACCCGAAGATCCAAGCTTTTTGCTCCTTTGCTTTTCCAGAGCTCTCATAATCATCAAAAACTATGAAACAGTCGAGTAATTCAGCTGTCGTCGTCTACTGAACCAACGTAAGTTAGATCAGTCCGTCTGACCCTAACTGCACCTTTCAGCCAACAGGTGGCTCGAAGGTTGGCCATGTCGCTGCTGTTTGAAGCGTTGCTGCTTGATAGACCTGAACTTGTCCCATCTTCTAGAAGCGTCCATGGGTCAACCACATCCGTGTTGTCTGCTTCTTGTTGTTGAGGTGGTGCCAACATAGTCTGCTTCAGCTTCCCTTGCGCTGCTGCAGTTCCAGTTTTCGATATGGCAAGGGAGTTTCTTTGATTGGGTCCAGCAGCGGCAGATCCAGAAGGTTGAACAAGTGTGAGTGCAGTTGGCGGAACAGAATGAGGCTGGCACGAGAGAGAACAGCGTAGAGAAGGAAGGAGGATTGGCATCGCTGCTTGGATCCGCCATCTAATGGTGTCTGGTAACTGCATCCGCGAAAGCTCATTCTGCATTATTGACAAGCAAAAAAACAAAAAACTTCAAGAATCGTACTTTTCAGCCAAGAAGACAGACAGTTAAGGATTTTATAAAAAATTTTGACAAACCTGTAAGCTCTCTGCTGCATCGCGATCAAACAAGGTAAAGTCTTTGGATGATTCATTAGAGGAAGGCCTTGGCTTTAGCCATTTTGGCTGGTGAGTGCTTAACAGCCCATGGAGTACAAACAGTAACCGGTCAAATAAGACTTCACTAGAGAGATCTGCCATGGAAGAAGGATCTATTGTTGATTCTGTTTCTGCCTTTGATAGCTCACTACGAGGAGCGCATACGGCATAATCTTCATAAACTACTCGGCTTCCAAGCAGTCGAACTATTGTAGACGCAAGTGCATGTCTCGTGTTCCTAAATGAAGGTTCCCTGAAAAATTAATTGCCATACAAAAAGATGACTCAGGCTTTAATTCGGTAACACTGGAAGAGCCATTTCATTTGACTTTTCAACAAATCCTGTTAAACGGAATGGGGAAAAAGAAGATGGAAGAGAATCAGTACCCGCAGATGACTGGCAGTAATCTTAGAAGAAATTGCAACCGCAAAGACATAGAAGCTCTCAAAGCAGCAGGGGAAGGCGGCGGCGCAGTGTCAGTAGTATTGGTTGAGGATCTTCTTGCCAAACTAGGGCTACCACCGCGAAGGCCCTTCCGGGTACTTCCTTTATTTGATGAAATCTCAGACCCAGAAGAAGCAGTTCCCATTTGCTTGTTGTTTGTTGTACTGCGGTTGGTAACTGAACTTAAATGCTGCTCAATACTGCTAAACTGTCTTACCAATTCATTCACAAAGGTACTTCGAGATTCATCAGAGCTTTGGTCTATGCATGGAAGCACTAGCTGAACAAAAGCCCTCTCAGTTGTCATCCCATTACCAATACTGGGACTATTCTCATCCAATGCCCGGGGTAATAATACCTTTTTTGAACCTGACCCTTCCTCAATCACTTCCCCTTCTTCGATAGAAGTAACTTCAAACTTCCTTTTCTTCCCTGCCTTGTTTGCTGTAATATGATCAGAACTAGAGTTGTTGCACCAACCCCAAGGTTTCCAAAAGTGAGGTTTCGTGGGAAGCCCTTCGCTTTCACCTACAATAATCAGTTTTTGTCTGATTGTTTTTCGTCCAAAAAGAACATCTTGGCCTGCTAGAAACCATTGAGCTTGCTTCAACATTGAATCCTCAACCGATCTACCGAAGAGATGAACCACTTCTGAGAAAAGCGGGACCGCATCAGGTCTAACCAATAACCTTGTGAGGAGGATTTGAATGAAATTTTTCTCATTCTCAGAGGCATCAGAAGATCGTATTGCATCTGTCAAAGGCATATCGTGATTTTCGAGTTTCTCAGTAAGTGCCTGCTCGTTTAGAAGCAGCCTGAGTTCAACCCACTGCCAGTGAAATTTTGCAGGCTGCAGGCAATCTAATACAGATACAAGCTTGTCCACAAGCTTTGTTCCATTTCCCTGGTGTCGGTTTTTTGCTTCACTAACTCCTTCATGGGAATAACCAGAAGATGGCACCTTACAATCAATTATGGAATTTAAGAAAAGACGCGCTCGAAGAGGAGTAAAGGCAACAGATTTCAAGTGCATATCCAAACCATGCGATTCAAATACCGACGCAAACTCAGCATCTGTGGAATCAGCAACTATCAGTTCATAAAGTCCCTGGGTGTCTCTGAAGCACACGTCTCGGAAAGGAAGGTGCTTAATAACATCATGGAAGGCCATTGTCAAAGACTGATAAAGGCGGTGAGTATCTTCATGGACGCTGGAGTTAGAGTTACTATTTGAAACAAAAGGCCTCCATAGAACAAACGCAATAATTGAATAGGCTGGTGGGAAGACCAATTTCAGCGGAAGCATACGCTGCATGCGTGATATAGCCACCACGGAAGATTCTCCCACAAGCTCCAAAACCAGCCCTTCCGAAACAGTTTTACAGTTACCAACAAGGAGTCTAAACCAATGTACATACACTTCAATAGGGCTTTCCACTTTCGAGGCTCCCATGGACCTAGCACTGCCATTAGAACTCGATTTTGTACGCCTTACAAACTGAACGAAATCTAAGTACTCCTTTAGTCTCAGTAGACCAACAATCCTCTCAAGGGTTATAACACCATGTGTGATAGAACCTATAACAAGTGCAGATACAGCTGCAGTAATTTTTGTCGCTCTGCTCAGCGCCATTTTTCCAGTACCATTCGACATATCATTTGTTGAATTGTTTGCATTTGAATCATAGGATTCAGGAGATAGCTGATGCTGACCTCGTGATCCCTTCCCAGGAGCAAAAGCTCCAGCAAGCGCAGTGGAACTTTCTGTTGCAAGTGCTATTTCAAACACTCGGTTTTGACGCTCTCCAAGAGCTTCCTTAAGAAGACACAGGCAGGTTATATGGATTCGTAAAATGTATCGTGCAATATTAGATGAATCGACGCCAGAAGGATGATTCTGATAAATGTTTCCCAAAGAGAAATCTGAAATCCTTGCCATTGAAAGGCCTACACTGTTTATAATCGCAGAAACCGCAGAAGAAACCAAAGAGGGATCACCCTCTTGAGCTGCACCGCCAGTCTGTCTGATGCAGTCCATTAGTCCAACTACAATTTGTTGAGCCACTTGATACCCGTCATCATTTTTCTCAGCGAGTGAGGCTTTCATAGTACCAGTCCCAATGAGTTTTCTGAGATAATGAGTCGCCTCTTCAACATGTCGTTGCAAAACCTCTCGCATATTCAAACCCACTCTTGAAGGACGTGCACCGCCAATGCTGATTTTTTTACGTAAATAGTCATCTGGATTATCTACACCTGCTGGAACCCCAAGGGGGTTCCCATACTCACCATTTCCTGATCGTGTATGATCTAGTTCAGAAAGTAGCCTCTTTTCGCATGTTACTTTGAAATTGTTATGCCATTCCACAACACTGGGGAGACTTCCATATCTTTTCAAAATATAGCGAGCATAAACTAAGGCTGCTGATCCAGAAAATTTTCCATTACTAGACATAAGTGATGCAGCACGGTTCATCAAAGATGTCATGGCCTCAGGAACAAGATCAGCTGAAAGTAGAACGTTTTCATACCTGAAAGAAATGATGATACAAACCGATTAAATTTCTAGAAATACATTGTCAAAATATATATGAATAGTGTTTACTTATTGAAGGAAGTAAAGCCCACCTCCTCAGTGATGATACTAGAATCGCCTCCCCTATTTCACACATGTTGTTTTCAACATTCCTTGGCACAATTACAAGGTTTCTCCCACCCTGTACGGCAAAACGTGGGGTACTGTTGGCCTTTGGCAATAACCAAAAAAGAAATTTAACCGCTGAAACCAAGTCAAGAGAGATATCCAAGAGAAATAATATGGAAGATAGCTCGTCTGCCCCAAGCTTCCACCTAATTGTGCTCTTCTCCTCAACTGGAGCACCTCTATTGACCTGCCCAACTCTCACACTGCTCTTTTGGGGCACTTCAACAAGTTGCCGAACCACAGTAGTAAGCCAAACTGCAATAGACCGCTTATCAACAAACTGTAGCTGCTTCAAAGAGTTTCCAACAGATACAATATCCACAGGGGTGGAAGTTCTAAACACATCAACCACCTTATGATTTTCTCCTTCCACTCCAGGGCCATGATGAGGACAGCTTACTTTATTATCACAAACATGACTCGTTGAAGCGCCCTGGCTACCTTCAATTCTAGCAGCTTGTAGTTGAGCCAGCGACTGTGTCTTACGCGCCATCTTCTGCCTACCCCGTGGTACTTGTTTAGTTATCTCTATCTGAGGATCAACCTTCAGAGAAGACTCCAGAGTTTTCGATCCTTTCTTGATCCACCAGTTATCTTCTTCATCTGATGCAATTGGTGAATTCCCTTGATAGAAAGAGCTCTTTTCATCTTTCATTTTTGGTCTTTTTGCTCTTCTACAGTCTTCACACCCTGGTGTAGCTTCTGGTTGATCCATCTTGCTATACACAGATCCACTTGATCTCTTAACAGTAATTTGGAATTCATCTCGCATTGGATTTTCCACACCACATGACATACCTGGAAACTGCAGTAGAGCTGATATGCGCTCCTTAAGTTCTCTAATATCCACACTACTCTTGGTATGTTTGCGAGGTCCCTCCCTATTGGTCTTGGCATTACACGCCCTTGGAAAAACAACAGACGGAAGAGAAGTGGAGTTTTTCTTTGACTTCTGATCTGAGAGAACTAAATTATTCCAATATTTACCTTTCTCAACAAGCAGTTCCCGAAGAAGAAGGCGCCGTTCATTAGAATAAGTTCTCACAGCCTCGGAAAGCTTATCCCCTCCAAAGAGTTGAGCTTCCTCTAAGGTTCCATGTACAAAACATCCAGGTAGCTGTTTCAATATGCGATGGTGCCTCATTCTCCTTTCAGGATCAACAGCAGGTTGAATCACATCGATCATCCCGCTAACTATGAGTTGCCTCACGTATGCTATGGGGTTAAAGATTCCAGAACGTATAAGTTCAAAAACGAGTAATTGCAAGCGCTTTGCTCCTCCCTTGTGTACCTCATGCTGATCAATCCAACAGACTATGATATCATGTAACGGGCCCGGGCTTTCAAATGCATCCATCGAACTGCTAGGTTTTGAAACACCAAGAAAATTGTTGCGACCATTCTTTCCTTTGCGAGCTGCGAATTCTCCACCCAGAATCTTTTGCTTCAGAAGCTGAATGACTAAATACACCTGAGAACAATCTTTTCTGCCAGAGAACTTGATATCTTTAGGCACACCAGCACGGAAATCTCTAAAATCACATGTAGCCCATTCTACAAGGAAAAAAACGGAGCAAACAAAGGATGTGCTAATAGCGCCAATCCATCTAAGGGATGATCTTAAACATGGACTGACGTCAGCAATCCAGGTCTCATCAACGGCTCCATTGCAAAGGTCCTCAAAGAGATAACTGTAAGCAGCTCTGATATCTCCATCCGACAAAGCTTTATCCAAGGCCTGAACAGCTTTAGCCACGTTATGTTGAGGGTAACCAGCACTAGCTATCTTTGCCAAATCATCTGCACTTCTTTGAATGGTTGAAATGGTATAATCAAAAGAAAGGAACTCAAACCGGGAAACAACTCCTCTTCCTTGAAACTGGGTAGAAATCCCTGCAGAGTTACTTCTCAGCTTTTCCAGATTCTCATAAGCCTTTGACGTATAGCTCACATCATTAGGTCCACATGCTGCTATGGAAGGAGGAAGAGGAAAGAAATCTGAAGCAACAAATGTGTCGGGTGCAGCAAGTACCAAGTAGCGAACCATCTCAATTAGAGCAGAGAGAGTATAAGCTCGTCGAGAGTTATCAACAAGATCAGATCCACCAGGAGCAGGTTCCTGAATGAAACGTACAGCAATAGCTACAAGACTCTGTACATATGTCTGAGAGAGAACAATACTCTCTAAAACACCATACACAATGGGGAGTAGCAACTGCAAAATGTCAAAGACCTCCTTTTCCTGCAGTAAAGCAAAATGGAAATTCACAAAGCTGAAGAAAAGAAAATTCATCTTGAAAAAGTCAATTAATCTAACAGCATACCTGTAAGAGCTTGAGAACCCAATCAACAATAAGATTAGGAAAAAGAAGCCCTTCAGCATGGTGCCACTGTAGAAGACGCACCATATACCACCATTTAAAATGTAGAGATGTTTCCTCGCCATAAAGGCTTGCTGATGCTGGACTATTCTTTTGCATTGATCCTGTATAAAGCATCTGTGGTGACCTATCTCTAGTTTGCTGAGCAGGAAATGAGCTATTCCGTGACAAAAGTTCATCCAAGAGGTATTGCAAATATTCAATAACATCTTTTGTCCATTGCTCACACCGAGAAGCTTGTGTCTTGTCGGGTGTTCCTGAAGAAATAGCAGCAGGACTAGGTCGCACCTGCAAATTATTAGCAAAACTTGATATCCTCCAACACCTAGAGAAATCAATTAGAGATACCAATTTATTGCCCAACAATGTACCTGATTGAGATAAGTCACTTTTATAAACCAAGTAGCTCTCAATAGTGGGACATTGTTCCTTATAAGGACTTCAAATAAGGTTTTTCTCCTATATCCAGGAATGTTATCAGCCAAAGAGCGCAATCGTTTGTGCTGTTGTGATAAACTCTGTGAAAAAATGAGAGCAAGAATGAGTCAAGTATTCTTCTTTAAGAAGTTATGCCACGAGTACGGTAACAAACATGGATCAAAGGAGAATTGTTAAGAAGTTTAGATAAGCATAATTATATGCCAGGTACCTCGATCCATTTTTTCTTTGTCTCCTCCCCGCATGATCTTTGTTCTGGAAATCCAGGCTTACATAGAAGCGAACCAGAGAGAGGCACCCCATAAACCTGACCAGCCTGCCATTTAATTGATTAGGGCGATTATGAATTATGAGCAATATGATTGGGACTGAAACCCTGAAATTCTGCACAAAAGATAAATTGAAAAGGATTGGAGTCTGAGAATCTCTTGATTACCTTGCGCTTCAGTGCACGAGATTCATTGATAGCTCTAAGGCACTTTCTGACTGCCTGCGGGATAGAAATTGAATTAAATTTCATGTGGAAACATAAATGAACTCCAATAGAGATCACAAATAAGGGAGAGAACATTGTCTATAATGTCTAGTACCGTACCTCTTTGCATTTATGGACAACAGGCTTTGAGAAAGTATGGACCTGGGACAATATAATTTCTTCGGATTCCTATAAAGGCCAAAGGTGCAGAACCTCAATTACAAGATAATGCGCCGAAAACTAGTGGAATAAGGAATTAAAAACTCTAACATCGGAAAAGATGAAACTTGTAATAATGTAGACTTTCGGAGTAGTAAGCATCTTATGAGACTACATTGAAGAAATCATCATTACAACCTATCAAGCTACAATGAACATTCGGCCTCAGTAAGAAATTATTCCTATTTTACTGCTGAGCATCTATAGGAAAATACCGTAGGCATGGTCCAAAATAAGATCTAAGATCTTTATATCTATTGCAGACATGTCAATAACAATTAACTACGATTTTACAAAATTTTAAAAAGCACAAAAAGAAAGCATAGCTAAATTCAGTTGATCGCACCTTAAGTCCATCAACAGTTTCCTTGTATCCAAATTGAACGTACTCTTTGGTCAGATTCTCTTCAGGAGAATTTGATGTTGGAGGATGAAAATCAGGTGGCCCTAATCTGCAATAGAGAAAAAGTACAAATCATCTAGGGAAGTAAAACAAGAATGGAAAAGAGTCGCCAACTTCATCCATTAACAAGCATTCAAACTTAGCCTAGCGGAGATAAAAGAGTGAAATCCCAAGCTACAAACCCAAACCAGAAAAATTTGAAATCCTCTATATTGTGTTTATCCAAAAACTAAACTAGGGATAAGGTCAAAGAGGAATTACCGGGAATTCAGCCCGTCCTTTTCACACTTCAACTTGTAGGGTGTCAACGGTGGTGGTCTCCTGCAGTAAAGAAAGTATCACACGTCTTCAAATGTATCAACATATAAAACGCTATGTAAGTACTTCTTTCTATCGACATGCCTTGAGTTTAGCGAATAGTTTCCAATCGAAGAGGAATCAGCTCGTCCAGAGTCCCTAGCGGATGCACCACCTACAGCACTATTGTTGACTGCACTAGTGCAGTTGGCAGGATGATACCTTTGCATTTCTCCAAACTATATCCAGCATACTGGTTCTGACATCAACATACCATAATAAACTCTAAGAACTAATCCACAGTCTAGCACCATAAGAAACTTTTTCATGGACTTCCACTTTTATTTTCAATTTCTCCTTACAGCATAAAACTTAGCACTGGCGACAGCGCAACCCCATTGATGGAAGTAAACCCTGAAACATAAAAGTACCCCTGGTGTTGAATTTACACTGAATTCATAAAAGAGAAGAAGAAAACACTAAATTTACATATAGTCTCGATATTGTGTCTGCAAAGAAGTTGTGACAGTTTGGGGAAACTCGGCTTTAATCCTCATTTTTTCCTATGAAACATAGTTGTCTGAAATCATATCACAGATCAACTGCTCAAAAGAGCTCATTACGCTTACTCTAACAGTCATATAGTTCAAATCGCTTAATACATTCCACATTCTCTTCAAAGTTTTAGCCTGAAACTTTCCCTATAACAGACATCACTTACATACAGATCACACCCCGAAGAGAAGACACATAAGTTTACAAGAAAAAAAGGAGATGTTGAGTAAATGTAAACTAACCCTAACAAAGCAACCAAACTAGAAAACATGAAATCCTGGAAAAGCTCAGTTCCAGTATTATATGAATAATCATCATGAACAATATTTCTATAAACAAAACAGAATCTGAATTAAACTAACATGCTTAATCGAAGAAGAAGTGTTTATTTCCAGTTGAAAACACAGTGCCTCTAGCTACATACATACCAGAGAAAGAAAGAGAAGAACAAATCCAGATAGAAAGCAAACAAAACTACATCCTTGTATGAGCTAGAAAACAATCTCCATGATCATCAAATTACCAAATCCAACTACGCAAGCAATATTAATCCGTACGACAAACATATAAAAAACAAACTAGGGTTTCAAATCGAAAACTAACCAATAGGAGCTCCAGATGACCCCACAATCCGGAGTCGAACCAAAGTTAGGGTTTTGACAGCAAATTCCTCGACCCTGATGAGACAAACTCGAAGAAGAACCCGAGATTCGACGAATCAAGGGAGTGATTGGTAACGAAGACAGAATCAAAGCTTGGAGCTTTGAAGAAATTGAGGGTTTTCCAACAAAGGGGAAATCTAGAGCGCGAGAGAGATTCACAGAGGAAGAAGAAAGATAGAAAGAGCGGAATACGAAACCAATAAAATAACAAGGCCCAGAAGAAGAAGAGAAGAAGAAGAAGAAGCAAAGAAGAGTCTTGGGCTTTGGTTTAAAGTTTGACTCTTTTTTTCAATCTCCTCTCTTGTGCACTTTTTGGTGTAATGACGACGACGAATGCTCTCTCTCTCTCTCTCTGCTGTGTAAAATTCCTTTATTGCAGATTTTTGTGATTCCGTAATTTGGGATGTGAAATAGTTATCGTGTGCTCGAGGAAAGAAGAAGGAACAGAACAACACCAAATTCAAGACCAAAAGAAGAAGAAGAAGAAGAATCGAAGCAACAACAAACTCTTTTCGATTGATCGATCGAATTTCGATCTAACACACACTGTTCTGGTAAGAAAATCTTAACCTTTTCTGGTTTTTATATTACCGATTTTGTCCTTGCGTCTTCTTCCCTAGCTCCTAGGGGCTAAATGGGTAAAATCTATACTATTAATTGGGAATCATTCTAACTTAAATAACCTTATAAAGTGTAAGATATTACAAAGATTGCCATTAGTTTTTAGTGTTTTTAAATAACTTCATTAAGGGTACAATAGTAATCACAAAATTAATATATTTAAATTAAAAATAGTTTAATTCTTTTAAATAATTATTAATTTCCAAAAAATTAAACTAACTTTCTCTCTCCTATTAATTATAAACGAAAATTTGAAATTAATTTTTAAAAAATTGTTAACCAATGAGAATTGAAAAACTAAGATTTGATATCCCACTAAGATTTTATTTAAAGCAATCGTAATAGACTATTCTATATCAAAAATAAAAAGAAAAATAATATCATTTTAATTCAAAATTAAAAACACTATCGTTTAAAAGATTTATCAATGGAGGATTTTAAGATTGAATTTAAAATTTTATAAGAAAATTAAATACAAATATTTTAAGATTCAATTTTGTTATAATATTTTCACAAATTTTAAAATATAAAACAAAATTTTATTTCACAATATCTAAAATACGATATTAGATATTAACAACTATTTATATTTACTATGAAATAAACTCAAATAATAATAAATTTAATGTAATTATCATTATAGCCTTCGTTTAGAGCAAGTTTGATAAATATCTAAACAATAGATTGTATAT
This sequence comes from Arabidopsis arenosa, assembly GCA_905216605.1. Lineage (NCBI taxonomy): Eukaryota > Viridiplantae > Streptophyta > Magnoliopsida > Brassicales > Brassicaceae > Arabidopsis > Arabidopsis arenosa. The sequence goes on from LR999456.1 coordinate 19,111,653, forward strand.
ATTAATTTCTAAATTATTTTGCGTTTTATTTTTTGTTTTTCAACCGGACCTTCCTTAAATAAATCCCTAATATATTGCACACAGTTTTCAAATAATGTAAACTAATTATATATTTTGAATTCAAAACAAATTATGCAGCAATAGCATATCCCTTTTAGAGATGTATTTCAAATTTTTATTTTTAGTCCAAAAATCAAATTAAGTATGATTAAACAATAAAAAGAAGAATATGCAATATTTAGCTAAGGAAAGAAACATTAATAAATTTGTTAAAATATATTTGTAACTTTAGCAGCATATATATTAATCTGCAAAACTCACAATATGTATTGTATGGTATTTAAAAGTAAGCAAACAAGAATTTGGAACATGATTTTAATAGAATGAAATGAGAATAGGAATTACGAGACGGGATAGGAGGGGAACATAAATTAAAAATCAAACTAAATACCCAACTGGTATGAGTTCGGGTTATGAGCACTATATAAAATAAATTTGTTTACATACTGTACGTACGTTTTCAGTTACACATATTCTATTTATGCCGGATACTGGACCGTCATATTTTTATTTCATGTATACGATACGGGTTATGGGACTAAGAATTTATGACATATACAAGACGGGATAGGTTTCCCGTTCCAAAATAGTTACGCCTAGCTAATATACATGAAATAACCAAACTCAAACCGAATCTATATCCTATTTAACACATGTAATCAAACTATTAGAAATGTTTTGATTAGTTTAGAAAATAAAAAAAGTAACATCATTTAAGTTTTGCAACTAAATTATATCTTAGTTTATCTTAAATATAATTTCGCACGTACGTGTAGGTCAGGATCTTAAAATATAACTATGCACTAACGCAACTGAATTTCGTTCATTACTCTAATTTTATAATATTTATACTATTATAAAGTTCACTAACACAACAAAATATTTTATATTTTTAAAATCTATATAACAATTTCTATAAAAATATTTCTGCACGTAGGTGTGAATCCAGATCTAATACACTAAAATATATATCATAGAAACAACGAAATACTCTATATTGAATTAAAATTTGTTAGAATTTTTTTTAAAATATGAAACTCCGCACGTATGTGCGGGTCAAGATCTAGTAGTATATTTATTAGAGAGACTAGTTTTGACATGATGGTGGATGCAACAAGGGTTTCGTCTTCTGAATCCATTTTTATTTCCTTTTTCGGATTTTTCACATTTTTATTCTTTAGATTTTTAAAGCTCCTATGGCATGTTTTCTATGGTCTTAGATTTCGAATTCATTACTATGATCCCATCTATATTTGCTTTGATCAATTGTAAAATTAGTGGTTTAAACATTTTCTTTTGTTTGGATGTATTCTTTTTGTTTTCTTACAATTGAACATATAATTTAGATTCATGTTAAAATAAAATAAAAAAATTGTCGTCTTCTATTAAATTACGGTCGTTATTGTTTCTTATTTTTATTATTTTTAATACTCAAATCAAATAATTTGAAATAAGAAAGCAGCATATTGGTTTAATGATTTTTTTTTGTTTTTAGCAACTGTTTAAAATATAATGTATCACCAACATACAATATGCGAGATTGAATTTTTTATGGTAACATAGAACAACACTAATACAAATCAAATTTTTAATGATTTAAAAACTGTTTATGATGGAAAATAGTGTTGACAATATCTTCTTTTTGTTTTTATAGTTGAAAGTATAAAATAGATTCATGTTAAAATAATATAAAATTTGTCGTTTTCTATTTAAATTACCGTTCTTATTATTTATTATTTTCATTCGTTTTTTATTATTCAAATAAAAAGAATGAAGATAATAAATAGCAACTACTATAATTTAAAAAGTAATAGTTATTATTTTTTATCGGTCATACCATTGTAATAGTTATTATTTTTACGATCTATAATACAACGGATTGACCTATAAAAATAATAACAATTACCCTTCAAATTTCAGTATTTATTATTTATTAATTACTTTCATTCGTTTTTTTTATTTGGCACGAAAAGTTATTCAAATCAAACAATGAGAAATAATAATGAAAAATGAAGGTAATAAGAAGCAATGACTCTAATTTAAAGGGTAATAGTTATTATATTATCTGTCAATTTGTTGTATTAGATCGGAGATTAACTCATTAAATTGTACAATCATCCCCCAACAAGCATTTATAGGATCAAAGAAATAACGTAACCAAAGGGTAATATACTAAAACAAGAACATAGAAATGACATGTTGATTGTTGAACTATATGATCCAATTATACATTTTATACATTGTTCTTACAAAATTAAAATAAATATATTAATATTAAAAAGAAGAAAACTTTCATGAATTCTTACAAAACAATACATGTTATTATATCTTAGTTTGTATATATGTAATTCATTCAGTTTTGTTAATTTCTTAAAATCCATCTTTATCAGGTGTACTATCTATTGTGTCCACATAACCATATCCCATCAAAGAAAATGTTATTCACTAAGTAGGGCATAAAGTGCAACAACTACAAAAACATTATCCAAAACTTTATATATATTATGATCCATAAAATTCATTTCTCCATTGAGTAAAAATCTCTACAGATTTTTATTATGACTGTTTCTTTCCTCTTACTAAAAACTCCATTGATATTTATCGTGTCCTGTTATCAACGTTAGATTACAATTTACAACACTTTTTCTAGTTTTGATCTACCATTGTCTTGTTATCAACTCAACCAATCTTATATCCTTTAATTTTCATCAATAAAATATAAAATAGAAAAAACTTTTAGATTGTCATAGTCCTCCTAATCCATAATACTCCCTCCGTATTTTAATAAGTGTCGTTTTAGGATTTTATTTTTTTAAAAATTAGATGTCGTTTTCAAATTTCAATGCAAAATTTCTTATTTTTTAATGTTTTATGATGTCATAAAACATTAAAAAGTAATAAATTTTGCATAGAAATTTGAAAACGACATCCAATTCAAAAAAATAAAAATTCTAAAACGACAATTATTAAAATACGGAGGGAGTACATTGTTATGTCAAACTCCGAAAATGTTACACAAACCAACTTAAAACAAACACTATCACATCTCTCCATCTTCACACAAACACAAACACACTAGAAAAACATAAAATAAATCAAATCCTATATAATAATATCCTTAAAGAAGAAGACTGTCTTTGAAAGTGATTCTATGATGACCCCACCACTAACAGTTTCTGGTCTGGTCTTGAAAGGACGATCTTATTTTCCTCCCACTCCCTCTCAGTAGTTTCTGATCAGACCGGAGCTCTGTGAGGTTATTGTCTGAGTAATACAAAGTATCTACATGGTTCTGTGCTAAAAAATTAGCAATGGTAAAAGTTATGTTCAGAGCTTGCAGCTGTATGGCTTTGTCTTTAAGAAAAGAGTTTTCAGCTTTCAAGACCTTTATAAAATAAGGATGCTCTCTCATCGGTCTTCAACTCAGGTGAAACCAGTGAGTGCTCAGTGTTGTTGAGAGAGTTGAGAGTGAGCTCTTCGAGTAACTCGTCGAGAATCAGTTCACTAGTTTCAAAACCAATGCAGTCAATGTCACATCTGATGTCTAACCAGTTTCCAGCTCTAGCCATATCTTTTCTAACTATCTGATCCAAGGCGTGAGGGAGTGGCAATGGCAAGAGATGCCAGTAAACCGCTTCTTGAACCTCATGAATGATGCTTTTGACGGTACAGAAGACTCTGGTTCTTGGTGTAACAAACGAAGCCCAAGGTGGGCAACAGCATAACTCCATGAGAGCTTCATTGATGCAGTCAAAGAGGAGCTCATGGTCAGGGCAAAGCTGATTTGGACAGAACGGTATATTGCTGATAAGTGCCGGTTCCAGAAGCTGGTCAGAGAATTGCGCCTTCAGATAGAGCTCTTCAAAGTCTGAGTCTACTGCGTCCAAGACAGCTTTTACATACTTAAACACCAATTCTTTGTCACTTGTGACAGAATTCTCTCGGTTTTTGGTTACAGGATCTTTTTCATCGAAGTGGATACACCAAGGTTGCACCTCTGCTTCACCTGAGTCGTAAATATGAATCAATAATGAAGAAATGAGTACTAGAATCCAAGTCTAGTAGTAGATGTTGGGATCTGCTTTTTACATACCAGACTGAGATCGCATTTTTGCTGGGCTTATATCATCTTCAACGAAGAGTGGCTCAAGAACTGATATTGGGCTTGACCACTCCGGAAAATCGGTATTAGCTGATTTGCACTCCTCAGTTTTAGCTAAACAGTGAGATGGTGAGGCCACAGAGGAAGACAGTGGTGGTTGGCTCTCTTCATGAGAGGTCTGTAGAAAAAATGAAGCAGCAAAACCGATTTAAGTCTTCCACCATTTCAAGGGGTCATACAAAAAGATATTATCATAGTGTTGAATCAAAATGACTTGCCTGTTTTGAGATTATACCATCTCTCTGTTCATCATGAGCTTCTACTTTGCACAAGTCACCAATCAAAGTAGAGCTTGCTTCCTCTGGAACTACATCTATCTCATTGAGAATCATTACATCATCTGCAGAACCTGGAAGATTAGCAGGTTATAAAATTAATTATTGCTTTCTCAAAACAGAGAGCCTTACTATGAGACAGAAATATTATTACCTGCAGAAGACATTTTATCTTCGTTAGCAGTTTCATCCTCAATGTCAACACTTTTCTCAGTAGGTTCAGTTGCCGTTGGTTGGATAGAATCGTCAGGTTTTTCGCTTAGATTGCAGACCTGAATATCAGCATTTTCCCCTGGTTGGCTCGCATGAGTTTCTTTCTTGTTGTTCACAAGATTTATGAAATCCGCTGAAGCAGACTTCTTGTGAGCAGTTGAGCTCTTTTCCCATCTTCTTCCTGGGCTGTTTAGAGGAGACAAGTACTCAGGAAAGGAGAGAATTCTCCCTAGGCTTCTTTGAACCTGTCTGCTCGTTGACTTCGAATCAGGATCTCCATTATTTAACATCTCAGACAGATGTTTCTTGGCCTCTATGTAAATGTTGGATACCCTTTGCTTTTTATCATCTTCATTATGAGATTTCTTCTGAGATGTTGAAGGCTTTGCCATCCGCTCGAGAAAGAAATGATCTTTAGTTTTAGGAAACCCTTCCCCAAATCCCCCGGCCGGTTGCTCCTTTTTAATTGCATGTTTCAGCTTCCTCTTGATCTCAGAAAGAAAGAAATGTGAACTGTTTCTCTCGTTCTGCAATTTGTTTCCCATCAGATGAGAATCAGGTGACGAACCATGACTATTTCCTATGTCCGGGCTTGAAAAGCTTGCTGATCTTGGCTTTAGAATGAAAATCCGGTCAGAAGCTTCACATTCTTCTTGTGGTGCATCTTTCCTCCTGAAAAAGCTAGACCATTTTTTATCAGCAAGAGAAGATTGTTCTGAATCAAACAAGCTCAAGCTTTCTGCTCCTTTCTCCCTTGGCACGAGTATCTCTGGATCTTGCAGAAGTTTGAGAAACAATTCTTCATCCGATCCCAGAATTTGAAACACTTCCATCAAATCCTTAGACGTAAGGATTTCACTATTTCCTCTGGGACGGTTCCCATGTAAAAGCTTCTGACTAATTAAAAACTTGACCAACTCCCTCAGTTTTTCTTTGTAATCTTCGTCATTCTTTGCACGGCTTGTACTTCTGCGATGAATCTCAGAATAGAACTCTTCAATCATATTATCAATGTCAACACTCCTTGCAGACCTATGATTTCTGCGTTGAACTTGAGGCTCTTCACTGTCAACTAAGTTAATATGGCTAAAATTATCGCAGCTTTTCTTGCGTGTCTTGTTTTTTCTCCTCTGGTTTTTCCTTCTTCTTCCTTCAAGTTCAGAGTCTGACAACTGTCCTGCTTCAGCATTCTCCCTCTGCTTCTTGATTTCCTTGTCAATGGACAACTCTTCTGCTATGAGCTTTTTCACACTTGGTTTTATAATCGTTATCGTGATATTGCGTTCTTCACCAACCTTTTAACAGTTCAAGGAACAACTAAATTAGTCCATAGGAAACTTTAAGGACAGAAACAAGTTATGGATGTTCTTAATAAAGTTAGAGCTTACATGGGCTTCTTGAGCATCCTTTTCGCGGAATTTGGACTTGTCAAGCTCATCGTTCCTATGTTTTCCAGCAGCTGAGCAATTAACATAACTATTAGCCAAAAGAAGTCTTTCGCAGGTATTGCAAAACCAAAGATGCCAGAGACATGAAAAGGTTGTTACCATGCTTTTGGTCGAGAAGCAGCTTGTGAGCCAGTGGTCCATGGCGGAAATTAAACATATTCATAAATCCCCACATGCACCCTAACTGTTCCCTCTCCTGTCGAGCAGCAGCACGACGTTGTGTTTTCTTCGCCATGGCTTTCTATGCTTCCTAATCTTCTCTAACGTTGTCCCTTTAGAAATGCTGAAGAAGAACAAGAAAACTATTAAGCAGCAAACTATGAGACACACCACACACAACGGTACAATAATGAGTTTCAGATAAAGAAATTAGAACTCCCGTAAACTCTACTTATGGACAACAATCTCAGATCCTTGAGAAACAAACAACAAGAGAACAAGACCAAAAATTTCCACGCTTAGACGTACTTAAAAAGAGAAGAAAGAATTATCCTTCCTAAACACTGCAATGGAATTCTTGAGAAAGAAATTAAGATAAGAAGTAAGAATTAAAGGATCCTCTACCAGTTCCCTAAAGCAAACTCCTTTTACAATCATATAATTAGCTTACTTCTTCAACTAATAAGGTAAAATTAATGAGAACTAAGAACACAAAGCTTGAGATACACAGACTTATGGAGGAAATCAGACACCTTTCCCTGTTGGAAAAAGACAGAAGAGGAAAGTACAAGAAAGTACCTCTTAGATTAGATTCTCCTGAATTCCTTAAATTCCAAACTTCATTGAAGGGCAACAGCGATTGTAGCAATGGATTTCATCTAATTTGCTTACGTCTGAGCAAAGCCATAGAAAATCCAATAAAAAAGTGATGCAAGTTGCAGCAGAGGTAAATTCCAAAACTTTCTTTTTTTCCTGAACCAGCTTTGATCGCCGGACAAAACGGTAGAAGAAGAAGACAATTGAGATTTCTTTAAAGCCAAGGCGAGAGAGAGAGAGAATGAAGATTAAGCAAATGATAGCTTCAGAATCTTATAAACTTGAAAACAGAGGACAAGTTAGCGTATCTTGATGATCCAATCTCCAACCACATTGTTTCATCTGACAACTTTTCCAGGTTTTGTCTGATAAAACCCCAAGCTTCCGTAATCATACACGATCAAATCAACAAAAGGAAGAAAAAAAGGGAAAAGCTTTGATCATAAAAAAAAAATTGCAGCTTTAATATCCAAAGTTGATGAACAAACCCAACAGAATAAAAGAGTAAACAAATCCAATTAGAGAAGAAATACAAAATCTTTCTTCTTCTTCTTCTTACTGTTCAACATTCAAATAAAAAGAGATTTTTTTTTTTTAATCTTTTCTGTGTTGGTGGGCATCTTTTGACAAACAAGAGAAAGAAAGAAAGAGATAAATATTAAATTTGAAGTGTCTTATTATCTATCGATGACCGACAAAACCATTAGTTTTCATGGAGGATTTCTCAATTGGGCAAAGGCAAAGAAAAAAGTGAGAGAGAAATGGGAGAAAATTTTGAGTAAAAAAGTGGAAACTTTATGCCAATTTGACAACCACAACGTCGTGGCCTTAGCTAGCCTCCACAGGAGAAGAAAAAGAGAACAATCACAGAAATATACTTTGAAAATGGGCCCATCATCTTCTACAACAGAGGAGAGGAGAGAGAAAGTTAAAAAGAGAGAAGCTTTACATAGAAGAAAAGTATTTTGCAGAGATTTTTTCAACAGCCTTCATCATTAGCCTCACCAGGTAAATAATTGATCTCTCTCTCTTTCTTCTCAAAGCTCTGAATTTGAGACATGGCAGTGACGAGGATTGTTGTCTGCGAGCCTGAACTCGTGCAGTGAGAAGAAAAAAAAAGGGGGCTTGAGTGGATAAAAGTAAAAGGTTAGGGGTCATAGTGTAACTGTTAGAAAATAGAAGGTGCGAATAGATAAATTATAAGAATGAGTGGGCGCGGCCAAAGAGGAGAGACGTAATTGGTCATTGGTGGTTTTGCTTGGCTGGTTATGGAAAATGGAGAACACGTAATATTTGAGATTACACCAAATGCGATTATTTTCATTGACCAAGTCATTAATCAATAGGTAACGACGACGTTTTATGTCTTGTCGTTCTCCTAAAGAAGAGTTGTGCTTTTCTAAACCATATCCCAAAACCGAGTGTAACCAACAACATTAATTAGAGCTCTTGTTTCAACCGTCGATAGAGTTTTTTTAATATAGTTTGTTGTGACTCGTGTGCATCTATTGATCACCACGAACACTATCACAATTGCTCGTAAGGTCACGTCAAGAGTCTCTATCTCAACTCGAATTTGAATCGCACAAAAACAATATGATCAAATACTTAAAAGAGCTATATATTAAATACACAAATAGAACTTTATAGGAGTATCAATCTAATCAAACAGAGCATAATTGAAAATTAGAACTCGTACTTAAAGTTTCGGTTAAGCAAAATGTTATGTGGGGTTTGCTTATATAAAGTCAAGCACTTTATGGTACAACAGAAATAATTAGCTAGCATTGTCTGATTCATCCGTGGCATAGCAGAAGTCGAAACCATTTGTTATGTCAAGATTTAATCGAATATATCTTAGCTTGACCATGCTCAGTTACTTCTGTTGAGTTTTCTTCAAGCAACTTAATTCAGTCAGGGACCATAGTATATATAGTATATACATACACAAAACACACAGAATTATTCCACTTACCAATCAATAGCACGCGTACAAACGTATACAAAATATTAAATAAGATTCAGAAATTGATACAAACGTGGCATTGTGTTTTTTGAGGTTGGAACTTATCGACCGACAAAATAGATATTGACGACATAAACTTGCTCCCACTATGGAAGTTAGTGACACTGTGAGCACCCTTTTCCACTAAATAAACTAAAACCAACGTCGTATATGTAAATCATTTTTGCAAGTGATAGATTTTTAAAATCCAAAATATCACAAACAAAACTATATATACATGCTAAATAATTAAATATTGCAGTTGTACCTTTGACATTATTTCTTAGTTGAAATCTATTGAACTTTAGGAATGGGTGTGATAATAATAGTAGTTGAGAATCATGACTACCATAACTAGTTGGGTAACTTGGGTCAATGGATTTTATCTAGATGTTTCACTCTTTTTTTTTGAGCAACATCTAAATGTTTACATCAAAAACCATCGAAAACTTTTAATTTTTTAAAAGGTGAAATTCATCATGAAGCAACTTGATAGGACAATCTTGCTGACTGCTTTACAAATCTCAAGGACGATAACACATGAAATTTCTTCTTTTACTGATTGCTTTTTTTTCCTTAAAATAGGGTTTAGGCCAAAAGCAAATCTAACCAACGTTAAATTTTGTTTAATTGCCGAAAAAGGGCAATGGATGAGTTGTTTTACCAGACGGATAAGCAACATCATAGTAGCCTTAATCATAATGTTGGGCGTAATTAAAGAAATATATGGGTAAAGAATTTTCTAAACCAGTGACGTTACTTTTACGAAAGATGACAAAAGTTTTTAATTAGTACCCTAATTTATTCTTGTTAGCTATGCTTTAAAGAGAATCCCATATGCATAGTAATACATAAAAATGGCTACCTGGAATGACTTGGAAATAAGGATCTAATCGAAAGTGAACATCTTTATTTAGATGTTGGAGGTTACTTATAACGTTGATTTTTATTCTAAAGCAATCTCTCTTCTTTTTCGTGCTTTTAAAAATGAATTTATTTTGATATAAATGAAAGTATGCATGTGAAAACCAAAGAAAAAGAATGGAGCGGGGCCTTTCAGAAATAACCGGAAGTTACATGTGTCGTTTCCAAATTGGTTCCAGTCCAAAGCCTAACTCTCTCCGACAATGGGCCACAAATCCGTGTTGCTCGGATTTAGCCTTTACCTGTTTAAAACAAATTAACAAAAGCCTATTTGGAGAGAGTATGAAATGTCTTATACATACTACATAGTATTACATCAAGCGAGCATGAGAAGACTCCATGTGTATTTTCATCTGAGTCTATGAGACTATGGCTACACTGCATTGTTCTGACTGCATGTAATATCAGTATCACTAAACCATGGGTGAAAATTCAGTACTAAAGCGCATGTCAAAAATGCAAATTAAAGGCGTTTTGGGTCTATTTTTTAATGTTTTAGAAAAATATATAAAAATGATACCCCAAGGTAAATTAAATCCAGAAAAAAAGGAGACTGAACAGAGGATATATCTTGACTGATTGACTCCTAAACAGAAGTATATATTTTGACTCCTAAATAGAAAATACAACAGATATATATATTGTGAAGAATATATTTCTCACACAGTTACGTTAATTAGTTTGCAGAGTCCCTATAATCATGCGGGATCTGATAGTGATAATGCCAATATAGTGAAATTTGATATGTATATCCGAAAAGGAATTCCACCTAACTGCAGCTATATATATGCCTCTTGAGATCTTTTCTCTGTAAAGTGCCAAGTCATTATCGGTTTCTTCTCCATATCGTCTAGGTCTTTTAGGTGTGTATTCCTTTGAATTCTTGCATGCTTGCTTGATTATTTCTAATCGTTGAGTGGCTTGGTAGTACTATACAATTCTAGGGTTTCATTAATTAGGGTTTTGATGAATGTATGATTCTAACTTGATCAAGTTGTATTGACAGGGGGAGAGAAGAAAACATGGCAGATAACACCAAAAGAAGGAAAATCGATAGAGTAGGATTCCTCAGTGAGCATGTTATGGCATTGAAAGAAGCCATACATCCTGATATTATCGTCAAACCTGGTGACAATGGTTCTGGAATTCCTTCCCACAAAGCTGTTTTGGTAAAATCTTTTCGATCGAACTATATATATCACTTATTTGGAGTATTATATATAGTAGTATAACTAATCATCTTTTTTCTTTCTTGATGTATACGACAGGCAGTGAAATCAAAAGTGTTTAGAAACATGTTGGAGTCTGATGAATGCAAAGTTGCACCAGAGAAATCAATCATTATCCCTGATCTGAGCTACGAAGAACTCAAGTCACTCCTTGAATTCTTCTACAGCGGAACCTTGAGCCCTGACAACAAACACATTCGAGCTCTCTATCTAGCTGCCGACAAGTATGACATTCAGTATCTCCAAGATATTTGCAGAGATCTTTTGATCTCTTCTATGAATCTCAGCTTTGACAACATTCTCGACGTCCTCGAACTCTCGACTATCCCTGCCGACACCGATCTCAAGGAAGCTGCGCTACTAGTTCTTGCCTCAAGAAACATACACATGATTTTTTCCAAAAGATTTGAATCGTTTGCACATGAGAACCCTCAGCTAAGCTTGGAGATCACACGAACTTGTTTGAACAAATTGCAATCCTACGTAGTCTACTGCAGACAAAATCATCGGTTTAAGTAAAGCCATTGGTCGGTTTTCTTTAACTCAATTTTCTGATTAGATTATTTAATGTGGGTGGGTGTTTTTCTTTTTTTCTGGGCCTATGTAATCAAATAATGAATCCAAAGGTATTGCTTGTAATAATCGCTATATTCAAGATATACGCGCTTGAAGATCGCAAGGCTTTTCTAAAATAGACGAGACTTTACTAGTTAGTTACTAACCAAACGGGTCAAAGGTAGGCAAAAGGCCCAGGGCACACTTTTCAAATATACACTAAAAAGGGCCGGACATTTTAATAACACATTTTGTTTAAGGGCTCAAAATAATTTTCAGTACCCAGTTTTTTTCTAAAGAAAATAATAAATTATAGGCCCAAATGTTTTGTTATCCTATAGGCCTATAATATAATTGAGCCGGCTTGGTTACAGCTTACAGTCACTAGACTAGTTTTACAAATTTCACAATTAGTACATATTTGCACCTATATCAGATCATCGTATTCTTTATTAACTGTTTGCCTTTTCTAATCAAATCCTTATACCTATTAAATATTAGTATCTCTTAGTCTGTAGCTGATAATTGTTGATGGTGAAGATTGAGGTGTCTGGAATAAAAATCAAACGTAATATTAAATATTGTTCGTTACATTATTACTCAACCACTATTCACGTTTCCAAAATTTGATATCTTTTCGAATATTTCTCCATATGTAGCATGCAACATTAAACTATACTTTTACCATTACCAAAAACGTGAATATTATTAAAATCACAAATAAATTTTAAATTTCTCAAGCAATAATCAAAACTTATTAATGCCACCATTGTTAATAATGGTGTTATTATAGTTCTTTTTTTTTTTCTTAGTCAAACATGCAATATGGTCCATAGCATATTATAGACATACGTATGCGGCCTTGGTCGGGACCGGCCCAATAAAACAATACAATTGTTCAACGAGTTTGGTCTATTTATTCCACGTGTCAAAAATATGTTGGCTGGACGGTATGTGACTGTGCATTGTGGTTACGTTTCGAAAATGAATACGTAAGAATTCACATTAACTTTGCTTTTTTTTTTTTGGTAGGCTTCACATTAACTTTGCTTAATTTATGTCTTTTTCACAAGAGCTAACATTATTATTTTGAAACTGGAAAATTTTGAGGATAAACATTAGTGTTTGTTGGTAAACGAAGCATGTGAGATCACAGAGAAGCAATACTCATCTATGAGCTGTTCAAACCTTTACATGTTACTTAGCACCCCAAAATGGAAACTAAATTCAAAATTTTATTTATTTACTTGCATACCTTTTCTATTCGGTCCACAACGAATTATAAATATTTTTATATAAGAAAATTAGAGACCTGATTTTGTAATGCGCGCGAGGCTTGTAAATTTCAGGCAACATAGTAAAAAGCGAACTAAGCAAAAAGTGAAAGAAACAAAAGACGTGGCTGGTTGATAGAATGTCCCTATCATTTCTATATTTGTGTAGTTTATATATCTTTCATCAGTACATAACACTGTTTTTTTGTCAACGTAAAACAGATTTTTCTAACTTTTTCATTACATAACACTGTTCTGGAAAAAAAAAAAAAAAAAACACTGTTCTGGAATATTGAATGGTCGAATATTTTATATGATGTTAAAATGAAGCATGGCATTACACTATAGTCCCAACGAAAATGACTTTACATAAAGATAAAGCTGTCAATTTTTTCTCCAACGGTCAGATAATTGTTTCGTTGAAGAGTCAGTCTTTTACTATTTTACTATTGGGCTTTATTGGGCTCTTACAAATTTATCGATTTTTGTTTACCGTCCAGAAAGTGGACCCACAATCTTTTGTGGCAAGAGGAAAAGAAAAAACACGTCAGATTTTTGTCCTTATACGAGAACACATCGGTACGTTCCAGAACCCTCACCAGTCTCCTCCATCATTATCTTTTATTTAATAGTAACCCTTAGTACAATTTATCAAACTATTCATTAACATAATTATTCAACATTCACCATCATGAATAATAACTAGTGGACAAAATCGTTAATAGACTAGTTCAATCCGTTAACATAAAGAAAAAAAAATTTGTAACTAGTAAAGTTTTGAAAACCAAATGATTTCTATTAATTAGGTGTTAACTATTCGTTATACTAGTTGACAAATAAATAAACTGTACGTTATATACTATTTTATTTTGTGTTTTTCTCTTAGCAATAATTAAAGATAAAAGTTTGGAGACGTTAGGCAAATTTTATAGTCTTTTGGTCCTCTCTATAAATGAAGTCTCGACCACACACTAGCTACACACGAGAAAGAAAAAGCTCAAAACTTTAACCTTTCTGGAGAGAGAAAAACCCTAAAAAAAAAAAGAGAGGGTCGAGAGTGAAATGGAAGGCAAAGAAGAAGATGTTCGAGTTGGAGCTAACAAGTTCCCGGAGAGGCAACCCATCGGTACATCGGCTCAGTCCACTGACAAGGACTACAAAGAGCCACCTCCTGCGCCACTGTTCGAGCCCGGCGAGCTGAGCTCATGGTCGTTCTACAGAGCCGGAATTGCTGAGTTCATTGCTACTTTCCTGTTCCTTTACATCACTGTTTTGACTGTAATGGGAGTGAAGAGAGCACCAAACATGTGTGCTTCTGTTGGAATCCAAGGTATCGCTTGGGCTTTTGGTGGCATGATCTTTGCTCTGGTCTACTGTACTGCTGGAATTTCAGGTAATCTTCCCTCCAATTTCCCAGTTTATTGTAAGCTCTGTTTTCTGTGAGTTCTCTGTTTCTGTTTTGCATTATTTACTCTGTTTTGTTTACTGAGAAAGTGTGAAGGAAAGAAAGTAGGGAACTTCGACTTTTTATGTTTGAAGTTCTAGAAGATCTCTTCGTTATTCCAATTTGTTAGGTTTGTTTGTAATTTCTGAAGAACATCACGTGAGTCCTCTGTTTTTGTTCTGGGTTAATACTTTGTTTGACCTAGAAAAGTTGCAAACTTTGGGTTCTTTTGATGCTTGGGCTTATCTAGATCTGTCCGTTACTCCAATTTTACTGTAGGTTTCTCAGATAAAGCTCGTATCTTTCTGTAACATAGGTTTGTGTATATGTGTTTCAGGTGGACACATCAACCCTGCAGTAACATTCGGTCTGTTCTTGGCTCGGAAGTTGTCTCTGACCAGAGCTGTGTTCTACATGATTATGCAATGTCTCGGAGCCATATGTGGTGCTGGAGTCGTCAAGGGTTTCCAGCCAACGCCGTACCAGACTCTCGGTGGCGGTGCTAACACCGTCGCTCACGGCTACACCAAGGGTTCTGGACTCGGTGCTGAAATCATCGGAACCTTTGTTCTCGTCTACACCGTCTTCTCCGCCACCGACGCCAAGAGAAGCGCCCGTGACTCACACGTCCCGGTATGGATCTCTCTTAATTCCGGTTTACTGATTTTATAGGGTTAATTAGAGTGGTACCGGTTTATAACTGTCTAGCCTACTAAGCGACCGGTTTTATTGGTTTAATAAGTAGCTTATGAGGCAATTAGTTCCGGTTGTGATAATTGGTAATTTTTCTTATAGATTTTGGCGCCACTCCCAATCGGATTTGCAGTGTTCTTGGTACACTTGGCAACAATTCCGATCACCGGGACCGGAATCAACCCAGCTAGAAGTCTTGGAGCCGCAATTATCTACAACAAGGACCACTCTTGGGACGACCATGTGAGTAACACTCTTGAATAACACAAACGAAAAGGACCACTCAAAACGTATTTGATGTATTCTAATAATTTGAATTTGAAAATTGTGGTTGCAGTGGATTTTCTGGGTTGGACCATTCATTGGAGCAGCTCTAGCAGCACTCTATCACCAGATTGTCATCAGAGCCATTCCTTTCAAGAGCAAGAGTTAGAACCAAGATTCCACGGTCCAGGATCTGTTCTTTAGTAATTTCTTTGCTTATCTATCTACTCTAGCTTTTGTGTTTTGCAATGTATGGAGCCTTTCAAGAATATATATTTTGGGATTTCTAATCTGTCTATGTAAAAACCATGATTATGTTGTTTAATTGTGTTAAATCCTCTGGGTTACTGTTTTCCTAATATCGACTAGGCCACGGTTACGTTAATATGGTCTCTCATATGGGTTCATTTAAGACTTGTGAATTTCGGCCCATCTTTGAGCGATAAGGAGGCCTGTTAAGGATCTTCTAATACTGGCTCAACAAGCCTTTTTGTGTAACTTCTTTATGATTCGAATAGGTTTTTTGAATAAAGCATTGCGATGCATTGAAGATTTAACATTTATACGATTATACTAGTCTAATCTCATAATATCAATATTGACACGAAATGCTTTTTTACCGAAAATAGCAACTCTTCGGAGATGTTTTACATGTGTGTGGATAAACAAACTACTTCATAAAAAGGTAAAAGAAGTTACCAAAGTGGATTACCCACCGGACTGCTCAAAAGCCATTTCAAATTGATCCGTTTGGGTTCGGTATACAACTACGATTTTAAGAAAATACGCCATATCTTATTGGTTATTACATGGCTTGTCCCCATTATTCCACATGAAATAAAATTGCTCATTATGAATTGGATAGGCTCGTGGGAGTATTTGGACTTCGTACTATATATATCTCATATACGTATAACGGTAGAAATATACACTCTGGTCACACACATTCATGTGGTTTTTCGTAAATATGTGTAATGAGCATAAATGTGCGGCTCAAGGCGGTGCAACTCCCAACGGTCGGATAAACAGATTAAGCTCAAGTGAGAACAACATCTATCTCAACGAGGACTTTTTGTGGGAAAACGGCCAATTCCCCCCCAAACTTAGTTACTTTATCGGATTCATACACATAACTTTGAGTTGTGCTTATAACTACGTGAACTTAACTAAATTTTGAATTTCCTACACGAACATTTCAAATCCAGTCAAAACCATCAAATCGACAAACGGTGTTAAGTATTCCGTTAACTGATGCTGACTAGGATGCCACGTAAGCGTCGTTACATTTAAATTATAAAAAATATCCATGGGACGGGATTTGAACCCATGACCTTTGCTAAGGATTAGTAAGCTCATAACCATTTATGCTAACACAATTTTCGTCGAACATTATAACATATATATATATATATATATATATATATATATATATATATATATACCCAAACAAAAAAGGTCAATTTGTCTTCTGTCTTCCATTCACCTACGTTCAATTTAAGCATTGTTTCATTCTTCTTCTGTCATATAGAAGATTCATCTCTCCAACGAATGATGATTTTGAATTTGAAAACAATCTCCTTCATAATTTTGAATTAGATTTCTGAAATTCACCTAATTTGTCTCTTAGACTCCTTCACCAATTTGTTCTCAAACCATCATCAACTCCTTAATCAATTCCGCCGCAATCTCTATTTTCTGGGCTTTCTCATCTAATTTTGTGGGTAAATTCTATGTTTACTTTCAAGTTATTAATTGAGTCGCCGAAGAACAAGATGATATTTCTTTACTTCTTTTTCTTTTTTAGGGTTTGTTAAATTAATTTGGTTCGTTTGCTAATATTACTTTGTTTTTTTCTTTTCGTTTTTTACGATCAATTTTACATTAAATTGATTCGGAAACGATGAATTGGATGGATAATATGAGTTGAGTAAAATTGAATTAGTTTTTGAGATCTGTATGCGTTATATATATATCTGCGTCTGTTACATGTACAATGAAAATTGTGATAGCATAACTGGTATTGAGCCTAGCCCTTAGCAAGGGTCCTGGGTTCAAATCTCGTCCCATGGATTTTTTTAATAATTTAAATGAAACGCTTACGTGGCATCCTAGTCAGCATCAGTTAACGGAATACTAACACCGTTTGTCGATTTGATGGTTTTGACCGGATTTGGAATGTTCGTGTAGGAAATTCAAAATTTAGTTAAGTTCACGTAGTTATAAGCACAACTCAAAGTTATGTGTATGAATCCGATAAAGTAACTAAGTTTGGGGGGAATTGGCCGTTTTCCCGACTTTTTGTTATTGTTGTGATTAATTAATGATATTTGAATCTAAGCTACATTAATTCTAAATGTTTTCTAACAAGTTCACTTCAACTAAATAATTAATTAAACCTAAATCTATGACAAAGTAGTCTAAAAAGATTAGAGACAATTTGACTGAGTCAACAATATCGCCACATACATATATAGATAATAGATTGCATATCGGATGAAATCATTTTCATATAATGAATTCGACATGTGGCCCTAGACTTTACGTTCTTTGTGGATATGTCATAGTTAACGACATCATACACATAGATATAGATATAGTAAGATTATAGATATAACCCACTGAATTAATATTACGGCCTTCAATATAGGTGAGCGGCTGAGCTACCTTTGGTTAAATGTGACCGCTTTTATATTTCTCATCTATGCCAACATTGTCAAAACAGAACCCATTTATAGGGCAAGGGAGAATGAGGGTTGTTTTTGTTACAAAAGATAGTTTAAGGATAAATTAATTAATTAAAGATGAAATCTCACTTTAGTGTGGTACTGTGGTGAAAAATGTATAAACCCATTTTGGTAATTTCGTTACATAATGTTGCATTTAAAACAGAACCGTTCCCTCTCTTTCCTTCCACATTATTTTGTGCTCTCTGTTCTTTAGAGCCGCCATTAACGAGAGAGAGAGAGACTTGGCGAGTTATAATGTCTCCCGAGAAGAAGACTCGAAACTTTCCTCCGATAACGGAATGCAGAGACGGAGAGTACGATTCGATAGCCGCCGATCTTGACGGGACTCTGCTTCTCTCAAGAAGTTCGTTCCCTTACTTCATGCTCGTCGCCGTTGAAGCTGGAAGCCTTTTCCGTGGACTAATCCTTCTTCTCTCGTTACCATTCGTCATTGTTTCTTACCTATTCGTATCCGAATCTCTTGGAATCCAGATACTCATCTTCATCTCCTTGGCTGGTCTCAAAAT
This sequence comes from Arabidopsis arenosa, assembly GCA_905216605.1. Taxonomy (NCBI): domain Eukaryota; kingdom Viridiplantae; phylum Streptophyta; class Magnoliopsida; order Brassicales; family Brassicaceae; genus Arabidopsis; species Arabidopsis arenosa. The sequence continues at coordinate 19,130,208 of LR999456.1, forward strand.
CCGCGATATCGAACTCGTCTCTCGCGCAGTTCTTCCACGGTACGACCTCCATATCCACAGATCTAACATCGATTAAGTAGATCATATAATTTATCCGATGATATATGTTTAGGTTTTATGCGGCGGATGTGAGGAAAGACAGTTTTGAGGTGTTTGATAAGTGTAAGAGGAAAGTGGTAGTGACGGCTAATCCGATAGTGATGGTGGAGGCGTTTGTGAAGGATTATCTTGGAGGTGATAAAGTTTTGGGAACAGAGATTGAAGTCAACCCCAAATCCAATAGAGCCACTGGATTTGTGAAGAAGCCTGGTGTTATTGTTGGTGATCTTAAGAGGTTAGCCATTTTGAAAGAGTTTGGTGACAAATCACCCGATCTCGGCCTCGGTGATCGAACCTCTGATCACGATTTCATGTCTCTCTGCAAGGTACTGTTTCAATCTTTTAATCAAATCTTTAATGATCGATTATAAGGTAAAATTAAAGTTCTTGGTTAAGGCTAGAAAATATTAAATTATTGAGTGTTGATTAGATTAGTGTAAGATAAGTTTTGAAGGTAACTTGAGAATCTAAGCAAACGTTTGATTTTCTTGTGGAAGTCTTTGCTCTGATTCGTGATTACTTTTTCTAAAAAAGATCTTGTCGTGTATTTTTCATTAATTAAGCTAGACAATCTAATTTAACTTGTTGACTGGTTTAGTGTCATTATGTCTACTACGCGTGAAGCTTATAAAAATAATCAAAAATTTGTTGATTTTGAAGTAATTTTGGTAAGGTTCATAAATGTACCCAACCAATCACTTCACGGGACCCTCTCGATTGTTTTTCTACCCCCAACCACCTTACCAGTACCACACTACCACCAACGTCTTGGGCTGTCCATTTAATGAAACACATGTACTTCAAATATTATAAACAATCTTCTTTTGTTTAATGCTTAGTTTAAATCTTGATTACACAATTTAGCTAGAGACGTTATATTCTACTAGTACTTTCAATTATACGTCTGAAATGAATTAACGTTTTTGGTATTATAACAGAAAGGCTACATGGTTCATGCGAGCAAGTCAGCCACAACAATTCCAAAAGAACGATTAAAGAACCGTATAGTCTTCCACGACGGGCGTTTAGCGCAACGTCCAACGCCCTTAAACGCCATTATCACATACCTCTGGCTTCCTTTTGGTTTTGTCCTCTCCATCATTCGCGTCTACTTCAACCTCCCTTTACCTGAACGCTTTGTCCGTTACACTTACGAGATGCTCGGGATCCACTTAACCATTCGTGGCCATCGTCCTCCACCTCCTTCCCCCGGAACTCTTGGCAACCTCTATGTCCTTAACCACCGTACCGCGCTTGATCCCATCATCGTTGCCATTGCTCTTGGACGCAAGATCTGTTGTGTTACTTACAGTGTCTCTCGTCTCTCCCTTATGCTTTCTCCTATTCCTGCTGTTGCCCTCACCCGTGACCGTGTCACCGATGCTGCCAACATGAGAAAACTTCTCGAGAAAGGTATCTATTTAACCCATCTTCAAACCAAATTTAGATGGTTTGTTTGGATCTCATAGGTTTGATATATATATATATATAACCCGGATACAAGTTAAATAAACTTTTTAAGTAAAATAATATTGTCTACTTCTTTTGAATATTGTCTTACATTCACATTAATCTCTAGTTGAGAAATTAAAAATCAATAGAGTAATTGAGCTTTTGATATGTTTTGGTGTATAACAGGCGACTTGGTGATATGTCCGGAAGGCACAACGTGCAGAGAAGAGTATCTACTGAGATTTAGCGCTCTATTCGCAGAGCTAAGTGACCGGATCGTGCCAGTAGCGATGAACTGTAAACAAGGAATGTTCAACGGGACCACAGTGAGGGGTGTGAAGTTCTGGGACCCTTACTTCTTTTTCATGAACCCAAGACCAAGCTATGAAGCCACTTTCTTGGATCGTTTGCCTGAAGAAATGACTGTCAACGGTGGCGGCAAGACTCCTATAGAGGTGGCCAATTACGTCCAGAAAGTTATCGGCGCGGTCTTGGGCTTCGAGTGCACCGAACTTACTCGCAAGGATAAATATCTTTTGCTTGGAGGTAATGACGGCAAGGTGGAGTCTATCAACAACACCAAGAAGTGAAAATCCAAACAAGGATTTTTGTTACTTGCCATTGACTAATTGGAAGTAAGGTTAGGTCATATAAGAATTTTCATGTGTGTAATTGCTGGAGCTGTTGTCATCGTTATGGTATATTGGTGGAAAAAGTAAACGTTTTAATTGATAATGTATTGGTACGTTATTGTTATGTTAATTCTATTTTTTTCCCGAAAAACTATTTTGTGATCACATTTCTATACGCATGTGTATAAGGGATAATAAGAACTTTATATTTAAAGAGCAAAATTTTATTGGAGGAAGTAAATTTTGGATAATGCGGCTTTCCGACAATTAAATCACGCAAAATTAAATACATGGCGATTAAGACATGTTTGAATAAACCCTATGATCCGGTGGAATTGTGAATGATTTATAGTTTTATACTATATAAGCAATATAGAGGCCACAAAACTGGTCAAGAATTTTTCGTGGCTTTATCAAATAGCCACTGACTAGGAAAAAAATGAAATATGTCTGTTCACGATATGTAATTATGTATATATGTGTAAAATTGTATTATACGACATTAAGGTTTCCACGATTTTTCTTCTTAAAATTTAACTAGATAAGAACCTGCACTATGTGCGGGACAAAACCATTACTAACCAATTTTAATGTATTGATGATATTGAAAGTGTTCGATCCTATACTAATATTTGGGAAGTACATCCTAAGAGTCATAACTTAGATTTTGTAAGAAATTACAATATATGCCATTAGATCTCTAATTATAATCATTTTATTCCATTTCACTAATATATATAAACGGGTCAACAGGTCAAACGGGTTTAAAGATATTAAAAGATTTTGTTAAAACCCTTTATAAAAAAAAAATAAGTTATAATAGTTGTTATATTCTAGATCGTTTTTTTGTTTAGTTTTACGTTTTTTGTTTAGCTTAATCACGCATCAATATAATTAGCTATTCAGTTTTTTTAAAATCTTTTCTAAAGATTGTCAAATCTCTCTGTTATATAATTTTGATCCTATATTCCAAATAATCTAGAATATACCTTTCTAAAATATTATCTAAATATTTTATGCTAATTAATATATTTATGAATCTCCTAATTATCACAAACAATCTACAACTATAAATATCCATTTAGGTTTGACGTACCTTTCTCACAGAAATCATCTCAGCACCATTCTCATATCCTACAATTAAAAATACAGCAGAAATGGCTATCGTTAGTCGCTACACTCCTATTTATAACTTGAAGTCTGTCAAGACTTTTTGGTGTATTCAAGTTAGTACACTTCATTCGTGGATTCATTTTACAAAAGGTTCTGGCATAACTTTGGAAATGATTTTGACAGATGAGGCTGTAAGTACCATTGAAATTTTATACACTTTTCTTTGTAATATATGTGCCGTAAGTTTTAAGTCATCTTATTTTAATTACACGGTAACAAAATTCAAGTAGACATAAAAAAGGAACACATCAGCAAATTCCAAAGGTATGTTAAACCGTTTTTTTTTTTATTTTTTTTAAACCATGAAACTGGACCCCCCAAACCCAATATAATCCATTAAAATACTTAGACCCAATACAACTATTTTTTTGTTTGTTCACAATCACACAATAAAATTATCAATACCTAATTTTTTTTGGGTAAGAGAAATTATCAATACCTAATTGAACCAAAGAAATTGTTAATCTCATATAAAAAATACAAATCTAATGCTGCTAAATATATTAAATTCTAAAATATAATATTCTCTCCTTCTTTAGTCAAATAAAATATATAACATTAGATCCAAATAGTAATAAATATAAAATATTATGATATATTCCCTTTTATATTATACTATTATACTATATTATTTCTTATTTCTTTGAACAAAATATACAATTTAATTCATGAAAAATATTAAATCCCGTGCTGTATAGCACGGGTCATGATCTAGTTTTTATATTATTAGATAAACGGTGGTGTATTAATGATTATCAAGATTAGTGAAATTTTCATTTATATATTAATGTTTATGTTTATCATAATTTATGGTAAATATCTTGGTATATTAATTAATATACAAAATATTAGGTACTCCATTTTGTATAGATTTATATATCTTAATTACATATTTTAATTGTTCTTTTTGTTTTAATTAATTAGTAATATAAAAAATATAAATTAAGTGGAAAAAATAAATATAAGTAAAACTAATGGCAAAATCTGTAAATATCTAAATAAATGTTGGGTTTTTAATTAAATGGATTGAGAAACTTTGTGAGAATGACACGTAAGCATGACATTTTTGTTAATCACACATGAAGATAAGGTTATTTTTTTAAAATGCTTCTCAATTAATATATAAGGGATATAATGACCTTGTTTTACTCTTAAGAGCTTAATTATAGTCACAAGAGTTGTTATATATGCCTAATTTTTTTTCCTTTTCCTTTTCTTAAACTTAAATTTATGTTTCTTTTAAATAAAACTGTGTAGCTCATGATCTCATTATATATATATATATATATTTTTTTTTATTTTTTTTGCTAAACTTGTAAATATCATATACTATAATGAAAGTTAGGTGTTACATGATATAAGACCTAAAGCAATTGAACTTTGCCAAAAAAAAGAGAGTAAAAAACAAAGGCCAATAAAATGCATTCTCAAAAATAGAAAAACAGAGGACCCTTAGTGAAGCCAACACCATATATAATGCATTCTCATTATATATGCATTCAAACTTTCGTAAATAACTTTACTTCGAAATTTTGTGACTGTTTCCAAAAGAAAACACAGCCCGTAGACCAATAATAAGAGGTAGAAGTTTGAAAAAAGTGTTAGCTACTCTATGAGATGCTAAAAGTTTGAATCAATACTACTCTATGAAATGAACACCACGAGCCCACGATCACGACGTTGATGGTTCTGTACGTCAAAGTTGCTCAGCCGTCTAAGGTTACAATTTGCATATGTTGTTTTTCACCACCTACTTTTTTTTTTTTTCGTCAAAATGAAAATATATTAATACGAAATGTCATTATACAGAGTTTCCACAATCCATGAAGGAGGATCATGATTATCAGAATAAAAGCATACAGCAATACATCCAAATTGGGCTAGGTTATGAGCTACTTGATTACAATTACGATTTACATAGCTAAACTGTTTCTCTTTGAACTTTGAAGCCCAGAACCAAAGATCATGAAGAATGCCTGCAATAGATGCGTCCCGTGAAACACCATTAATATTATCAATTAAAACCTTGCAATCTCCCTCGAAAATAATCTTTGTGAAACCCCGAATCCAGGATTGCTGCATGGAAGAAAGGAGAGCTTGCGCTTCTGCTTCGAGTGGTGATCCCGTGCTATTTAGTCGTGAAGAACCCCAAGCCCTAGATATACCTGCATGATCTCGAATAATCCAACCCGCGGTTGTTTGTTTGGTAACGATATCAAACTTTGCATCAAAATTGCATTTATGGAAGGTTTCCGGTGGCCGTGACCAAGAATATACTCTGTTTGCGGACGTAACGTTATCGGAATCGCTATGTTCCTGCTTTTCAAAAACTTCAAGCCATTCATGTACATCCGTTGTCGCTTGTAATGCTACTTTTGAAGGGCTGAGTCTAACTTTGTTGAATACTAAATTGTTCCGTGATTTCCAAATTTGCCAAAGTAACCAAAAGGGTAAAAATTTATTTGTTTTGGAGATACCTATGGTACGTTGCAAATCCATCAAACAAGATAAATTATCTTCAACATTCTCAGAGGATAACTGTGCTTGTAGGATAGGTATATGTGAGAGTCTCCATGCTAGAATGGCAAAAGGACAAGTAAAAAGGCAATGGTTGATTGTTTCTTCCGCTTGTCCGCATCGTTGACATGTTGGATCTAACTTCATTCCTCTAGAGTTTAACCGGGTCATTGTACCTATAGCTCGTGTTAAAATACGCCAGAGGAAATGTTTAATTTTTGGTATAATGGGTAATTTCCATATGGCTTTTTTCAAAGGTAAAGAGCCGTGGGGAGGAGGCAGCCTTAAGACTTCTTGCGTCGGATCATGAGTAGCAAACCAATAACCAGAACGTACTGTGTATTCACCTGTTTTATCATAATGCCAAATGAGTTTGTCCGGAGAAATCACCCTGGGAAGGTGAGTTTGATGAAGAACAGCATGATCAGCGGCGACTATATGATCTAACTTGTTTGGATTCCAGTAACGGTAGTCTCCCATATGCGTAATCAAATCGCTGATGTATAAATCTGGATTGGGAGATACCAATGATAGAGGCCGTGGTGGGTGATCGGGAACGATATTATCTTTCATTACATTGATTGAGTTACCGTCACCAACTTGAAACCGTGTTCCCTTCTTAATAATGTCCAATCCATGCAAAATGGATGACCATCCATATGATTGTCTTTGCCTTGGTTTCGCATTCAATATCGATTCATCTTTAAAATAACGAGCTTTCATTAGACGAGCAAAAAGAGTGTTTGGGTGTCGAATAATTCGCCAGGCTAGTTTTGCAAGAAGGGCATCATTAAATTTTCACCACCTACTAAGTGCATATTCGCAAGAGGTAATTTAAATTATGTCAATGAGTAAATCAGGCAATTAACGTGATTCTCTCAATCATCATCATATCAGAATAATCTTCTCAATCATCTCTTGATTTATGTTAGGTTATTATATATACTAGTTCAGAGGCTATGATTAAGCTACAATAACCTTCTATAAATTAATAATCTCTATAAATTAACAAATTATTTCGGTCTCGAGTTTGGACCGATGTAAAAAATGACACAAATCGATAATTTTTTTTTAAAAAAATCTTTATGTAAATATATGGTCTCATCAATATCATAAATTCATAATTATATAAACTTATCTATATATATATATATATATATATATATATATTTTACAATATTACATATATGTCAAATATGATTTTAGTATTGTTTGTTTTTTTAAAAAATTAAATTAATTCTTAGTAGAGTTTAATTCTAATATTTTTACTACATCGAAAAAATTTATGTTATTTTCTAAACTTAATAATTGCTTTTCTACTTGTAATTTGTTTTAGAAAGATATTGATTATAAAGAAAAAAATTTCTTTTGAGATATAATGTTTTTAAGAAATTACAAAATTAGTAAATCTTTCTATAAATTAATACCTCTATAAATTAATAGAATTTTTTGGTCCCGATATTATTAATTTATAGACGTTTTACTGTAATTAGAGTGAGGAAATCAAAGTAATAAATATGAGACTAAAAGAATTGATTATTTTGATAGAAATTTAACTGAGTGATGATTATCTGCGTAATTTACACCATCTACACATTATACTTTCGTTGCAGAGTTTCATAGTAAAAGATAATATGAGATTAACAACTAAATTTTTGTTGCTTGTAAAAGCAATTGATGATGATGTACCATTGATGTTTTGATTACGCTGATGATGATGTACCATTGGTGTTTTGATTACGCTTCTGCCATTGATGGAATAAAGGTGGTGCAAGGGCTATATTCACATGTGCTTGATCATCAGCACTTGCCTACACGCCGATATGGTGATGAGTTTATACAACCGAGTTGTCCGCCGCCCTGACCTTGCATGTCAGATCTTCTCAAGGCTTAAATGTCCAGGCTATGCTGCAAGGAGGAATTTGATTTTGGCATACGCTACTTACAATCAAAGCAATGTCATTGTTGTTTTTGGCGAGATGAAAAAAACATATATCAAGCTCATACTTCGCTCATTCCAAGCTCTACTCTATGCTCACGTTCATGCCGTCGACACCAAAAAAGAAGACGCTCTAGAGGTGGTGGTGAAGATGAAAAAGAAGTATAATTTGGAGCTTGATGTCATACACTTTGGGTACTACATGGACATTTTGTAAAAAAGTTTTAAATTGAGTAGGAATCAAGGAATCTATTGTTTTGCCGTAATAATATTATTTTCTACATACTTAGTACATGATGATGTTGATGGTGAATTCATGAGAATGTATATCATGAAGATATTGAATTGTTGTCTCATTAGGAGCATTGTAGATGCAATATGCTTTAGAGCAACTACATGTTTAGGTAAAAACAATAAAAGTTAAACTAAATTTAATCATATATATGAAAGTTGGTTAACTCTCTTCATATGAGTGATACATCATCACACAAGAAAATGACATTTATCATTCTACATTATTTAAATAGAAAACTCACCAAAAATTAAGTGATTAAATATCAAAATTCTTATATTGCATTGAACCATCCATCAATCCAACTCTTAATTGATTTATTCAAAATTAAAAAAAAGTACATAATTATGTTAATTTATTAAACATTACTTTCATTTTACGCTTCTTATTTTATGAAATTATTTTTTATTAAAAACTAATAACGTAAAACTCAAGGTAAACATGTGAATAGATGCTACATCAGTTTCAAACTACCTAAGTAACATAATTACATATTATTGTATCAATATATTGTTGTATGCATTTATGATAGAAAAAAATTAAGATCTTAGGTATATAAATAATTGAAAAACAAAGTTACTAAATTACCATGTTCTACTGATTAAATCTAAAAACACCAAAAGTTTAAATTATATAGTTTTAATTCAAAAAATTGTATAAATCCTAATAGAGAATGTAAACTAGAAGACAATTTTATTGTTAAGCCCATCAAAATACAAATGGGATTTTAAGCCCATTAAAAGCCCAATAGTGCCCTACCTGCGTTTTTCTTTTGTCTGCTCTCTCTCTCTCTCTCTCTAAAGGTGATGTCATCTCGGCGGTAACGGCTCAGATATTTTCCAAGCAAACTTCCAGAAATACCCCTAGGATTAACCAATAAACCCAAGTTTTACCTTTGCCAACATGGGGGGTAGATTCGTAGTTTGGAGCGGAACGGAGGTTCCAACGAGTAGAAGATGATGAGCCACGTGTCACTATATCGACCCCCCTTTCCTCTTCCTTGCTTCCCCAATATGATGACCAATAGAGAGGGATTTTCCCGCTTCAGCGTCTCTCAGTCCCTCTCTCGGCTTTATCCTCTCTTCTCCGAAGCTTTTTTATTTCAAAACCTTCGTTTTCTCCGCTTTTATGGAAGAAGCTTGAATCCTTCTCTCTTCTTCTTCCCTTTCCCTTTTTCGAGATGGCCCTCGGTGGCTTGATTTCTAACCGGAACTTGGGTTCCTTCATCGGTTCAGGTATCCATCTTTGCTTCAGATTAGGGTTTATCGGATTATGTTAGTGACTAGGCTTGAGCGTAGCTAGTTTCTGTGTATCGATGTGCATTGCTTTTGGTTCTACTCAATTTCTCTCTACTACAAGACTGTAGAATTTCACTACACCTGATTCTCCATATATTACTATAATTCTGTGTTATGCAAAATTCACAATGAATTCTCTTCCTTTTTTGGTATCAAATTTGCTAAGATTGCCATTTACTTTATAGGCAATGGTTGTCAGAGACTTGGAAAAAGTCGTTCAGAGGTTTCCAACAGAGTTATGCTTTTTCCAAATGGTATTACCCCTATCTTTTATACATACCTCTACTTGGCTTTATTATGCAATTTATGCCTTAGCGTTTTCTTAATTTTTGTAGCATTGTTGTGCCGTAATCATCAACCTCTGCAAGCTAGTTTACAGAATGAATTGAGACACAGGACAAGTCTTGGATGTTTCCTTCAACCAAGAATGGACTCTACGATTAGGTTTAGGAACAGTTTCAAGGAATGTGGAATAAGCAAGATCAACAGATCTCGTGCTTACTACAAATCAGAGGACTCCGATATCACTGAAGGAGTTGTGCCATCGGCTGATGGCTCAGCTGAAGCTATTTTAGTTGAAGGGAATCTACAGAACGCATCTCCATGGTGGCAGCAGTTTCCTAGACGCTGGGTGATCGTCTTGTTATGCTTTGCCTCATTTCTTCTTTGCAATATGGACCGTGTAAGTAGTATATGCTGCTTATTTTCTGTACTAATTTGAAGGATACATATCTATTTTTCTTTACTTTATGAAAGATGCTTGTGGCAGGTGAACATGAGCATTGCAATTCTTCCCATGTCACAAGAATATAACTGGAGTAGTGCAACAGTTGGCTTAATTCAGTCCTCTTTCTTCTGGGGCTATTTACTTACTCAGGTCAGCTCTAATACTATCACTCTCTGTACAATGTGATCTTGTATAGAACTCAAAAGAGAGGGTAACTTTATTATAACTTTAGCCTAAACCGTGCTCATCTTCTCTTGAATTATAGATTCTGGGAGGTATATGGGCAGATAAGTTTGGCGGGAAGGTGGTTTTAGGTTTTGGTGTTGTCTGGTGGTCCTTTGCCACCATTATGACACCTATTGCTGCTAGACTTGGTCTCCCTTTTTTGCTTGTCGTGCGAGCGTTCATGGGCATTGGCGAGGTTGGCCTCTTCTGTATTGCCTTTCTCTTCCTACACTTGTCTCAGACCTGCACAACTTCTCACTAGCTGGTTCTGTCTACCTTTTTTCTCCAGGGTGTTGCAATGCCTGCTATGAACAACATGCTTTCTAAATGGATCCCTGTCTCAGAGAGAAGCAGATCGCTTGCACTAGTCTATAGTGGCATGTATCTTGGTTCTGTTACAGGATTGGCATTCTCTCCTATGCTGATCCACAAGTTCGGATGGCCATCGGTTTTCTATTCGTTTGGCTCTCTTGGAAGTATATGGTTTTTGCTATGGCTAAAATTTGTATGAACTCCTCTTCATGACATGAGCCAAATATCTTAGATCTACAAAACCTTCAAGAGAATTATATTTTAAACACTTTTTTGTTTCTTCTCAGGCATATAGCTCTCCCAAGGATGACCCGGGCCTAAGTGAAGAAGAAAAAAAGGTTATACTGGGAGGTAGCAAACCACGGGAACCTGTTACAGTGATTCCATGGAAGCTAATACTGTCTAAACCCCCTGTCTGGGCTCTCATCATTTCCCACTTCTGCCATAATTGGGGAACATTCATACTATTGACATGGATGCCCACATATTACAATCAGGCATGGAGTTCAACTTCACTTATATCCTTACGGTTTAATATTCTTATGAACCAGTAAAGAGAATCTTGTCTGTTGTTGGTCTTTGATCACGTTGCAGGTCTTGAAGTTCAACCTCACTGAATCTGGGCTACTATGCGTCTTACCATGGCTAACCATGGCTGTTTTCGCTAATATTGGAGGTTGGATTGCTGATACTCTAGTGAGCAGAGGTCTTTCAATTACAAACGTTCGAAAGGCAAGAAATACACTCTTATACTTTCTGATCATTTACATGTCTGTAGTACCTCAGAAGGCCAAACTTGTTATGCTGCTTTCAGTTAAAGGAGTGACAACAAAACCTTTATAACAATAAACCTATTCTCATGAATCAAATGAAGGCTACTCCGAAGGATACTTACTGCTAATAAACTCTTGAATGTTGCAGATTATGCAATCAATTGGTTTTCTAGGTCCTGCCTTCTTCCTGAGTCAGCTGAGCCATGTCAAGACTCCAGCAATGGCGGTTCTCTGCATGGCATGCAGTCAGGTATTGTTGTCAAAATATCATATGATTGAAAGAGCCTTAGAATTATGCATATTAAGTTTAGAACTGTTAAAAACATGTTTGCCTTTTTTTATTTCACACCTGCCGACACAAGATTATTCTTGTAATAGTACAACTATAATTGAACACAACTTAAATGCAATGTCGGCTACAAAAGCAGACAGTTGTCTCCCTTAGAACAATTCATGAGGTGTGTACAGCTCTGACATAAAGACTCATGTTGTCCCCAACAGGGCTCTGATGCATTCTCTCAGTCGGGTCTCTACTCTAATCATCAAGACATTGGCCCACGATACGCTGTGAGATAACATCAATTCTTTCTCTTTTATTACTTTGTCACCAAACTTATTCAACACTGAAAATGATTTGCTTCATTAACTATGGCTTGGATCGCAGGGTGTACTCTTAGGACTATCAAACACAGCAGGAGTCCTAGCTGGTGTCTTTGGCACTGCAGCTACTGGTTACATCCTCCAACGAGGTATCTATCTTTATTCACATTCTTGCCAATCACACATTTATTAAGGTGGACAAATTATAGTACTTGGTTTATGGTACATATTTCCTGACTATTATTAACCATGTTGTTTCTTTCTTTTACCTAAACATTTAGGTTCATGGGATGATGTGTTCAAAGTAGCAGTTGCACTGTATCTAATTGGAACTCTGGTCTGGAACTTGTTCGCAACCGGAGAGAAAATTCTCGACTAGACCCAACCTCGAACCAAGAAGCTAATAGCCGCAGTGAAATTGTGTGAGGAAGGCTTTATATTTTTCTTTCACTGCTGTAAATTTGATCTGATAGTGAGATCAAATGTGAAAAATGGTTCGCTGGTCTGTTTCATAAAGTAACATGTTAAAAAAAAAAGATGTATTTTTGAAATTATATTTTTGGGACTCTTTTAAAGCTTACAATTTGATGGGGATGGAGAAGAATCCACAAGAAAAACAATCAAACTTTTTAACTTTAGGAAGAAGAGTATTTGCTTACAAGTTTACATAGCACAACGAAATCAATTTTTTACTTTTACCCCACAATCACAAAACCCAAACGAAAATGTATGTATTAATTACTTAGTATAAAAATGTCATCAACCCGAAATGCCGCATTACACAGCAACCGCCACAGCCGCATTAACGGCGACGCCTTCACCACCGATACCGCCGTTGCATTTTCCGTTAAGAACAACGACGTCGTTTCTCTCTTTGGTTACGAGACTCTTCATCATCACTTCCAAATCCCTCTTGTGCACGTTGACCAGAAGTCCATTCTTCATGAACAAAGTCAACGACATCTTCTGCTCCACCTTGTGTCCCGGCGCCACCGTCAGTCTGTGCCGGAGTAAAACCGCCGCCGCGATCGTCTTCATCTGCAGATACGCTAGATCTTTTCCTAGACAGATCCTTGGTCCGGCGTTAAACGCCACGAATCGATACTGATCGTGATTCACGAATTTCCCATCGTCCGGCGAAATCCACCTCTCCGGCTTAAATTCCAGACAATCCTCTCCCCACGTGCTCTTCATCCTCCCCGCCGCGTAGATCGAGTAAGTCACCGACGATCCCGCCGGTACAAAAGTTCCGTCCGGCAAGATATCATCGTTCACGACGTGCTTCGAATCTTCCGGCACCGACGGGTAAAGCCTCAGCGTCTCAGAGAGCGCCGCCTTCAGGTAAACCAACCGGTCCACCTCATCGAATTCCAACGGCTCCGCCGTCCACGACGATACATTGGTTCCACGTGTCTCAATCAGAACGGAGCATATCTCGCGGACGATCTTATCCTCGACCGTCGGATGCGTCGTGATGAGCCAGAAAAACCAGCTCAACGCTACAGATGACGTGTCACGTCCAGCTAGGATAAAATTAAGAGCCACGTGTCGTAAGAACGTCTCGCTGTAGGACTGATCTTTCTTCTTCATGAAACGAGAGAGGAGATCGTCGTGTCGCTGGACCCCGCTCTCTTGCTGACTCAGCAATTCTTGCTTACGTGTATTAATGACAGCATCTAAATACCCATCGATCTCTCCTAAGCTCCGGCTCAAGCTGACTTCTAAGCCGAGCCCAAGCCATTTCTTCAGCCTCCATAGAAACTCCGGCAGAATAAACCGCTGTAGAGAGGCTTCGGTGGCTCGGTCGAAAGCCGAGGCGAAACCGTTCTCGGGAAGTCCGGGTGCGCAGGTTCGAGTGTCCTTACCGAATGCTAAACCGCAAATGTTGTCGAATGTGAGCCGAAGTATTAAGTCTTGGAGATCAACCGGCTCGTAATTGTTCTGAGCCGTCTCGAGAATCGGACAGAACCGGAGCTTAATTCCCCGGTTCACCCACCGACCCATCGCTTGCCTCAACGTCCTGCATCACAAAAGACAATTCCTTAATTTAGGCAACAATTTACATAACCGAACCAAAGAATTAGACACAATTCAACTAAGAAAATTCAATTTGGTTCAATTGGTGTATTTTGAACCAAATTATGAATTGTACATGCATGAAAGAATGCCCGGTCCGGTTAAGGTAGTACGTACCTGGTGGTGAATTCAAGAGCGGCGGTTTTACGCTGGAAGAGCCAAGTGTCACCGTCGGAGTTGAAAATGCCTTGGCCGAGGAAGTCATGGAACACGGCTTGCCACGTAGGACCTTTAGGGTAGTTGTCGAACCTGGTCTTGAGCATGTGCTCGATGTTCTTGGGATCACACGTGACGGTCACGAGACCTTGCTTCTTTGCCAAGAAAGGCACGGCGCAGATACATGTCTGGTAAGTGCCGCCACACGCACGGAGGTTCTCAGTGATCCAGTCGTGCATACGGTCACGCTGCTCGATCAGACCCGGAAGACTACCCAACACTGGCCAGACACGTGGACCCTTTAGCCATCGTGAGATCCGCTGGAACCATAGCCAGTAAGCTGCAACAAGAGCTACAAGCAGCATCGTGTTGGATACATCCATATCAATTGAATGAAATTATACTAAAAATGGAGAAGTTTAAGGAATTGGCAATGGTGTTTCCAAAACTGGTGTTTGAGAGATGATGGATGAATTAAGGTTTTCGAGAGTCAGAAAATATATATAGAGGAAGAGGAAAAAGATGGCATTAAGAAGAAAAAGAAGTGGAGGAAATAAAACTGTTACTGCTAGCCATCAGAAGCAGCAACCCTCATTAATGAAGATTGTTGAGAGAGTGTATCCTAATTGAATGAGATTTGAAATTTCAACTAAGTAATTTATTTGTGAAAACTCGTTTTGGTTTTATGGTTTTGGAGATATATTAAAGATTTCTGAAGTCAAAGAATTTGGTGAAGGTGTGAGAGAGAGAGTATATAGGAGAGAAATTGTACAGAGAAGAAGAGTTGTTTCATTTAATGATGAATCCAAATTTAATGATCCTAATTATTTATATATGTAAGTCATTTTTGTGTTATCGTATTATTTATATACGTGTGTGTTTCTCTGTGTGCTAAATTAAATGAGATTAGTTGAGAACCTAAGGCACAGAAAAATATGGATGGGAATAATAAGAACTAGAAGAAGAAGAATCTTTTATTCTTTTATATTATTAATTTACATCTAATGTGGGTTAGAAGATCTGTTGAACACATTACACATGTATAGTTAGGTAATAACATTAGGGTTTGCATGATATAATTAATATTTAAGGTTACATATTAGTGTAATGCTAGGTTTTAGGTCTGACTTTGCAAGTGATCGAAAACCAATGATCACGTTGTGTTGAAAACTGTATTTTTTTAATTTAATCTTTCGATTGATTATAATAGAGATCAAAAGGAGACGTGATATATAATCTTCTCATTTTGGTTTATCAGTTCTTAATTCTTGGGAGGGATTTGGTAAGCAACTCGTGACTATTTTATCTAATTTTCTACTTTTTATTTTCTTCATGGTAAAGAAGTGTTAAAGAGTGAATTGATTAATCCCACAAGAAAGAAACACATTTCATTGTGTCTTTAGTTTAGATAGACCTTTCTGGTCTCTCTATTACATTTTTATTTTTTTATTTTTTTAACGATACCAAAAATTGCAAAAGACAAAAGTGAATAATGTGCATGCACAAATCTCGAGTAAGATTAGATGTCATGGCATGCATTCATGAGATATAAAAGTCAAAGGGAGCTGACTTTGTGTACTCTGCTGCATATCATCATAAATATATGATAGAAGTACACATAATATATATGTGACATATATATGTGTTACATTACATATATAGTACTATAAGGCAAGTAAAAGTAGGCAGCCATAAATCACCACACGTAGAGCAATAACATCATCAAATATATAACTCTGTAAAGGCACTGAATGCAAAAACCTTG
Source organism: Arabidopsis arenosa (assembly GCA_905216605.1). NCBI lineage: Eukaryota > Viridiplantae > Streptophyta > Magnoliopsida > Brassicales > Brassicaceae > Arabidopsis > Arabidopsis arenosa. The sequence continues at coordinate 19,146,244 of LR999456.1, forward strand.
TGATCGTGTCCCCCTTTTCACCTGTTCTTATTTTATTACATTAGTAAATCTATGTATATATATATATATATATATATACGCTTCATATTATAAACATGAACTCTTAAATTTGCAGTTTCCGCTGTATTTATACAACATAAGAATTGTATACGCTCAAAAATACAATTTCTTAGATTATTTGTTAGTTTCTATATGCATTGTATCAAGACACTTAGATTATTTTTCTTATGAGATGGATATCTTTTGCAGACTTCTAAACTGCATTTTGCATAAATTACATTTCAGTTCGAGTTAGTGGTCGAAAATCCTTCAAAGAATTAACTATCGGAGTAAAAATGTATAGTTCTTATAAAATGACTTAAATTTGAATTTCGTAGAATATTTTCTGTTTAAAGCATGAGAAGAGAAAAATGTTTATCTTGTATCCAAAGAAAGAGGGGAGAAAAATGTTACACAACGTAGGTAGTTTCATATTTGCTAGTAGATATATATTTGGTAGCTCAGAATAACTGCATTCATTTTTGAAGAATGGTTAGTGTAACTGCATTCTTAAATTCAAACTAAAAAATATTTTCGTATACACACTGATGACTCTTAATTTGCCAAAAACAAACAACATGTTAATAATTGTAACAAATGGAACACAACTGTAGATGAAAAAAAAACTGTAGATGTCAGATAGCTTGTAGAATAGATGGCTTGCCAAACCCTCAAGATGCAAAATGCATTTAAAGTGAAACAACTAAAATGAACTAGAAGATCATGGTTCAAGTTTTTCTACTTGATTTCAATCATGGTTGATCATAAGGTATTATCAGACCTAAGTTTCGATAGTTAGTTTTAAATAGTGATATTTGAGTGTTGATTAGAGATTTCAGATTTATATATCATAAAAACAACTAGAAATGTGGCGGAAAAATTAATAATATAGAAAAATAGACAAAAGAATAGGAGTATATTTTTAAAAAATCATATACAAATGATGAATTGTGATTGTGTATTTAATTTGCCGGTGTTAATTACTTGCCAACCTACTTTTTGCTAAAGCATTTAATATCGTAGTTGACTTATTTTTGGTGACACATAGTTTTTTTTTCTAAACTTCAATTCAATTGGTGTGGTAGACTGATAGTGCACAATAGTGGAGATGAAAACTGAAGATATGTAAATCATTCCGGAGACCAAAGAATGAAGCATACAAAAGTTAAGTTCAAATTTATTTGTGGCCTCAATATCTGTACAACTTTTATCAAAGAGAGATAAGGTGAATTAGGAAATCGATTGAAACATTCGGATGATGTTCTCCAATTGACTAATGGAGGATGGAGTCCGAATCTTAATCCCATAAAAATCCAAGCATGGAACATTCAAAACATTATATTTACCATGTAGGCTCATGAACTTTGATGGTGCTTTACAACAAAACAGAATTAATTAGTAACCTTCTTTTTGTTTTGTAAACCTTAAATTCATTCAATCTCAAACTCCATCAAAGGAGGAGTCGATACAACCTAACAGACCAGCTTTAGCCAAAGCAACAACCTCAGAGTTTTCGAACGAGGAACAAAATGAAACAAAATTGAAACAAAACAAACCTTAAGCGAATAGATATCCGATAGAAAGCCTTCCAATTCATTATCATGGGTCATGGCCATCGGCATTGAGTTCTTGACAATCCGAGTGACAGGCCAGTCTTGAGACACCCAAAGCTAAGTAACACTATAAGTTAAAAAAATTCCTCCGGCTCTATAGTCATGGATCTTATCACCAAAATGTCAGCACTAAATGTTTCTTCATCTAGTTCGCTTTATTCAAGTTTAATTTGGGCTATATTTTTTCTGTAGATTTTTGAGTTACCACGGATCAAGAGATGATGCAGAAGCTTTCCATGTATGTGGTTTGTTTAGAAAATCAGGAATGAGTTTGGTCTCCTTCTAGGCAGAATTTTACTTTTTTTTTTTGCTTTATCTTATTTCATATCATCTTAAGTTTTTTTTTTTAAAGAAATTACAAATCGATCTCATTTTCATTTAACCATACAATAATATTTCTGGCTAAAGATTTAAAAGGCAACACAAAATGCAAAAGTTTGACATTTTTTTTTTTTTTTTGCTAAGAAAAAAAAAAAGTTTGACATTATTTTTTGTAAACTATGTATCATCGATTTAGATCTTCGAACTTTCTTTGACAACTTAACGATCAAAAATGAATATTGTTTATAGAAGTTTTGAATAGGTCATGTACTTATGTGGAGATTAAAAGTTATATCGTATATGTATATATGGCATTTTCCCAAAAGCATAGTATAGTATACACACACATTCAATGTGGTTGATACGGTTGATGAAGGAAAATAATTGTGATTGATACGTATATCTATGATTGTTTTCTCACAAAAAGAAAACTTCATAAAGAACAAAATCAATCATAAAACATTTCTATAAAATAAAATTTGGTTGCTTAATTTGGATATTCATCTATTTAGTAGCTCTTCGTTTAGTTTAGTTTTTTTTCATAGAGTTGTGGAGAAAGATATCTTATACACAAGATTATTTTTTTACATAAAAATGGCGTCGCAAAACTCAAAGCTTCACTTAGTTGTTTTCATGATCATTGTTTCACTCCTTGCTAACAGTGCACAATCCACTCGTAAGATTTATTTTCCTATCTTTATTTTGTTTATATATAGAACTAACATTATACCCATATAAATTAATGACTATGTGATTGTTATATTTAGTTTATAAATTACTAACAGAGAATTATGATGACGATGGTGATAATTTTGTAAAATGATCGAACAGGAGTTATGGATGATAACTTTCCAGAATGTGAATTCAAAGGACCATGCCGAATGAAAGATGATTGTATCGCGACTTGTGGAGGCAAACCTAGTCGTGCTTTGTGTATTCCTAATCCTAGTGTAGACACCCTTCAATGTTGTTGTCTTTCTAACTAATTTTTTTGGAATTCTTAGTTTCTACTATTGAAATAAAAATGTTCTACCAAATAAAAATTCAATTGTGCCATTTAATACTTTATCAAATTTTCGTCTTTAAAAATGAATTAAATTTCATGATAATTTTTAATTTATTTTATGTTAACAGAAAATTTTCGAATATCATGTAAATGTTGCTATATGGAGAAAATTTCCTTCACCTATGAAATTATAAAGTTTTGAATTTGACCTGCAAATCGGATCGATTATTTTAACACACTATATGTAACCAAACATAACAGGCATTGGAATAATGAAATGGGTAAATGATTTTTTCACACCAAAGAAATATGTACAAAAAAACGGGCATACTCACAAACCATGACCTGAAGTAAAAGTACCAAACATTCACACACCAGACTTTAACCATTCCATCCATGTTTTTCGACCCCAAAGAGCTACTCTTGTTCTTATCGTCATCATCAAAGTAAATCACCTTTCTTCTCTTTTTTTAACGGTCGTTTTGGGAGCTGCCTCGGATGAATGAATCCCGCCGCTGTCCCCCGACAAATGCTTGTTTCAGTCGAGAGATCGGGCCCATTAATCTTCCAGCTTTCTGCGTCGAAAGAGTGTTTATTAGTTTGATATATACGTTTTAATCATGGAGGTTCAAAAAATGGTTGTCCTATACCTCGTTTCCAATGCTTGATTCCCACCTTTGCTGCAAAGTCTGCCACCTCTCCTGTTGCCAATGTTGGCCAAGAATCACAATTCCCATTACAGCTGCAGCTATGCAGATGGACCAAACAGTGTTAGTTTCTTTTGCTTGTGCAATCAAAGACGCAGCGCTTCTTTTCCACCAGGCTTCTTCGCAAGGAGGCACGTTTGCTACCTCATGCTTATCATCATCTTTAGTAGGATTCAGATCAGGTGTAACATCAGATGGAGCGACTGGCTCGGTCAGTTCTTGAACAGGTTCGTTCAGTTCATACACGTGTGACCCACCAATAGCTCTTTCATCGTCCAGAGAAGTAGTCATAGCTGTCGTGTAAATGTTTTCATCTTTGTTGCCTTTCTCGTCGAAAAACTCAAGTCCTCCAAAATCATCAGATAAATCCAACCCTTTGAGAGTCAAATCACCTTCTTCCTTGCAATGAGTCCCGGTTTCAAATCCAAAATCCATCTTCTTGCTAGCCTCGATTAGCTCACTAGTAGGAGGAGGTTCAAGCTGACCACTTGGTGGGAAAACAAAGTGGCGAGACATGTATAAAGGATGAGATGTCTCAGCTTCGTAACAAGGAGTAACAACATCCTTGTGACCATCATCTTTCAAGTCAACAACTGGTTTAGGACCAGGAGAAGCAGCGTAAGCTGAAGCAGTAAGAGAAACAACTTCCCAATCATTTCCACGCGTAGCTGCTTCATCTTTGTCAGCCATTTTTCAAGGGGAACGCCTGTTAATTATATCACTACAACAAACTAAAAAACAAGAATAATAGTATTAGCTGATCCAATAACAAAAACCTATATATGTTCATTCCCATCAGATATAATAAGCAAACACTTAGTGAAAGAAGCTAAGTAAAAATGGTGTCCTGAGATATCTAATGAATATGCCATAGAAGATCAAATTTATTTATCAACATATTCGTTTCTGAAACTCAGACACTATATTTGTTGATCTAACCATGGATCATCAGGAGGTGGTGATGAATTTGCAAAAAGAAAACCGCCCAATCAAAGCAACATATATTCCAATACACTTAAACCACGAAATTGAAACCCAGACTAGATGAAACAGAGCGATCTGAATAAAAGGATCAATCGTTGACGGAGACAATTCCAAGGAAGACGAAAGAATCGGATATACTTACACAGTCAAGTGAAGGAGATGAGAGATCTGTTGCGATAAGATCAATTATGGAGGACAAAGTATGTGCCGACGAAGAAGAAGACGAAGATGATGGTGATGGTGATGGTGATGGTGATGAGACGACGATTGCAACCAAAAACCGCCTCGATTACGCTGCAAATGAAATTTACCAAGAGAATTTCTTTTATTTTATAATAATAAAGAGTTGTTCTCTGGGAAGCAAGACGATAACCGGGAAATTAGTAGCCCGGTTTCATTTACTCCCGACGACCTTGCTATTTGACCGGCCCTAGTAGGTAAAAGATAAGGATTACGAGAAGGAAAATATTGATTGACTCGTGATTGTTTTTTTCCTGAATTTTAGTTCATTTTGTAAATCATTTGATAAAGAGTAAATTTACAAATGTATGACAAATTAAATTTGATGATATATGTTGGTGTGTGATTTAGTACCATCCGGTTAACTTAATAAGAACCATGAATAAACCGAGTAATCGGAAACGATTTGTTGGACTCGGCCCAATAAGGGGTATCCATTTATTTTAGACTTCATTGTTCTTCCTTTTAATTTACTTTCTTTGCTTAATCCATATTGTCTTTCACTTGTGAGAAAGAGTGCTAGATTCTTTCCTAGAGTTGAAAGCGTAGTCGGTTTAGATCACTTAATGTTTGAGTGATATAAATTTTGGTTACTCGGTATCCTTACATCGATTACTAGTAAGGAAATCACTCATAGCCGAATCCCCAATTCTTTTGTGTAACTTAGCTCTCTGCATCAAAAAATTTTGTTTTAAAAACGCAATAAAATGTAGTTAAAAGATTAACAAATACTTTTTTTTCAAAGTTAAGTGGATAAGCAAGGTGGATACATAAATTATAGTCTTACAGAAGAAAAAAAAAACCATCATGTTTAAAACTCAATAGTATAATATAGATTAACAAAACATAATTAGATATTGAACAAGCCAGGCTTGATAATAACTTGAGCATGAACCCCTTTTTAACTGGAACCAGCGGGTGTCTTAATTAGGTTCATCGTCTGATTTAGAGGCGGAAGGAGTAGGAGTGCCTTGTACACCAATCTCATCGATGCTTTGCTCGTGCTCGTGCTCATTGATCCTGCATCCCATGTCGTCATCTAGTGAAACCAATACAAAGTCAAGGAGATTACACAGGTTATGTAAATGAATTGTTGATCCAAAATCCACAGATGATGGTAAATTCTATATACAACTCTCTCAGATATATGATCATAATTTCAACGTATATCCTAATAGAACCAACTTTCCTGCTATTAGACTAATAGAGAAAGGATATTCTTTGTGATGAAGGAGTCCAACATTGTCTGGAACCTGGATTGCTGTAAACACACATAAGAAAAAGTATATAAAGATCGATGTAACTCATCATAAGCCTAAGAAGATGAACAAAACCCACCATTTGCTGCAAAAGATTTTGATCCACATTGCCGTCAGCTTCAAGTATAGATGAGTAAGTGATGGCATCATACACAAAGCCTTCATCTTTCATCTCTCTCATCATTCTTGCAGCCTCCTTAAACATTCCAGCATGTGCGAAACATCCAAGAAGAGTATTGTAAGTTATACCGTCAGGCTTAACCCCGGAATGCTTCATCGTTTCAAACAGTTCTATAGCCCGCTCTGGCACACCTGTTCTAGCAAACCCATTCAAGATGATATTATGCGAATTCACATCCGCGATGCAGCCCTTCTCTTCCATCTTTCTAAGCAACAAATTAGCTTCATCTATCATACCAGCCTTCACCATCCCTGACATAAGCGCATTGTAAGCGTAGACATCAAGAGCACTTTCTTCTTGGTCCTCCTGCTTCATCATCTCATTGAAGAGATCCATGAGCTTTCCACGCTTCCCAAAATGTTTGATCATGACCGAATAAACTCGACAACTTACAATTCGGAAATTCTCTTCTTCTTCCTTAGATAGCTCATTTCCTGCCTGGTTTCTTATCGACTTTATGAATCTGTAACACGCTGGAGAAGTTGGAAGGTCTTCCTCATCCATCTCCTCAAGAAGCAACAGAGCTTTCTCCACTTTATTTCTTTCACAAAAGCCATTTATAAGGATTGCGTAAGTTAATCCAACAGGGGAAACACCATCAGCCTTCATCTCATCAAACAAATAGCTCACTTCTGAATCAGGTGCTTTGGACTCAAATAGAGTCATAATCAAAGCACTGTACGAATAAGCTCTATGCATGAATGTCCACACACCCGCGACCTTTGTTAACAGCTCCACTCTACCTATTTTGCTTAAAATGGGCCTTTTGGGATTAAATACCTTGTGGTCGTGGGGTTTTGATCGTCTGGCGAATTAATTTGATTTTTGATAAAATGATTAAATCTATATAAATATAGTTGACATCCAATTTTCTGCTACTTTACATTAGGCAACAGTGAAATACAAAATAAAGTAATTAACAGAACCGGTTTCTGCCTGAGTTACAGACCAAATTCAAAAGGCCAAAAACAGAGCAGACAAGACAAGTTACCAAGCCTAAAAGAAGTCAAGGGAGAGCTCATCACAGCAAACAAAGGAGAGTTTATGGCGGCCAACAAAGCCTACAGAAATGAGGACAAGAATGCGTGGGTCTGCGATCATTGCAAGAAGAGAGGATATAGCAAGGACAAGTGTTGGATTCTCCATCCTCATCTCAAACCAAGCGAGTGAAAGCTACTGAGGAGAAGGAGGGAGCAGCCATGAGTGACAGCAGCTTCTCAGTTCGTGAGGAGGTCTGATCTGGATGTCCTCATCAAGGCCCTAAAAGACTCATCTAGTAACTCTTTCCAAGCTCTTAATCACAATAGGCCTTTGATTGTTGATTCAGGTGCTTCTCACCATATGATTAGTGATGAAAACTTGATTAGCAACATAGAACCTACCTTTCAAAATGTGGTTATAGCAAATGGAGAAAAGGTTTCAATTAAAGGGATAGGTGATTTGAAGTTGTTCGATAAGAAATCCAAATGCTTTTACATACCAACATTTACTTCCAATCTCTTATTAGTTAGAAAGGCAATCTCTGATTTAAATTGCTTTGCTATTTTTGGACCTAATGAAGTATTCTTTGCTTACACTTCACGGCACAAAATCAATTTCAGTATGATAAATTAAGTATTGACTAACGTACTTGACAAAATAGTCAATGCCTAAACAGAAAAGTTGACAAAATAATGCCTAATCACATGAATTGACCAAATATTCCAAGTTGACAAAACTAGTCACTGAGGTTCTTCGATTTGGAATAGAAAATTCTATAGAGTTTCATGATCAGAGGTTGCTTCTTTGGCAGAAAATAATGGAGTTCAACAACTTCTCCACCTTGTAAATCCAAAGTCAGATACTCTATGCAACATTGCTCTATGAGGCCATCCACAATGGTTTCAACATTCAACACCATGTTTTTTATTTTTTAACACTCCATATCATTTTTCTTTTCCACCTAATACTCAACACTCATTCAACTTTTATCATCTACAATAGTTTTGTTCAATAAAATTCAACTCCTTACCCACCATATTTTAATTTCATTTTTTATTGTTTTCTAATGACATATTAATAACAATTATCGATTAAAAATAAATTAAAATAATATAAAAATAAATAAATAAATAATTTTCTTTTGCAAATAATAAAAACAAAAGGTAATCATTATAAAACAAATAAAATTACGAAAATTTTGAATAAAAATAGTTGGGATCCATTAAACAAAAAAAAGTGTTTAATGAATAAAAATAGATGATTGGTATATAATTGAAAAATTCTACAGATAATGGCGTTTTTTCTCTGAGCCCAATGAAATGAGACTACTCTATTTATAAATCATTAAAATGCTGAATTTTGATAAAAAATTTATTTATTTTAAAGTAGATTTCTATCAAATAATTGCGATCAAATTATTAGGACAAATAAAAATCAGCAAATTTATTTTCTTTATGTGCGTGGACCACACACAGAAATTTGATCCTCTCATACGCTGACATGTGGCAGCGCATGACCCATATTTTTTTATTCAACACATTATTTACCATGTGTACTCTTCTTTAATTTCAACTCTCTCGTTATAGTGATTAAACTGTTGATTTTTTTTTTCAACTGACCATTGTATGTGGTCTGAGCTCAACAAGATGCTTCAAGCTGTTCACTTTTACTCCATTCACTGTGTATACTTGTTCCAAGCAAATATAATTTCTTCTCAAAACACTAAAAAAATGTTTGGTTAAAGGCTCAAAAACAAGTACAACATTAAGAGTTACATGAAGATGTTCCAAGTGTTCGTAATAACGGTTGGTGTCATGTCTCAATACCTATATCAAGAAACAAAACTTACTTTTAGGCTAACAATCCATAGTGTCAAAGGAGAAAACCATTTAGAACGCTTGAAGGTAAAAAAATAACATACCTTAGAAAGCATGACCAGCTCTCCAGCCTCTAATTCCTTTGCCTCGGTTTCAGTTGTACATAAGAGAACACACATTCCTTTGCCTCAGTTTCAATTGTACATAAAGAGCACACACAGAGAGTTCATCACCAACATCGTTAATGTAAGCCTTGCTTGAAAGACACAAAAACTAAACCTCTAAGGACGGTTGAACTTTTTTTGCACCTCGATGTGGTGTCACCTGATATTAGAATAAATAAAAAAATGTATAACAAAGTAAACAATTTATACAGATGGCAAAATGTATAAAAGATAATAATTAAAAAATGTGTAGAAAAGTCAAACATCGGCTTTAACATGACATCGCACTCATGCACTTCTCCGCTTCTTAGAAATTTAAATCAACAAAGATTTCTGGTTTCTTAAAAGAAGCTAGGTATCAGAAATCAATACGCTCTTCTCTTCGAAAAGGAACTGCATCAAAAAGATAAGTTAACATATATGAAGAACATTTAGAGAAAGATTAGTATCATTACATCTCCCATCTTTTCCTATGGCAATGCTGTCAATTGCAAGCATTATGTCAAAAGGGCACATAATCTTGTGAGCACCCGAGAGGGAGCTGATTCTCTTGATTTCTACTCCTGTCATTGTGGACCATTTTGGACAAGTTACGAACACCTACGTTTAGATTTAACTTCAGCATCAATCTCTTAAGGCAGAAAGTTGTTGACTTTCTTTAGAAGAAAAAGAAACTGCATCACAATGCATGTTGGAATTACAGAGCTGCATAAGACCACAAAGTAAATGTTAGAGAAATCCAATTTAAAATTGGACATAAGCACAAAGCAGTTATGCACAACTTATTACCCAATATAGGCCTGAAACACATCAAAATCAATACTCTGTAAAGCAACGCCGATAACCGGGAAATGGGTAGACATTCCATTTACTGCCGACGACCTCATTGTTTGACGGGCCGTAGTAGTAAAAAATATAAAATTATGATTGGAATTTTGGATATGATTATGACAAGGAAAGAATGACTGACTCGTGATTGACTTATATTCCTCAATTAAGAAAAATCATTTGATAACGGTAAATTTACTTATGTATTTTTTTTTTAATTTACTTATGTATTGAAAAATTAAAAATTTGATATATACAAATTCGCTGTCAAAGAAATTGATATATACAATTAAGAAAAAATATAGGTATATTACATAAGCAAAGTTAACTTTATATATATATATATATTTCCCCCAAAAAAATTAAGTTGCTATTTTTCTAATTCCTCGTATCCAGCTCCCCATTGTTTCATTCTCTTCGAAGCTTGTTCCACCTGAAATTTAAGGGGGTAAAGAGAGTAAATAGTAAAACATTTATATCATTTCTTCATTGTGTGATTGTAAAATACCTCTTTGTTCCAATTGGTTATGTAATCATGTACAAAAGGATGAGAGTCTGAAGACTAGTCCCACATATCATACCAATCCATATCCCCTGATATTTTTATTAAACCATAGTACAAAATAATTTCATCATAACCGCATCAAAAAAAGTAGACCGGTGGTTAGGAGTGTGTGTATGTTTTTTTTACCTGTACGCCAAGTCTTGTTTTATAGCCTAGCAAAAACCCTAGAGGTAAACCGAAAGCGTAGTAACAAAACAAGTTGATATAAGCCACCGGTGCTTGCCATCCTCCTCCTACTGCACACCTGCTCAGTCCACAACATCTTCACTTCATTCACCAAAAATTCAGCTTTCTTCACATATAATAAATCTTAATTAAAAATTACCTGATATAACCGGTTGTAAACTGTTGAGAATCATCGTTTATACCGAGAAGGTACGCAAGATCAGCTACTGCCTTTCTCATCTCTTCGCTCTCCGTAAAAATCACAGCAAAGTCATCTTGTTATGAGAATTACTATTGCACACACTACTCCAATGATGAGTGACTCTATCACCGTTACGATCACCGAGTATTTCGCAGCTCGTGGATGTCCCGATCCTAGCTCATTCGACACCCTAACACTGAAGAAACATATCGCATATAAATCTATCGCCTTCTCTTAGAAAGAAAATATTGCTTTGGTCTTTTACCTTATAGCTGCATTGATTCCTATGAACAACATTCCTTCCCATCCATTAATGTTCATACTGAGAAAGAAAAGTGTTTAGCAATCAGAAAAAATGTAAATCTTTGATGTGAAGGGATCTAACGGTTAACCAGATTGAGAGAGATCCAACGGCTATGACAGGGTCTTCAAGATGTCCGGTTAAGACAATGATCGTCATGAAGTACCATATCTCAAGACAAAGCATAACCGCAGACGCAAAAGACAGTTTCAGAAACGGCCAAACGTCTTTAAACGCTAGCCAAGACAGCCCTCGCCAACCGTCTTTACACCAACCTACAACATAAACGACCTGCGCGATCGCGATTCCCCAAGCGAGACATCAAACGCAGCCGCTGCACCGTTTAGCCCCCACTTGAAAACGTTTATAAAGAGGTAGAGGATGAAAATGTGAAGAGTCAAAGCAAAGAAACCGATCCAGGCCATGATCCCGACTTTGCTCTGTGACTGGAGAAACTTCTGAGTTGGGAAATTGATGGCGAGCGCAAACATTTGAGGGATGATTTGTGTTGTAAATCTGCCAGAGATCTCTGCAATTTCCGGTTCTTGGCCTAGTAAAATGAGAAGAGGAGTTGCGTAGATGTATAGTGGAAGCAAGCAGATGGAAGTTCCCAGGAGGATAAGCCATGAACGCTGCATATAAACGCCTAACATATCCATTTGTCCCGCTCCAAACGCTTGCCCGCATAGAGTTTCCAACGCACTCGCCATTCCCAGCTGCAGTTTTTCCTTGAAAGTTAGAGAAAACACAAAAAAACAGAGGAGGGAAAAGCAGAGGATAAGGTTACTTAATCACCAAGAAACCAAAGAGAAATTGGAGACGACGGAGAGAGCGATGGCGACGGCTGAGAGCTCAAGATCGCCGATATGGCCGACGAAGATGCTTGTGAAGGAGTTGACACCGTAATTGCAAAGAATATTGAAAGCTATTGGTGCAGCAATTTCCCAAAGCTTGGACGTTTCGATCACACAGACAAGTTTAGCATCTCTAAAGCTTTGAATCGGAGGAAAATCGGCGTCCGGTGGTTTCTCCGAGCAGAGTTGACGGCGCGTGATGAAGCTTTGTCGTCTCATGCTCTGTTTCGAAGACAGAGACTTTGACGAGAAGCGGAGAGGAAGGACCGCTATCGATGGCGTCATCAGCTGCTAAGGCGATGGTTTGTGGTAATGGTCCGGCAGAGGATGAGGATCTTCTCTCCTCTCGAACCGGGATTTCCATTTTCTCCGGTTGTGGCAATCTTTATCTTATTTTTTATTTCTCTACGTGGGGAGGATTAGAGACATGAGGATTGAAAGCAAACAAGACAACAGATTCTTTTTTTATGTTTGTTCTTGTAATTTTCTTTTTCTGGTTTGCCTAAGATTTAGGTTAGCCGTGGAGAAGAAGAAGAGAGAATCTAGCATTCGTTTAAAAAAAGATTTTGAGTAATTGTGACCGTTAATATAGTTAAAAGACACGGGTTTATTGATTACAATCACGTACGTAAGTGATTCTCATGGAATTCTACAAGAATTTACAAATATGCCATTAGAAGATTATCAACGTGACAAAGAACTTTCAAACTAGGATAAAGACATAATCCATGGTTTAAACTGTTGACGGTCGATTAAGTCAAGTAGTAGCTGGGTTAATGGGTCCATTAAGATTGAGATGCCGAGTAAAAAGTTTACATTTGACAATAATTCATTCACTGACTTTGATTATATTGGAAACACGATTAGTAATGAGTGAGTTAAAATCTTGGTCATGTGACTCATGTATGCTGGACTAACGCTCATCCCTTTTTTAATGGGAAATAAGAAATTAAGGTTTCAATCTCATAAACCAACAAATACAGTTTAAACTAATTAAACCCTCTTAGAGAGCAAAACTTAAACATTTAAGGCCGGTTTTGACCAAATCATCTTAAATTGATCAAGGAGAAGGTCTACCAAAAGACGACCGTGAGCCAGGGCTAGACAATCCAGTGTTGAGATCCGAACAGCCACGACTTTCGCTACAGGTTGTGCCACTCACTCCTCGGTATGAATCGCCGGAGACAAGAGCTTGAATCAATTTAGGCGGTGGAGGAACCGTCACCTCCACAACTCCTTCAAGCATCTTCACACCATTCCCATCGCTGGCCTTATCTCTTCATTGTCTTGTATGCACCATATCGCCACGTTGCCATCCTGTCACCTCTTCAATGTTATATTCTCGGTTGAGTCTAGAGTCGACCACAGAGTCCACATTTCCTTGTATGATTTCACGAGCTGCCCATGGTGGAAAGAACCTGAAAAGGGAAACATTGATTCAACGTACGTATGTTTTTCTCCCTCACAATTAATTCGAATAAAGACATTCTTTAAATACCATTTCTCTGGTTCTGTCTCTTTCTCTCCCAGTGTATCGCTATTAACAATAACATTTCTTCGACCACCGATCAGCTCGAGCAATGTCATTCCAAAGCTATACACATCAGCTTTTGTTGTGATGGGCAAACCAGATATCCATTCGGGAGCCACGTAGCCCCATGTCCCTCTCATTGTGGCTAGAACTCGGCTGAAGTCACGGCCAAGGAGCTTAGCCAAGCCAAAATCAGATACTTTGGCGTTGAAATCACTGTCCAAAAGAATGTTCTCCGGCTTGATATCACATGAATAATACAGTCCCTGCATCCTTCATGCAGGTACGCGATCCCTTTGGCAGTACCTAACGCGATCCTGAAACGGGTCTCCCAGCTTAGCAATTTGGGGCTTGTTCTAGACAAATAGGTGCTCAGGGATCCTTGTGGCATGTAATCGTAGACAAGAAGTCTATGAAGATTCTCTAACAGAAACCCGAAGCCTAACGAGATTGACATGTTGGATGTTGCCAATGGTACATACCTCTGCCCGGAACTCGCTCTCCCCACTTCCAGGTCTTTCCACGCGTTTAACGGCCACAAAGGTAGAAGAACCAGGTACATGTTCCTTTGAAAACCGCCCCAAAACCACCGTGTCCGACCTTATCCGAGAACTCATTGTAGCTGTTTGAAGCTCCTTGAAAGAAAGGACCTTCAAATTCAACACAGCAAACCCATCTTCGTCTGTTTCCTCGTCTTCTTCCTCTTTTCGACTCCTCTTCAACAGAATCAATGGCACCAACAATGTAATCCCAAGAACTGAGATTGACCCAACAACGCTGCACAATATAATTATGGATTTAGAGATGTTTCCCTTTGAATTCCCTTTTTTTGGTTCTCTGATATACAATACGTCGTTACTAATTCCAGTCCAGGAGCTCGAATTCTTCAGGTTTATTGGCGACTCGAGTAGAATTTTGCAGAGATTGGAGTTCTCGTTATGATAAAAACCAATACAAGACGAGTTTCCCAAGCAGGTTTTGGCGCAAGAGCTCTTGCTTACCTGCAACCGCGTCATCTTCACATCGCCGTCGTACCGCAGATCACCAACCGCCTCAAAGTATCACTCTTTCGCCGGAATCACCATTTTCACGGCGGCATCCGTCGCTTGTAATCATCAGATCTCCACGCGTCGTCGTTCTTAGGCCGGAAACCGCGGATGCAGGCACAGGGCTTGAGCAATTGGCTGCTGCAAAACCCTAATTGACCACAGAGACTGTAAACGCGGCACGGACCCTCCGGCTGCAACCAGAACATGTTCCAGCTCTGCGTCTGTGGGTCCCAAGTGTACTGCTTCAGCTGGCCGTTGGCGCCGACCATGAACCGCGTCAGGCGTGGCTCGGAAACGGCGTCCAACGGTGGGACGATGTACCAAAACGACGCCGAGGGAGTGTAAGGGTTAACGAAATGGAACCTGTAGATGTACGGAATAGTCATCTCCGGAACGCCGACGAAGGCTTCTCCGGTCCAATTTCCGGTGGACCAATACGGTGTGGCTCCCTTGTAAACAAGCTGGAACTCGTTGAAGCCTGGACTCAGTCTGAGGGAGTAAAATCCCGGCGAAGGATCGAACAGAGTCCGCCACGAAGTCATAGCCGTTAGACCGGTGACATTCATCCCCGGAAGCCACGTGTCGGTCGGGTTATCAAAGCTCTGCCAACCGGAGAGCCGTCGTCGTTGATCAAAATCAGATTCCCGGTTTCAGAGAACCGGAAATCGGTTCCGGGTTCTTTGTTATCCGTCTGCCAAACGACGCCGTCACGGGAGTTTCTGACGATTAGGTGTCCGGTGGAGGTGAGCTCGAGTGTGGAGGAGTCAGGATCGGAAACGGGTCGGATTCGATTGGCGACCCAACGTGGGTGGGAGTAGGCATGGAAGCATAAGAGATACCCAAATACCAATTGGAGGAACCATTGGTGGTGCTGAAGAATCCAAGCCGGAAAATAGATTTGAAGCTGAGAATCGTATGGTTTCCTTTGATGATAACTTTGTGTGTTTCCACAGAAGAAGATAGTGGAGGAAGAAGGAAGAGGAGAAGAAGAAGAGGAAGATAAGTAATACATGATGGCATTGGGTCTTGTTCTTGTTCTCGGGTGGGTTAGTGTTTGGCTGGTGTTGTTGATGATATTTTCTCGGTGGTGATACTGATAGCCATTGGAAAGAAACCTCCAAAAACAAAAGCTCTCTTTCTTTGAAATGTGGAGAGAATTTTTGCAAGATAATTCTGTAAAAGCTGTGACAAATGATCTCCAAAAAGTAAATTCACTCAAAAAAGGTTTTGGAACTATAGTCCCTACGCCAAAGTTACTATATTAACCCCCACTATTAAAAAAGCCACCGGCAGGTCCACATAAACAAAATCTTCATTGCTTTAACTACAAAGCTTTGATCGCTAACAATACAATATTACAATAAACATGTTCATTTGAATTAGTTATAAGACAGTCTTTTTAGAATTATTTAAGCAAATCAAATGTTTTTGTTCAAATAATATTTTCTATTTTAGGTAAAAACAACGAAGGTCTATGAATAATATAAGGGAAGGGCAGAATAGGAATTAAGAAGAATGGAGAAAGGGCGGTGGCAGACATAAGTGTCTAGAAGTCAAAGCAGTGACATCTTTTTCTCTTCTTCTTAAATGACGATTCCTAACTTCTTCTTTTTTGATTATTTCTAATTAATTATTTTATGCAGCAGACAAAAGGGGTTATCAAAGAATCACTTTTTTTTAATATATATCGTACACACGACAAGACTAGTCGCATGTGGATCAATTTTAGTATTTGGAATATTCATTTTTTTTTCCCCCCGTAAATATTCATTTTCTCTTTACACTATGGAATTATTCTATATCCAAATCTAATTGAATCTCTCTCTTTTCTTTAAAACAAAGAGGATATTCAAATACTACTCTCATCTACGAACACTGTGAACGCTAATAATGATCATTTTTATGGTGTTCTATTAAAACAACATAATAATATGTTTGGTAAAAATAACAAATGAAAGAGTTATTATGATTCCCAGATCAGGGAATTTACGGTTTACCCAATCATGCTTCATGCTTAAGATAGAATCATGGATCAAGACAAGAGTGAACATGATTTTGGAGATGCAAACAATCAAAATACTGAAACGGTGGTCCATTCTTCTCTATCACACCCCGAGATCACACACGAACAAGAAGAAGCTAGGTAATATTTACATTTGTTATGTACTTTCTATATGATCGCACAACGGCAGGAACATAACCATTTCGACAAAACTAAGTGGAAAATGTGGAGACCCAACACTTATGTGTGAGGAAGAAACAAAATAGATGTATGCTAATTATGTAGTAGACTAACCAAACAAATCGCCACACCTTTTAAACTTTCAAGCCAGGGGATAGTAATGATGCTAGTTCAGACAATCATCAAACACAACTTCCTGTGTTTAAAAAAAACAGAATGTTAGTTAGTTGCCAAAATGTGCATTTATAAACCCTATCTACGCAACCATCAATGGTAGATCTAACTACGAATTTCCCAACTTTAATTCCTACTAAATCCATAAGCGAACAACAGTAAAGTGCAATTCTTTGATCATCAAGACGATTGTTTTGAAATCAATCGATCTGCCAAAGAAAGCTCAAGCAGGAAACACACCTTATCACATATTGGGCATCTATCGCTTCTTTCAATCCACTCCAGAAGACAAGAGAGGTGAAAATCGTGCTCACACTTTGTCGTTAGTCTTGGATTCTCAACATCATAATCTGCATAATGCAATCCACGACTCTGTTTAGCTTTAATAAAACCAGAGTTAAAGAGATTCTTTATTCAACGATCTTGATTTCTTACCTTCAAAGCAAATAGGACAACATTCCTCCTCTTCATCTACCAATATCTTCAATCCTTTCTGTTTAGAGAAATCTGATTTCCTCGGTGAAAGAATGACTGAACTGGCTTGAGTTTTACAGTCTGGTTCCCCAAGATCTTCACATGTCGCTAGCGTTTCAAAACTGCTTCCACTCATCCTTCCTTTGATGGAGTCAGAATCTGTGCATTGTGGTCGCCCCAAAAGCAAATCATATGGAAGAGGAGCAGGAGCGCAAAAGGTGTCAGGTATAGATGTCTCCAAACCTATATCAACCAAGAGGCCTGTGGTGAAAGCTGATCCCACACCAGCCCGGGCTCCTGAAGGCCCGAGCTCTTCAAAAGATTCTGGACACTGCGTAACAAACTAATTTTTAGTAAATAGAAACTTTGTTCCTTTTGACATGAGAATGTAGAGTGTTACAATCAAATAACTGTAGATGATTCAGGTGACATTTTTCACAAACATAGCAGCTTAACCATAACCTCTAGTAGTCTACTATTGACTTCTCAAGCGAGATTGTTATAAAAAAAACTAAAATCATAATCAGTTGTGCAAAGAAACACAAGTGGAAGATGGTGAAAAGGATTACTGACATAATAGTAAACAGGTGTTCCAACAAGATGCGACTTCCTCGAAGAACTACAGCAACCTCCCATTTGCACCAACTAAAATATTTAAGCAAGAGTTGCAAACAAGAGTCCTTGAAGCATTTTACAGATGCACTGCAGGAAAGGAGAGTGAATTGTGAGAAGAAGATTATGGGTCAGAACAACGATTTCTTGAATGCAACAAGATTAATCAAAGTACACTAAAGAAACCCCAATAACAAGTGATTATTACACAGTGTTAGTAAGGAAAATGACAGAGAAAAGATTATTAGATGCCAAAGTTATCCATAAGAAACACAAAGGTATGGGAAAGTTCCTTATGCTCTGTCTAGTGTCCCCAAAACAGCTGAAAGTTGAATTTTACAAGAATGTGACATTATATATTCTGAAAATAACCTTTAGGATTGAGCAACGAAAAGAGTGACCCGAGCAAAAACATTTTCACATTTCAGCCAAATTTTAATCAAATACAAGACAATAATCTTCAAAATTGGTAACACCTCTGATACGTAATTCTACCACAAGATCGATCGCATATATACCCAAAACAGCAACAAAACAAAAAATAAAGAGAACAGAAAAAAAAATATACACAACATGAACACGATTCTCAGCCAAATCCCTAACACATAAACAGAGTAAGCACATCTAAAATCAAAAACTACAAAAATACGTGAACCCTAAAATTGAAGAAGCGGAAACGACTAAAAAAGAAAAACGAAAACCGATGAAAGCAATAACGAAGATAACCTGAGATGTCGCCGATTATGCGGTCCTTCTCCGGTGATGAAAAGCGAGAAGAGGAAATGGTGGAGAGGGAGGGTTGCGACACAGAGCGAGCTCTCTTTTTCTCTAGTCTAATTATACTGTAACCCCACTTGATTAGTTTGCCTAATTAATATTCTCCTCTCAGTCTCTGTCATTAAATACCTTTAAATATTAGTATTATTTAATCGGAACAACTAGTCCGACGTCGGTTAAAGAGACGGGCTAATCATTGGGCTCTTGTTTTGAAACATGGGCTTTAAACATTTAGACCATGGCCATTATAAAGAAGGTGTTAAAATGTCAACAAACCCTCTGTCATTTTCAGAGGCTTCAACTGCCGATGATTGAATCTTCCTTGTTAACCGTAACCTATATTGATTGACTTATAATCAAAGTAATTATATCTACCATTTCATTATTCCTCTAATCTGATTTCTTATCTATATCATCAGATGGGGAATTTGTTTTTTTTTAGTACAATGAAATCTAGTGGTATATTTTTTTTTTGTATCTTTGTTCTAAAAAAGAAAAAAAGAATACAAATTAAATGCGATTTTGATTATTGCATTAACAGGTATAGACCCGTCTGGCATTTATTAATATGGTGGCGGCTGAAGAATCGCTAACAGATAGATATTGATAAATTTCAAATCATTCCGGTAGATAGATTACGTCTGGCATTGAACTAATTATCCTCCTCATTTTCTTTGGCTGTATCTTTTGTTTGGAAATAAATATCATATTCTAAAAATCAAAAAAACTTACTGACAGATTTAGTGGATGTTCTTAAATACTAAAATTATGTAATAATAACGAATAATTTCCATGTACATGCTGTTTTGGTGCTTGTCCTTTAAAATCGTTTAAACCGAATTAAAGTAATACTACTATATACAGAGTATTTATCTATTTACAAATTGTGAAACCAACCGTTTTTTTTGTTTGTCAAAATTAACAATTATCGAAATTAAATCAAAGGAATATGAAACTTATTACAAATAATTATACGCATAAATTATCTTAGCTTGTCGGGTTTAAATTAGTGAATTAGAGAACGTCAAGTTGTACAGCTGGCGTCAATAAATACACAAAAACAGTCGTCATATGAAAAATTAATCAACGGAGAAAAAAAAAGAAGAGTTGAAATTGTAAAGTCAGTCTCTCCGACTCTTCCTTCCTTCCGTGTTCGCTATTGCTACACGTTCTCCACGAAATATCCGATGCCCAGTCGTCGGAGACATAGCTACGCCGGCGGATCTTCTCCTGCAACCACATCTTCTAACTACAGTAACACTACTTTCACCGATCGTTCCTTCCCTACCCCTGCCCGTACTCCCACCGACAAACCCAGCTCCATCGCTC
Source organism: Arabidopsis arenosa (assembly GCA_905216605.1). Taxonomy (NCBI): domain Eukaryota; kingdom Viridiplantae; phylum Streptophyta; class Magnoliopsida; order Brassicales; family Brassicaceae; genus Arabidopsis; species Arabidopsis arenosa. Next base: position 19,166,599 of record LR999456.1, read on the forward strand.
GTCGGATCTCCGGTATCTTCATCAGCTGCTTCACTCCTCCCGATCCCGGTATCGACCATTCAAAGTCATCTTCCGGTATAGTCTCTCTGATAACTCTTCAATTTCTGGATTTCACCGTTTGATCAGTAGATTCTAGAGGAAACAGTAGTTGATGATGATTTTATTTGGTCGGTCTTTATGTGAGTGAACAGACAATAATATCCGTAGTAGACGTAGCTCAACAGCAAGTGTACAGAGGAATTATGGAAATGCAACCGAAACAGAGTTCACCTTCGATGAAATCTACGACGCTACCAAGAACTTCTCTCCATCCTTCAGGATCGGTCAAGGCGGTTTTGGCACTGTTTACAAGGTCAAACTCCGAGATGGCAAAACCTTTGCTGTCAAACGTGCCAAAAAGGTTTGAATCCTTTCTAAGTCCTGTTTTTTTAATGGATAGTAATTGTCGCTATATACTAACTCATCTCAACATTGTAACTTGTTGCAGAGTATGCATGACGACCGTCAAGGTGCAGAGTTTATGAGTGAGATTCAGACCTTGGCTCAAGTTACGCATTTGAGTTTGGTTAAGTACTATGGATATGTCGTTCACGACGACGAGAAGATTCTCATTGTCGAGTATGTAGCCAATGGAACTCTTAGAGATCACTTGGATTGTGAGTGCATACATTCTACTATATATCTTCTTTTTTTATTATATAGTTCAAGCAAATCAATCAGTGTTCTCGAATGGAATCTGTTTGTAGGCAAGGAAGGAAAGGCTCTCGACATGGCGACTCGGCTAGATATCGCAACCGATGTAGCACATGCCATAACCTATCTTCACATGTATACACGTAAGTCCATTGTAAACCTAGCTAGATTCCTTCTTTTTCTTTTAGGTTCTTCCTTTGCAATTGTACTTGTTCTTTGTCTCATTTGTTTTGGATGTGTTGTAGAGCCACCTATCATCCACAGAGACATCAAATCTTCAAACATTCTCCTCACTGAGAATTTCAGAGCCAAGGTTGCTGATTTCGGGTTTGCAAGATTAGCTCCAGATTCCGAATCAGGAGCCACGCATATCTCAACACAAGTCAAAGGAACAGCAGGTTACCTAGACCCAGAGTACTTAACCACGTATCAACTCACGGAGAAAAGCGACGTCTACTCGTTTGGTGTACTGCTCGTCGAGCTTCTCACAGGTCGGCGTCCCATTGAGCTTAGCAGAGGACAAAAAGAACGCATCACCATTAGATGGGTAACTCTAAAATACTATCTTAGCTTATATAAGTAAGTATATATAGTATGACTTGTGTTTTGATTCGTTTAGTTGTCGTGATTTGATCAGGCGATCAAGAAGTTCACGAGTGGAGATACGATATCGGTATTGGACCCGAAGCTAGAACAAAATCCAGCGAACAGCTTAGCATTAGAGAAGGTATTGGAGATGGCGTTTCAATGTCTAGCTCCTCATAGACGTTCGAGACCAAGCATGAAAAAATGCAGTGAGATTTTGTGGGGAATTCGTAAAGATTATAGAGAGTTGCTCAACACAAGTCTTTGAGATTCTCTACGCCTTATATAATATGGTTTTGAAAAAACTATTATCATTTGTATGAATTTTAATTTGTCATACACGATTATTCTTGTACGAGAATTGTTGATTTGTAATTGATTTCTCTTTTGGAACATAATATAATATTAACGTGTATTTGGTGTTAATAAATTGAGTATTACCATTCACGTTACTATGAAAAAATGATTAGCTAAAAAAACCATTTTCGGGTCAACCTAATCTATAGCCATTACAACAGCATGTTGAGTTGTTGACATAGACTAAAAAGACAAAAGAAAAAATATCCTTTGAAAGTTTAAAGATAGACTTTTATAATATGTTGTTTTAAGTATTTAATTAAATTGTTAGAAATCATAATATTAATTAGTAAATTAAAATAGTTATTATGTAAACTCATTAATAAATTTTGAAAATTTGTAAAGTTTTTTAATAATTGTCCATAAAACTTGTTTTAGTGTTATTAGTATAAGATATTTCTCATTTTTATTTTAAAACGTGTAAATATCTCCTTGGAATCACGTTAATTAATTAAGTTTCCACAATTACTCATAAGGTATTACATCTATCACTGTCTTAAGTCTTAACACAAGCTATTAATATGACCAATCTCCGATCAGTGGAACGGCCTATATTTTTTCTATTATTACTTCTTGATACTCAAACTTCCACGTCATCACATAAAAAAATTGAGGGATCAAAGTATTTTTTTATTTTAAAAAATATTTTTGGAATTGAGCATTTTAATCACCAGATGCAGAGTTCATGATTTAAATCAACAAAAATAAACAATTGATGATTTAAATGATATTTTTTCCTTTTTTTCCCTTCCATTCCTCTATTACATAGATATTTTAATATGGTATTTAACTAACTGTCTATAGTATATACGATTATGATATACATAAAATATTATTTGCGATACTTTTTATATATGATAATAAATATGTTGAATTATTTCAAGACCATTTGATCTAATTATGAATGTTAAAGTTTATTATTCCGCGAAACATTGTATTCTTATCGCAGTTTATTCGTATCTCTAAAAATAAGAAATATATATATATATTACTATTATGGGATTTGAATACCTTCAATAGAGTATAATATGCCGGTTCAATTAATCGATATAAATTTAAATTTAAAAACGAGAGACCCTTTAATTGTTTTAAGTGTTTGTAATGAAATGAACCGTGACATATCTTAAACTTTCATTATACATGTTACTCTTTCTTTAGGTTTAATAAATGACTTGAATAAGGCAAAAAACTAAACTTTGAATTCAAATTTGATACATACTAAACTCCAGAGAAACAATCACATAAAACAGGGTAAAAACGAAAAAATGTGCGCTAAAATAATGAAATGTGCATAATGAAATCATAGAGAAACAAAAACAATGATGAAAAATAGTATCGACTAATTTATTGATTTTGATGATTTTTTTACTTTAAATTATTTTTGTTTAAGGTTAATGGTGTAATTATAGATGTTAAAGCTTTGAATATTCACTTTTAAGGATCATATTAGAATTAGGTTAAAGGATGGTGAATTTTTTAAGGAAGTTAAAGACTCTTTAAATATATGTTGATGATATTAAGAAGAATAAGCATTGAGATACATCAAAGTCGATAGGCAAATAATTTGAAAACCAAAACAATCATATAACCAAATACAACAGAGATGTAGAAAATCTTCCTACAAATGTTCCCGAACTAAACAAACAGACCAAATCCCCTTACCAACAAAAACAGACAATAACAATAAGGGAAAAAGACAGAAATGCCCTCAAAAGGCAAAAATATTTCACATGAGGGATTTCAAAGACCTTTCCTTTACGGGCTTCCTTGCTCTCTTCATCGTCTTCTTCATCATTATCATCTTCTCTTTATTTTTCTTCCTCCCATGATCACTTTCTTGATCTTGTTCCATTACGTCATTATAATCCTCTTCCACAAAATCAAACTCATCAAAACTAACACTCCCACCTCCAAACGCCGCCGTTTTATGACCCTCTTCATCACTACTGCTACTAGTGCTACTTCTACTCTTTTTATTCTCGCTTATAACCATCTTCTCGTCGTCGGAGCCGCCTCTTTTTCTCCCCCACCGTGGCCCGAAACCAGAGTAATAATAAAACTCGTACGGATTCTTCAATGCGGGAGCGGAAGCTTTCTTGCCCGAACCACGTGGCCGTCCACGTTTAGGCGGCGCCGGAATTGTTACAGCCACTTTTTCATCATCGCCGGAGGTTTTGACCGGCGAATTAGGCTCGCGAGCTTCAGATTTCTTGTCATAGCTATCGCTCTGATCCATTGGGTCTTCAACTTCCGGGGATATATCGTACTTATCCTCCGCCGCATTGAGATTAAGCTTCTCGACGGAGACAAGACTGTGATTACTTCTCATGGAGCTGTTAAATCTGGACGATAATTAGAAGACGATTAAAAGAAAGATTGAAAAATTGTAACCGGGTCGCCCGGCATTTCGATTCGGGCGAAATTAAATTACCCGATTATCAAAAATACGACTAAAACCCTAAAAAACACCGAAGCTAACGAAGGAAGCAGACATAGTCGATAATTGGGAAGTGGATTGGAGTGAAGAACAAGATGGATAATTACCTTTGAGCAGCGCCATTACAATCTCCCAAACTCACATTCCCATTGAAGCTATCTTCTTCTCCATTGAACTGAGTTAACGCAGAAACATTGTAATAACAAAAAAAAAAAAGAATAATCGGAGATAGAGAACGAAATGGGAATCAACGAGGCAAAATAATAACGACCCATTAACCCTAATCGATAGATTAAACGACCCAGGATCTCAAAATCCATAATTTTAGGGTTCTTTAAAGTTCCCCGAACATAACAAAAAACGAAAGAAAACCCTAATAAGAGGCGGAGGATAATAGAAGAAATGCTGGACATTAATCATGGAAGCAAAATCCAAATGAAATCACACATTGAAATGAATTGAATTACCTTGCGAATGAGAGGCGGAGAAGAAGAAGACGAAGACGATAAAGGAAGGAACCACGACGAGTCGAGTAGGTTAGTTAACTCGCAATCGCCGGAGGAAGAAACCGGAATCACATCCCATGGAGACTGGTTTAAGTGACACACATACGTCTCCGGTCTCTCTCCGCCGCAACCTGCTGTCGCTAAAAGAACCGATGACAGCTGTGTGTTCTTCCGAATCCTCATTTTACCCACAAAAAAAACTTTGGCCCAAAAGAAACCAAACACAAGTAAGAAGATGTATAAAACGCTGAATATATAAATATTTTTACATCACCACGTAAGCATATAACTCGATTCACCTCTTCTTCTCCACCAGTTTTTTTTTTTTTAGAGCAGATCTCACAGAACTCGATAGGAGGGTTCTTTTTTTATTTCTCTGGTTTATTAAACTTTTTTTTTGTTTGCTTTTCTCGGCCCTTCTTATATTTTCCATATGTTTTTTTCATTGGTCGGAAATGTCCTTAGGTTTTACTTTAGTTCCCTATAATACCCCTCTGATGTAGTAGGAAAAATTAAAAAAGAAAAGCTGCCGCTAAATTTTACCAAATTTAAGTTCCAAGGAAAAGAAAATCGGCTGTGCCAAGACCCACCGTAACAATTTTACTCCTTTTTTTGGTCAATAAATTAAAAGTCTTACCTCTATTTACTTTTAAATTTTGTCAACGGCCTTAATGTGTTCAAATTATACATACAAGACTGTAAAAAAAATCCTAAATGATCTATATGAATCTATCTGACATATATTTTGGTTAGTTGTATCTAAAAATGGTACTCGTCTATCACGTGATAGAAGGCAATGTGTCACGTGAGGGGTGAGTTTGACTGAGCATGCACATGGGATTTTTGCCTCCGAGGTTTTTTTAACTTAAGGGTGAAATCAGACATCTTAAGATCGTGTGATTAAGGGGACGGACAACAAACAAAAAAATGTGGAGCGTGAGAGACACGCGCGACAGGCGAGAGAGTGGCGAACACGTGTGTCCCCACTTGAGCTGGAATTGTGATTAGTGATCGATCGTATGCGGCAACGAGATGGTGGTGAAGTCGGAAAAAGGCCACCGTTAATGCTCGTCGTGAGTCAAAGAGAATAAACGGCCACGATTTGATTATAAGCGGAGGAGGTATACAGAGAATCTGACGGTCGTTCTTTGGCTTTACTATTTAAAGTAGGTGCACGGGGCCGTATCTCTAACGCTTACGTGGCACGTATGTAGAGTTTTATCAATAAATGTGTTAGGGAAACAAATTATAAGCGTGAAATAACATCATTAATTTTATATTATTAGCGAAATTAACCTGTATGCAAAAAAAATAATGTTTATAGCGGAATACACCAAATGTGTTATTAGTCAAATGAAGTAAATCCACTGAAACTGCAACGTGTGTGTGTGTGTTCTCGTGGTGTCAATCTTATCATAAAGTTCTGATGTGATCAAATCATCAAATAAATTCAAAAACTAGAGAGATGTCTTGGGTCTTGACTGTTTTGACCCAAATAGGACGTGGGCTTCAAGAAAGGCCCAATATTGAATTGGATTTCTACTTACTGTAGTTATTTTGCTTACTTGTTGTATATACATGTGACGTGGATTAAGGTGAAAATTTCCATTTGTTGTTTATCCAATTTTCTGATCTTTAATATTTAAATGTTCTGAGAAAGAGTTATTAACCATAATTTTTGGATGGAAAATGAACAATGGGAAGTATACCAAAATAAATAGACAAAAAGTTGGTTTTTATTTTGAACGATTTCTATATTTGATGGGAAAAAAAAAGATCTGTGATTTTTGAAACATTTATAGCTTTCCTAATTTACAAACGAAAAAAATAGAAATCAGGGACGACTGGGGTCCTACACAAAGGACACGTCATCATATCGTCTTGGATCCAACGGTCAATACAAGTCTTGTGATAAACATGTACGCAATTCCTCAAACACCGGACATCGTCACCGCCGTCGAACTCATCTTGGCATATCCGGCAGCTCTCCGGCGGATTAACCCTTGACATCTCCTCGAATTTTGTCGCCGGAAGCATATCGTCCATCGGAATCTTGTTTATACCGGCAATGGTACTCCCCGAAGATGCCGACGTATAAACACCTAACAAACGACGAATATCAAGAAAAGAACGAACCACTCTGATAAAATCATTCAAGATAACTCCGACGATGATAACTCCGGCGCCGGCGTAAGAGAATCCCATGATTCTTTTTAAAAAGAATGGTGAATAAGAAATCTAAAAGAATTTAGGAATTAATATTTTTTACGATCAAATATGGAGAAAGAAAGGTTTAGAGAGGATATAAATTGACTATTTATATCGTTTGTATATTACAATTAGGTGTTAGCGTGTAACGCGAGGGCGGGATTTAGAGAAGAAGATTGAAACGTACGTCAAAGAGATTCTAAAGCTACTGACTGTGATGGGAAACAACCAATCATAGAAGAACATGTGAATGAGCAAAAGGTGTTTGATTGGTTGGTGACGGACAACAAGAATGACGATATAAAGAAAAAGTAAAAAAGAGAGTTCACATTGTTGAAAAACATGCCTTTGAAGCAAAAGCATAGCATATTCAATAATTAAAATAGAGATAGCTAATTAATTATTGTATTATGAATATGAACCAAAGGTTTTTTCTTGCACGAAATGGTCGTACTCGTAATGCTAATTTCCCGTTTATTACCTTTCTTTGTTTGTATGTGTGTACGCAAACATTATGTTATTTAACCAATAAAAGCAATGGAATCAATTTTTTATTTGTTTCTGTAGTATGTAATATGTATCAAGACTCAATAACATAATGGAGATAGATAACAAATCATTCATTTCAGAATTTACGTATACAATGCTCCACGCCTCGATTTGGATCAAATCGTTACATCAGGAAATACAAAAGTTAAAAACAGAAAAGTAAGACATTTTAAGGACCATTTCCACAATAATACTCTTTAGAAAAACAGACAAGTCTACAAGAAGCAATCACACAAACAGAGTTATATATAAATTGGCAATCACCAGCTGAAACTGATGGATTCAAAGTGAAGATTCTCAGCCAAACCAGAAGAACAAATCTTCGCCACTTTTTGTCTCATCTTCTTCGGACCGCACACCATAACTCCCACGCTTGAACCTTTGGTCTCAAGTAGAATCTCTGTTTTCACAAAAACACATGGTCATATTACAGAGTGTTATGTATATACACATGCAAATTTTGAGTATAACGTTGTGGGATATACTTACTCTTGAGGTCTGGTCTTTCACCGAAATGGAGGTTGGTGCATTGAACAAGTGACTCTTGAGGAGTACTCTCAATCTCTCTGTAAGCCCATGAGCTAGGAGAAAATGTTGGGCTTGGTACGTCGACGTTTTGGACCTGTTTACTGCTCTCAACATTGTACTTCTTCTTATTCCATAATACAGCTGCACTTGACGTCACCATGATGCTAACACAGAGGACCAGAAGATAAAGGATTGATCTTGAAGTAGCATTGTACTTGTTCTTGTTTTGATCGATCGGGTAAATGTAGTATCTTGTCATGACTCCGATGATTATCATGAAGATTAGTGTGGAAGATGCGAGGATGGCTGCGAGGCAAAGCCATGAGTTTGGTCCTAGGATTGCTGAGATTGGTTGGTCCGAGAGATTTGGCTTGAACCAGATGGTTCTGATCTTCTGTGTTTCTTCGTTTCTTGGTTCTTTCTCTTTGGTGATGAAGGCTTCAATTTGGATATTCAGGTCAGTTGATAATTCGAGACCAGATGTAGGGAGGATTAGGTCAAGCATGGCGATATCAGAAGCCTTCTTGAATGCACAAATCAGAGTTATTTTGGGGATTTCACATGTAGTTGTTTGGGTTATGGCGATTAAGTCGCGGATTATGGAGATGAATGGTGTAATTCCGCTGCCTCCGCTAACCATAACCAAAGACTCGTGCCTGGAAGAAGAAAAAAAACCCTCATTGAGTTTACTTGTGTCAGAAGAAAACCCAATCCTAATTTACTTAACGACAAGAAATTAACTTTAAAATAAAACTGATCAGATTTGAACAGGCAATTATTACCTTAGGAAATCTGTTGAAGTAGGACCATATGGTCCTTCGACAGAAACAGAGAGAGAACTATCGATATGATGATCAGAAGAAGAAAGCATCTCGTAAAGCTTCTTAGACCATTTCCCTTCGCTCTTAATCACAATGCTTAACTTATCTGCTTCGAGGTTACTGCTCGAAGTAATCGAAAATGGATGCCATTGCAGCTTCGAAATGCTCGGTATGTTCACAAACAATATGCTCGTCGGATTATACACCAATCCTGTAACATCACATATATGATTAGCGATATTATATTGTGCCAATAACCTATCAGGACAAGTCCAAACCGGTCCATTTATAGAGCTTAGCTAGACGAAACATACACCATTTGCTTGTAGCTCAAAAATTGAGTAGAATCTTGAATCATACTTATGATATTGATTAAGACGACTCACCTTTGTTTTTGAAGAAAGTGAGCTCAACGGTGTCGGACGGAAGAACACGTGCAGAGCTCAACCGAATATTGTCACGTGACTGTAGAAACCTCAAGAAACGATCGACCATGAAGATATAGAAACCGGGGAAGGTGATAAAGCAGAAGGCGACGCCTACGTGGAGGACGTAGAAGAGCATGAATACGATGTAAAGGTAGTGACTATAGAAGAAAACTTCAAAGAATCTCCTTCTAATGGACGGATATGTGGTTGCCCACATCACAAGTCCAGACAACAAAGTTATCTCTCCGGCAACATTCGACATCTCGGTCTTACCCCAACTCACCATCTGAGAAATTTCATGCATTGAGGCCCAATAGACAATGAAACAAAGACCATGAGCGGTGAAGAGGGTCATGAGCATGTGACCAAGCCAAATATGGTACTTGATGCTTGACTCTGACGTCAGCCCTACAACCGGAAGCAATGATGATCCACGCACCACCGGTATGAATAGGAAAGCTAGACAACAGTTACCGACTAGCCCGATCCTTATTGCCATTGCCTCCAACCTTGCTTGCCATCTATAATATAATGTTGGAATCATTAAAATACACATGTTTGGCATGACACTAAGTTGTATTTGTGAAAAACGTGCTTACAATTTTTGGTGATGTTTAGCGGCTGATTGAGGAGTAATGGTAGGGAAAGCATTGCGCATGTACATGAAAAAGTTCCAAAGAAGAAGAGCTACAAACATTGCCAACAAGATTAACTCGGTCGCTGAGACTATCCCCAATGGCCCTTTCACCAGCATTGGCCTTTTCATGGCTGCGAAAACTCCCCCGTCAGTTATCTTCTCCCTGTTGAAATCATATATTTGTGTTGTCACGAAGAATATAAGATAGATATACGTATGTTTTGAATTAAAGAGTCATAAATCGATGAGAATTACCTAGCGAGGTGATGAGTAGTATTCTTTAGTTTCTTCAAGTGAAGGTAGAGACATCCCAAACAAGCCATGAGAACCATAGGGAACATGAACATGAAAAAGGTCAAGCCTGCATGAATACCGCCCAAACAGAAACAGTTAAAAGTTAAAATCATCACATATTGAAATTGTATAATGTGAAAAAGCAACAACGAAATTAATTGATGTATACGAACCGATTGCACCAAAAAAAGTCGATGTACCAAACTCGGTACGCATGACAGGGTTTAACCACTTGGTTCGATAGACCAGGGTTGGCATAAGGACCCAAATGAAGATGGTTCCTAGGAAAATCACCAGCATTAAGAGCTTAATCAATCCCTTAATCACATCTTTGAACTCATCTCCCGATGATGGGCTTGTTGCTGAAACCTTTTCGCTGTTGTCCATATCCTCTTCTCTCTTGCTCTCTTTCTCCTGATCTTGATCGAATGTTGTTGTGGAGAATGAGAGGAGAACGAATGTGTATATATAAGAGAATGTGTAAATACATATTATGTTGTAATAATGGAGTGACTCGTACGGAATTTGATAAAGTACTTACCCGTGCATGGTCCAGGCATCTGACTCTCTCCATTACCTACTCTCCATAGATCTTGTTGTGTTTCATTCATTGTTTTTTTCTATATGACATAAAAAATGTATTAATATTGAACTAGAGGGGATTAGACAAAGATAGTAAATGTTGATATTTTGACTTTGGGGAAGAGGCCAAGGACCATGCAACCTTTATTGCTTAGTTGAGAATATATATTTAGTATATTTTAATCTAGTTTCTGATTTCAACGTTTTGGTGAAAAAGAAAAGAAAATATAATGGCCTTCTTATATTAGATCTATGATGCAATATTCGGAGGTGAGGATCATGCGGTACGGTAACCGTACCATTCTTTCTTTGCTCATCACCAGGACAGGACATGACATCACCGCGGCTTTTGACCTTGTATAGATTTATCATCTTATTTGTTTGATCAATTATTCACTACTTATATAAAGTTATCAACTATCAAACAAAGAGACATCAATAATAACAATGAACATAAAGAAAACATTTCCATTTCGAAAATTACATATCGAGTCTCTCCAATATCATTGAATAAATATACCAGATACATATATATAATTATAAACAACACATGAACACACTTGTGAAATATTACAAACCTAATAAACCCAAAAAAAAAAGATTATTCATCGTATCAAAAGTAGTAAATACTGAAGAAAGAAGTAGATTGTTAATATATTCAACAAGCAAAAGCATCTTCAAGCCTTTCTTGCTGCAAATTGATTCCCGGACTTGGGATTATCTTCAAGGATGTCCATGGACAGCTTTGTCCAGCCATATTGATCCTTAACTTTCTTTCTTTGAGTCACAATGTAGAAGCTCATAAATATACACATAAACGCCAACATTGCGATAAAGATGCTCAGATTTCTTCTATTCGGGCAAGTACTCAGAATCATTTCTGTCGAAACATACCCATCAAGACTACCCATCGAGTTATTCATCTTCATGATCTCAACACCGTTCAATATCGCATCAACTCCGTGTTCATCAACATTAGTCTTGTTTGATGGTCCAACACTTACGGTTATCGATGATCCAGAAGGGCTGTTGTTGTCATCAGCAGTAGCATCCACCACGAAATCAATGTAATACGGAGAAGCAAGGACATCATCCGCAGCATATGAGATATCGAAATCTTGGTACGCCAAATTCCCGTTAATGTAAATGTTAAAGTATAGCCTGCCGAGTGATTTGCTAGCTATGTCACAGAAATGCATCCGGATGAGATACTTGTAACCCGCACTCACCTTGAAATCCCAACTCATATCGACCAATCCATTGCTTCTTTTACCAACACGAGCAGTGTTGTAAACGTTATCAGGACCAACTTCGCGACTCGCCCCTCCAGACCTATACTTAATCCTCCCGGTGAAGTAAGTTTTCTCAGACGACCCATCACCAGTTTTCAAGAATTCATCATCAGGAACCCAAGTCCTCCACAATGTGTCATTAAAAGGAGTAACTTTTCTACCACCAACATTGATTCTGTACACAACTTCCATCGCTTGTTTAGCTAAACCATTGAATTTCTCAGTTCCATCATGAGATACAGAGGTTGCAGCGTCACCAATCAAATCTTTAGGCGCAGATATAACTTCAATGGCATTAACGAATGCAAAGTTCGAATCTTTACTAGGAACAAACCTAATAACAACCTCTCCAACATCGACCCAAATCAAGAATTCTCTAACCCTAGATTCAAAATCAGATGACGAGTCCTTGTCATCGCCGCTAAAATTCCTAAGGACGACATGACCGTTAACGGTAACGTGAAATAGAGCGTCATTGAGATCGATTTTAGAGGAATAGAGCCGATTGAAATGGAGACGTACCATATGAGTCCCTTGCTCGCGGACATTGAACTTGTATTTCGCCTGTTGTGCGAATATCCTAGCGGTTCTGTAGATTTGGGGAACGTTCAGAGCTAGGTTTTCTCCTTTGAGAGCGATTGATCCTTCAGATGAGAAGAACTTCACCTTCGAAGCCGATGCGTCGCCGACGAAGCGACGGTTATCGACGGTGGAGTCAACGTCGGAACCACAGTTGACGAGGTACTCGTCGGCCGGAGAAAAAGAGGCAAATGCGGAAGAAGATAGAAAGAAGACAAAGAGAAGGAATACGATCCTTGTGTAGAGGATCGCCATTGTCGTGGAAAGATTGCACAAATTTTTGCAGTCGAATTTGATTTTCGATCAGACAATAAGAAAATATGTAATGAAATTGACAGTTCAGAGAGAGACCCAGTCAACGCGTCATTCCAGCTGTTCCGTCTTCATTGTCTTTTTCTTCTATTTATCATTATTAAAACTAATGGGCATAAGCCCAAACATTTAAACTTGTCTTTAAGGCCCAAAAAGATGTATATTATTTTTCCCTAAGTATATAAATGTCACTACATTAAACAAACAGATTCTTCTTGTTCAGATTTTCTTTTCAAAAAGCAAGTCCTCTTTGTAAAGTTAACAACAAACAACAAACTATTTATCAGAATAAGCAACAATTTCGTCATTTGCACAAGCTGCCACATTGATCACCATTGTCCCCTTCGTCGTTGTTGGCACTAATTTACAACAATCTCTCCGTGGAGCCTAAAAAACATTTGACAATTTATCGTGAACAATATAGGACTTGTAGAGAAATATAGTAAATTAGACAAAAGAAAAATTACCTTGTTCCACCTATCCGGAGTAGGCTTTTTGTAGACAAATATCTGATTGATGTCGGAAGGATCTGCGATTCCCCAATCACATTTAGGATACCATTCGTTGTGCCTCAAATATTCGGTAATCGTCGTTGTATCAGAAGTAGAAGAAGAATTGCTAAACGCATGAGAGAGATAAAACACACGCGGACGCTGACAATCCGTCCATGTTATGGGACGTGTGTTGAAAGCAAGATTAGTGAAATCGCGACGTTTGTGCCAATCATTAAAAGTACGAGTGGGCATCTCCATAAATCTTGCTGGCATATACGTACGTGTGATTTGAACTGTGTATCCCCACGAGATCGACATTGTCCACTGACGACTTTTATCATAGCATACCGATTGTTGGACAAGACTCGCTGAATCAAGTTTTGCTGGGATCATTAGTTTCTTTAATGCGTTGACTCGGTTTGTTTTTGGGAATATAGGCTCCACTACGTCTAGGTGATGGATTGACACTATTGGCGCTTGTGGATGGACTGATAATAGCCCTAAGAGATTCCCGTATACATCAAACTGTTAAAAATATCATACATATAATCAGTTAGTGAGCTAAAAATGAATCAAATCACGGATTTTAAGTTTTACCTTTTCACATTTTTTTTTCCGGCTGATTTTTCTCGGTAGACTAAAACCCAAACACAAAAATAAAATAAAAAATAAGAAAAACTAATTACCTGATGGAAGCCAACTTCTTTAGTGAGAGGAACACCAAGCTCAGCCATACAAGCATGAATCCGATCATCGGATCCGTACAAATCGGAGTATCTCTCGATGCAACGATCTTGCATCTTCTCCAAAACCTTGGCTAACGGATAACTTATAGCAAACCCTCCTCCTCCGTACGCCATTCCGTAAGAAAACTGATGAAGATTCTGCAAATGACTCTCCGACGGAGCTCCGATGTAATAAAACTGTTTATGATCGTATTTTCTCAAAACCCTAACAAGATTCTCCGTGAAAAACACAGTGTCGTCGTCACCCATCACAACCCACCTCACGTTTCTCTCCGCTTCCGTTCCGTTTAACATCCTCACCGTCTCCGACACGATTCTCGTGATCCTGATCGCTGATCTGTGACCGTTACGGTAACGGTACTTGAAACTTGACGTGTCGGAGGAGATTCTGATCTGAGGCAAGGCTGATGAAGAGGAAACGGTGTCATTGACGGGTTTGTCGAGCCAAACGGCGCCGTTCATTACTCCGTTAGGTTTCCACCATGTTTTCACGTATTCTCTGCGATGCTTCCACAGATCTGAGGACGCCGCGATGCCGAAGACTATGTGTTTGAGCTCTGTTTGTTCCTCAGGTTTTTGACCCGACCCGAGACGGATAACGGGTACGAGGAGAGAATTGGGGATTTTAGAAGGAGAATATGGGTTTAGAAAAGAGATGAAACTGAATGAGTATAAGAGATATGAGACGAAGATCAAGAGGACGACGATCGCCGTGAACGAGCATGGAGATGAAGAAGAAGGAAAAAAGGGTTTATTAGATTTGTCATAAGAAAGTTGTTTTTGGTCTTTGTGATTGTTTTCTCCCATGGCTCTGATTGACATAGATGCTAAATTTTTAGGGTTTTTTCTCTCCGGAGAAGAAGAAACAAGTTTTTTTTTGGTTTTATAGCAGCACTAGTGTTGGTGTGAGATTGAAGGCTTTTTATTAAGAAATGGAGAAATGAAACCAAGTTTGATCTTCCATTTTTTATTAATTTTTAATCTTTATATAATGCCAAAAAGTTAAGTTTTGTCTCGATGCTGCAAACTGGTCAATTGTTATTTACCAAATTTTGGATAATTATATTTGATCTAAAATTATGATTTAGAAAAATATCTCTGTTTATGTACATTTTTTGTTTTTTTGCTAAAGATCTCTTTTTATGTTTCCCAATTCATTAGAGTCAAAGTTGTTGTTTTGGAATTGGAACATTACTCCACAGATGTTAAGAAAAAGAAAACCATTATTAGATGGAAAATAACATGTCAACATTTAAGATTACAGTAATTAATAATTGGAAATAGCGTTATCACAATCTATCATTATTTATTGTAGCTAAGTATAGTGCAAAATATTCATGATAAATATCTTCTATTTTTAGTGGTTGTATATAAATTATCATTATAAGCAGCAGATTTAGACACGGAATATAGATTACTTGTTTTGTCCAAAACATATTGAATTTGTAACCATATTGGACAATACCGTCATTATATATGTACACGTCGTTAAGTAATTTTTCTTTGTAATTTGTGGAATGAGAATGGCGACCGAGTAAAGTGCTTGACTTTTAGCTGAAGCACCACTGCACCACCACAGATTCACAATTTCATAGGTGTGTGTGTGCGCTTGATAAGGTTTTGCACCAAATTAATTAAGCCCAAAATATTTGTGATTAGGGCCCAAAGGCCCAGTAGTTGAAGTGCCTAAAACGACGTCGAGATACCCTCGGTGGGGTTAGACAAAATAAGAAGCAGGTTGACGAAATAAATAAAATCTTGTGTGTTTGTTTCTTCATCATCTGCTTCTTTCCCTCTTTGCCAAGCAAAATATAGAATTCTTTCTTTATCTCCAGCGATAATTTTGGCTAAGAATCTAGCTATCATCAAGGCAAGTCTCTCCAGGTAAAGATATAAGTCTGTGATCTCTTCAAATTCTCTATTAGTAAAACCCATTGACTTCGATTTTGATATCTGGTCCGCCATTATCGAAACTCTAGCAAGCTCTTAATTGGTGAAGTGTGTTCTTCTTTAAGACTTTTGAATCCTGTTTTTGATTTTGCTTTGTAGATCGAGAGTGGTGCGGGCGAGTTTTCAATGGCCGGAGTTAGGTTATCGCTTCTCAAGTCACTTCAAAGATCAATAAACTCGTCTTCTAAACCTCATTCCGCTGCTAAATCGTTATCTGGTTTGCAGAAGAAAGAGCCTTACGCTTCTTTCAATCTCCTAAACTCTCATGCCAGGTCCTTTACTTGCGGAAGAAACTCTCTTGATGGACCAAAAGCTTCTACTTCCATGGTCTCTTTTTCATCGAATTTACGCCTGCATAATGCTAAGCCTTTCAATTACTCGATCCCTTTCTTAGGCCATCCCTCTTGCGCACGAGCTTTCAGCTCCAAATCTGATGGTATTGTAGCCCCTGGTGGTGATGGGAATGGGAATGACATTGATTGGGTTGAGAAAGCCAAAGATGTGTTGCAGACTAGTGTCGATGCGGTTTCTGAGACTGCAAGGAAGACTAAAGAAGCCTCTGATGAGATGATCCCTCATGTTCAGCAATTCCTAGACTCCAACCCTTATCTTAAAGAAGTCATAGTTCCTGTTAGTCTCACCATGACTGGTACTTTATTTGCTTGGGTTGTGATGCCTAGGATTCTCAGGAGGTTTCACACTTATGCTATGCAAAGTTCCGCTAAGCTGCTTCCCGTTGGCTTCTCTAACGAAGATGTTCCATATGAGAAAAGCTTTTGGGGAGCTTTAGAGGATCCTGCTCGTTACTTAGTGACATTCATAGCTTTTGCACAAATGTCAGTCTCTCTAACTTTCCTGCCTTTGAAATCTTTTAATGTATATGAGTAACATGATCTATATGAAAATTATGCAGTGCCGCAATGGTGGCGCCAACAACTATAGCAGCTCAATACTTTTCCCCGACAGTGAAGGGAGCGGTTATTCTCTCACTTGTGTGGTTCCTTTATCGGTGGAAGACCAATGTGATTACCCGAATGTTGTCTGCTAAGAGTTTTGGTGGGCTAGATAGGGAGAAGATATTGACTTTAGACAAAGTATCATCAGTTGGTCTTTTCGCAATTGGTTTGATGGCTTCAGCTGAAGCATGTGGTGTAGCTGTTCAATCTATTTTGACAGTTGGTGGAGTTGGAGGTGTGTGTAATGTTCTCCTTTTCAAATTAGTCGTTTTGCTCAGCCTATAATGCTTATTGCTAGGATTCAACAGAAAATAAAGGCCTCTAGAGGGCACCACAAGCATATAGGATTCTGTAGTATTTTTGCTCATAACATATCAATTTTGATTTGCGTTTTTCAGGGGTAGCCACCGCATTTGCTGCCAGAGATATCCTTGGTAATGTGCTGAGTGGTCTGTCAATGCAATTCTTGCGGCCGTTCTCTATGGGTGATACTATCAAAGTTAGTTGAACTTTAATTTTTTTTATGTGACATGCTTTTCTACTCTCTTCTTTTATTAAGTTTCATAGAGCAAGCAAATCTATTGGCAATTCTCACTTATATTTTTCTCAACATATAGTGTCTTCCTTGTCTCCACTTTTCAGGCTGGATCCGTAGAAGGTCAAGTTGTTGAAATTGGACTTACGACAACATCTTTGCTGAATGCAGAAAAATTTCCGGTTTTGGTACCCAATTCACTGTTTTCGAGTCAGGTTAGTTTACTGTTTTGCACTATTCATCTTCATATTGCAGAAGCTAATGCTCTAGCTTTCAAAAATTTCACACTCAAAAGCGTCCACACTGAGTGAATACTCACATTCATTTTAATTATCTCATTTGTTTGAATCTGATTGCTATATACATGAACATGATACATTTTTCATGGAGGGAAATCAAATTGACCCTGAAGTATAATAACACATATAGGTGATTGTGAATAAGTCACGCGCTCAGTGGCGAGCTATAGCATCCAAGATCCCACTGCAGATCGATGACTTGGATAAGATTCCTCAAATATCAAATGAAATCAAGGAAATGTTGAGGTCAAACACAAAAGTTTTCTTAGGCAAAGAAGCTCCACACTGTTACTTATCGCGAGTGGAAAAATCTTTCGCTGAACTTACCATTGGGTGCAATCTGAAACACATGGTACACTCTCTTTAGTCTCTGTAACATTCTTCTCATTTTTTTGAATGTTAACTACTACTACTACTAGTAGCAATCTTTGCCGTCAAATGTAGACAAAGTTTAGTAACTTGATGTGATCTTCTTACATAGAATGGTGGTCATTTGTCTCAGGGAAAAGAGGAGCTATACAATACACAACAAGAGGTCCTTCTTGAGGTGGTTAAGATCATAAAGAAGCACGGTGTGTCGCTGGGTACCACCTGGGACAATTCTACATTGTGAGTGATCATTTGGTAGAGACAAGGAATACTGATCCGGAAGCTAATTAGCAAGCTGGATCCAGAAATCTGTGTTTTTGGGAAATTACAGAAAATCGTGATGACTTCTCAGATTTCAAGAGAAAAATGTTTCACATTGGCTTTGCGTTTGTTTGTTTTTTTTCCTTTTCTAGTTTCTGTTCGCGATTATATTTAATAGGTAGGGATTTAGAGGGTCCAACAATTCCTATGTACAGCAAAAGATCAATTCAGTATGTTAAGCAAGTAATTGCTCTTTTGATGTGTTTTGGAGTACATGATCAATTAGTTCAATTAGTTCTGCTCAACTTTTTCTTTTTAGTTTATTCCTATTTCTTAATGGGAAATTTGGAACTCTTTGTTGGACATGATGTGAGTGAGTGGGTAAGTCGCAAGGTAGATAACTAGAAACTCAGTTATGAAAGGAAACTTATCAAAATATTCATTGTGAACCAAAAACAAAATTAGGATAACATCTTTGGAGCAAGGCCGAGAAGGATCTTCATTATAGCCATCTTTGCAACCGGTATAAACATACTAATGAAATCGATCCTTTCTTGTTGAGTATAGCTATTAGCTACCAATCTTGTTTTATAGCGTTTCATGCTTCATCATGAAAAAAAATCCTGGCTATAGCTTTGTGACTAACTTTTCATGGCTTTAAAGGCTTTTTCGTGGCTATACAAAAAAAATTTACTAGTAATGTTTTTCTTTCTAACACCATTGAAACAATAGTTTGGAAAATCATTGTTTTATTGCAAGCAATTGAATAACAGTGAAAGGCAGGCCAAAACGTACAATTTCAAGCATTCATGAATCAAACCGATAATCTGATAGATAAGCTTTTCCGAGGAACTCTTAGTATTTCAAATTACCAGGAGAAAGCGGTGCGAAATAAGCTCCAAGAGAGTAAAGGTTTTTGCCAGAAGATCCATGAAACCCAATGATCTTCTTGCCTTTGACTTCAAGTTTAAACGTAGTACCAAGGTTATATCCCATGAGTGCAGAAGTCCTGATATTGGTTTTGATCACAAATCCTTGTATTGCACCCTCCTCGAAGAAACAGGTTACCGATAAGATATGTTCATCACATGTATGGTTTAGATCAAACTGCAAAATGTATACATCCACATGAAAAAAATCTGTTCATATTGATTGAAAAGAAGATCATGCATATATACTGAGTCGATAACATTAACCAAGCCTACACCAATCAGAAACTAAATACATCGAAACGGTATTCATACACAGTTAACCTAAAGATTCAAGGAAGAATAATATGGATGTTACTTGGGAGATATATAGTAATGATAATCTATTAACGAACAAAACAAAATAAAAGAGTCGACATCAAACCGACCATATTGGTTGGCTATGCAATCTAACAAAGTAAGAAATCGTAGCAAAATCAAGCACACTTTTGATGAATCGACCTAGAAATCATAGAGAGTTCAAAGACGTACCCACTCGGTGAAACTTTGACCCGAGCCACCATGGATTGGTCCATCTTTAGGTTGTCCATTCTTAACATAATCGAACTTGATAGACTCTATACCTCCACAACCCTCTCGTATATAGATCTGTGATACACCTTCATAGTCATCTCCATCATCCCATTCCTTGCCACCATTCCCACCCTTGGGTTCCAACTTTTGTGCCATTGGGAATCGATCTAAATCTGATAATATGATACATAAACAGTATGTGGAAAGTATTAACATGACTAGTAAGATATATATGTTCTATATCCACTTTGTTTCTTACGGTGTAACCAATTCAGAACCTTTATACTTGAATATTAAAAACAAAACAAAAAAACAATGAGAAGTGTATCAATAATCACATCAGTAGATACTGGTTGTACCTGATGGACCTCCATAACAGATGTTAGATTCAGGATGTTGCATTGTCCGTAGATTCATAGAAGTGTTGAATTTATCCATGTTCAAGCCTGAGAGGGACTGATTGGTAGTTGCCGTCTGAGAAACATTAACTCTTTCCTGAGTATTGATTGACTTGCCAGAACTAGCTGCTCGTGTACCATGTCTTATTCTTACCCGGCCTTTGGGTGGCTTGTTCTTTTGTCGTTCATGCCACGACTCTGGATAGCCATGAAGTACATAACATGTCTCAGCCTGATGTCTTCTACGCCCACAATGAGAACAAGACATGTCTTTGCGTTGAGGTCGAACATGATGTAACTGCACTTGCTCGGGCTCGGGCTTGAGTTCCTTCGACTTAGCAGCCTGAACATGTTGTTTCACGGGTTGGAGATTATGTTCTTTCGATTTAGCAGCCTGAACATGTTGCTGCACGGGCTCGAGCTTAAGTTCCTTCAACTTAGCAGCCTGAAAACGTTGCTCCTCCGTTATCACAAGGGAGTATACTTGGTTTAAATCTGGAAGAGGATCTTGCCTAACGATACTGAAGCGGATAGAGCTAAAACCAGATCTATGAAGTCCCATCAGAAATTGATGAACTCGTTCATCTTCCTTTTCCTTTTCAATATATTTTGCGGCATGGCAAGAACAATCCCGGGTAGATTTGTAGCTCTGGAGCTCTTCCCACAACTTGGAGAGTCGGCCAAAATAATCTTTAACACTTTGGCCTTCTTGCCTACAAGAACGTATCATAGCCTTTAGCTCATGGACACGAACCCCGTTTCCAACGGAAAATCGACGTCGTAGGCTCTCCCATAGTCTGCAAGAATCATTAACAAAAGCAACCGTGGAACGAATTTTGGGATCGATGGCTTTGAGGATCCACCCCACGATTATAGAGTTTGTTGCAAGCCACAAAGTTAGGTCAGGATTGGTTAACGGTTTAGGAATTGAACCATCGATGAACCCAATCTTTTGTTTTTCTTGGAGTAAATTCCGAATATTGGCAGACCAATCCGCATAGTTATCTTCTCCTAGTAGAACCGTGGAGATCAAGGAACCCGGAATATCAGAGAGCTTAAAGTAGGTTGAAGAAGTAGAAGATCTGCTTGTACCATCATCATCATCAGGAGGAGAGATGGCAATGTTTGGCTCACTCATAGTTGCCAACAAATACAAGTACGTTTCCTATAATCGTTGTACAAGTACAATTATGAATGTAGACAAACCAAACGGAAACTAACCTTCAGGTTAAGGCCAAGGATCAAAGTAGGGTCTGCTAGACAAAGCAAAGGAAAGACAGATAGATCTGAACTCTAATTCCAGAGAGACAGAGAGAGAAGGATGATTAAATAGTGATAAATGATCTTTATTGATAAATTTAATATGAGTTGTACTTGTAATCGCTAAAGATTGATCCACTTGATAATATGCAAATAATATAAAAAAGGTCGAGTATGTTTTTGAGTGAGTGGGTCAAGAATGTTTGGTAATTAGTACGATGGTTGAGTAATGCTTTGTATGTATACGTAATCCGCTTTTGTAGTATACCAACATGCTCGTATCAAAATGGCTTATACCAATATGGCAATATATACACCTAATAACGGCATATTTTCAAAATGATGATGCATGTTAATATTTTGCTCTCTAGAACAACTGCTTGTTGAGTCGCTCCAAAAGGCAGGCCCTGAATATAGTATTTGCAATATTTAAATTCGAAGAGTCCAAAGCACCATGTGTGGTGTTTGACTGATGCATATATAACTTTTTCTTGTTACAACATGATTATGAATCGAAAATTGTGTTTCTAAATCGTCAAATACTAAATTTAAAAAGTTTCATATCATTGTTTAATTCTGTATTATTTAAGGAATAAATAAATAAATTTAATATATACAATTTATTATATACCATGGCATGTTTGTAAACAAGGTAAAAAGATGGTTTTTGTAAACAAGGTAACTAAGGATACTTGGGATACAAGTAAGATTTGAGGAATGTGCTGATTTATGAGAAAATAAGAACTTGATGTAGAAATAACCTTTTCCTTATTACATGAGATTGCGGAAAGACAAACCAAACAACGCAGAAGACAATGCAAGTGAAACGGTAAAAAACATGATCAAACTTGGTCTATAAATGGTCATATATATATGTTCAGGGATAGGTGATGAGCAAGACATAGGACCCAATCTGATTATAAGCATGTTAACCCAACGATCTTGTGACCTTCCTTGTAGAGCATGAAGCTTGATTCATCATCTGAGTCCAAAGCATGGAGAGGTTCGTTT
The DNA here is from genome assembly GCA_905216605.1 of Arabidopsis arenosa. Taxonomy (NCBI): domain Eukaryota; kingdom Viridiplantae; phylum Streptophyta; class Magnoliopsida; order Brassicales; family Brassicaceae; genus Arabidopsis; species Arabidopsis arenosa. Next base: position 19,189,188 of record LR999456.1, read on the forward strand.
GTTGGTCGTGAATTTAAGCATGAGTATAACTAGAAAGTCAGTGATGAAAGGAAACTTATCAAAATATTCATTGTGAACCAAAAAAAAATTTAGGAGAAACTCAAAATCATGCATAAACCTAATCAGAAAAGGATTTAGAGAACTCTATAATTAAAGATAAGAGGTGAATCCAAGTTTTAGAAAGAAAAACAAATATGTTTCGATAATTAAATCTTCGAGTAATCTAGAATCTAGACAAAGTAAATAAAGCAGTAGAAGTCTCTTTGGTCCCATGGTTGACCAAAGGTTCACTAATATTTTTATATCTAGATCTGGGGTTCGAGTCCCAGAGAACGCAGTTTCTTGTAGATTAATGGTGCAAAACTTATTAGAGGTCCATAGTACCGCATGCAGAGCCGTTCGTAGTGGTCTGAGTGTTGCAGGGAGAACCTATCCATCGCGGGGATGTCGTACATACAGAACCGTCCGTTGAAGATTTGAGTGTTGTGGGGAGAGATGCGCCGTAAAATCTTTGTTCGTGAGAGCTGTTCATCATAATCGTATATGCTCCAAGTAGTTTAATATGAAATCAATAAAGAAGATTTTTTTTAACTTCGGACGTTTCTGCTTATTTGGATCATCATGAGAATGCCCCACTAGTACATTCAATGCTAATTGACCGGCTAGACAGGCATGAACTTGACCTTTATTTTATTTTACAAAGGAAATAAATTAAGGCCAATTTATTACTCCCTCCGTTTCACAAAGAGTGTCGTTTTAAGGTTTTATTTTTGTTTCACAAAGAGTGTCGTTTTAGGTTTTCAATGCAAAATTTAATGATTTTTTATGTTTTATGACTATTAGTATTCTGCAGATTGTTTTACTATTGGGCAGATTGTGTTTAAGTACATAGGTAATGATGTTTTTGTTTAGAAAAAACAAAAAATTTAATGTTTTCTTAATCTGTGTGCAAAACTCTAAAACAACACTCTTTGTGAAACAGAGGGAGTAGTACACAAATTAACTATATATAATCTAAATATATTCATTTATGTAGTGTATATTTAGAAAAGAATTTATGCATCTTTAACTCAAAGTCATATGTAGTTAGTATATATTTTCTTTAAATCATAGATATTCTTTCGTCATATTTAGATAAATTGGTAAAAAAAAAAAAAAAAAAGGTTGACAAGTGGAAAATTGTGACCGGCTACAGTAAGTTAAGTTGACCACTTTAACCTTTAGTCCACAAAACAAAACAAAACCAAAACCAAAAAATCAAAAATTTGGAAAGAGACTCTTTCTTGTTCGTTTTCTGATCATCGTATAGAACGGTTCCTCCATTTTCAGCTCCTGCGAAGGTAAGTCTCCTTCAATTCATTGGAAGCTGCTCTTATCCGAATCTCTCTCTTCTGATCAATCGCAAACCGCCATTGTTGATTTAGAAAACCCTTGTAAGATTGCTCTTTGAAATCTTTAGCTGCGTTGAAGACATTTGAATTTCTTTAGGAATCAGTCAGCTCTCAGCTGTGGTGTATTGGTTACGATGGAGAATTATGGTTCGAATTCTCCAAACCCTTATTACCCTTATAGGCCTCCCCGGCCTTATCCTTACCCACCACAGCCTCATCACCATGGATCAATGTCTCATTCGGGTCCATTAGACTACACCCACCACCACCACCCTCCATTGAGTTACTATGCTTCTTTTGATTACCAACACCAACCTCCTCCTCCTCCTCCTCCTCCTTACCCTTATCCTTCTCATCAACCAACTCCCCACCCTCGGGCTAGCTTTGGCAACTATGGTTCCTATCAAGAGCCATCCCAATATCCACCGCCTCAACCGCAACATAGTGTGACTTCTGTGGATGAGAATGTCAGCAGTAATGCTTCCTCTTCCCCATCTCTTTACCCTCCTCTCGATGAGCTTTTGACCGGTCTGACTGTTTCTGTCAATCAGCCAACTGTGCCACCGCCACCCTCTGCTCCATATTTATCCTCCCATTCTTCGGGATCCTGGCAGGGGAACTTCTATCAACACCCTAGCAACTCGTTTTCAAGTCATTCTGATTTATCATACTCGGGCAGGCTGGATTCGTCTACTCATGGTTTTACATCTACCGCATCGCCACATAGTCCCGGCATGCACATTGTGCCCTTTGGTAAAGCCTCCTTGAAGGTCCTCTTGTTGCATGGGAATTTGGATATTTGGGTTTCTTGTGCAAATAATCTACCAAACATGGATTTGTTCCACAAGACATTGGGTGTTGTGTTTGGAGGCATGAGCAATATGATCGAAGGACAGTTGAGCAAGAAGATCACTAGTGATCCTTACGTTTCCATATCAGTTGCAGGTGCAGTCATAGGAAGAACATATGTCATAAGCAACAGCGAAAATCCTGTCTGGCAGCAGCATTTTTATGTCCCCGTTGCTCATCACGCTGCTGAGGTCCATTTTGTTGTTAAGGACAGTGACGCCGTTGGTTCACAGCTTATAGGAATTGTTACAATCCCTGTTGAACAAATTTACTCAGGTGCAAGAATTGAAGGGACTTACTCGATTCGGGACAGCAATGGAAAGCCTTGTAAACCTGGGGCAACTCTATCATTATCGATTCAATATACTTCAATGGATAAACTCAGTGTTTATCACAGCGGAGTTGGTGCAGGTCCCTATTACCAGGGGGTGCCTGGAACATATTTTCCTCTTAGGGAAGGTGGAAGTGTAACATTGTATCAAGATGCACATGTACCTGAAGGGATGCTCCCGGGAATAAAACTCGGCAATGGAATGTGTTACGAACATGGAAAGTGTTGGCATGATATGTTTCATGCCATTTGTCAAGCTAGACGTTTGATTTATATTACAGGATGGTCAGTGTGGCATAATGCCAGGCTTGTTAGGGATAAAGAAGATCCTGCTTCAGAATGTACTCTGGGTGAGCTCCTAAGATCAAAGTCCCAAGAAGGTGTGAGAGTCCTGCTTTTGGTTTGGGACGACCCAACTTCACAAAACATCTTGGGATATATGACAGTAAGTTACTAGAAACCTCAAGTCCCTACTTCTTTATTGATTGTGAAGTGCATATGTTAGTTACGCTATAGGCTAGAAATCAGACCATCTTTTAGTGTCTCGGAAGTCAACAGCTTTGGCTTCTTGAAGTCTTATCGAGGTTCCTTCCGCTTATTGTTAGCCTACTTTCCCTTGTAAACCAGATTTGTTTTGATGGGTTTAATCTTCAGTAAGTATGAGAAGTGCCTGCTTCATGCAGAAATCTACTACTCAATAGAGATATACGTATCTTAGATGACATGGTTTAGATATTGTGATTCATGTATGTTGTAGGTATTGACACAGTTTATTCACTTGAACAGGATGGGGTGATGGGAACCCATGACGAGGAGATACGCCGTTTTTTCAAGGACTCCTCAGTTCAAGTCTTGCTATGCCCTCGAAATGCTGGAAAGCGACATAGTTGGGTCAAACAGAGGGTAGAACATGAATTTTTGGTCTTTTTTTTGGTTGAAGTATCCGGCTTCTATTTATATTTGAGTCCATCAGGAAGTTGGAACCATCTATACACACCACCAAAAAACCTTGATAGTAGATGCCGATGCTGGGGGTAACAGAAGGAAAATCGTAGCTTTTGTGGGCGGACTTGATCTATGTGATGGCCGATATGATACTCCTCAACATCCGTTGTTTAGGACGCTGCAAACCGATCATAAAGGTGACTATCACAACCCCACTTTCACGGTATGTCTGCTTGCCTTTCTAAACATATTTAATGTAACTTTGGTGTCGAATACTTAAGTAATTCTTAGCAAGGAATAAACTTTGGCAGTGAAAAAAAAATACTGCCTCTAACTTTATTAAGTGGTACTTCAATCTTTGTCTGTCTTCTCAAATTCTTGGTGATTACCTAGGTAATTCGTAGTTGCTAGTTTCTTTTGTTCTGAATGGGAAAGCCTTGACTTGGTGTACTAAAATGTGATTAAGGGTAACGTGTCCGGCTGTCCAAGAGAACCTTGGCATGACTTGCACAGTAAGATTGATGGCCCAGCTGCATATGATGTGCTGACCAACTTTGAGGAGAGGTGGCTGAAGGCTGCTAAGCCTCACAGAATCAATAAATTGAAGACATCATATGATGATGCATTACTAAGGATCGACAGGATTCCAGATATATTAAGAGTTTTGGATGCTCCTACTGTTAGTGCAAACGACCCTGAGGCTTGGCATGTTCAGGTAAGCACCTTGAAACTCTTATTGTATAAAATGTGATTGTCCATGAAAGATGCCCATCTCTCAGTTGGACCATGCAAATTTTATACTTTGGTCCACAAATATCATCCCAGTTGATTTTGTTTCGAAGCTAATGATTGTCTGGTTTCTACTTCAGATTTTCCGTTCAATCGATTCAAACTCTGTGAAAGGTTTCCCAAAGGATCCAAAATATGCTACAAGCAAGGTGAGTTGAAAAATCAAAGAAAAGTTGTGCTGTCATTACTCATTATAATATGGTGGATGCTTATTTGGCTGGGAAATTGATGGATAGAGGGATTTCGTTTGGACAGAATTTGGTGTGCGGTAAGAATGTGCTCATTGACATGAGCATACACACCGCATATGTAAAGGCCATTCGTGCAGCTCAACACTTCATCTACATCGAGAACCAGTATTTCATTGGATCCTCCTACGACTGGAATGCTCACAAGGACATAGGTTTGTTATGTCTTTTTTTTTTTCAAATGAGCTTATGTTAGAAAAAACTCAAATTCTCAGTATTTTTCTCAACTTGAGACAATGGTCTTGGTAACTTCGGTCATTTCTTTAAGGTTGTTTATTCTATGTTGTGGTGATGTAGGTGCCAACAACCTGATTCCTATGGAAATTGCGTTGAAGATTGCTGATAAGATCAGAGCAAGGGAACGGTTTGCTGCATATATCGTCATTCCAATGTGGCCGGAAGGAGTTCCAACCGGCGCCGCTACACAAAGAATTTTATATTGGCAGGTAATTCTAGTGAAGATGCTTCTGTGCAAACCGTTAACCTTCTCTCTCTTAGCCCATGTGACAATATTGATATCATGATCTTTTCCTTAATATTTCCATAAAAGTTGGTCAAATGATCATTTAAGTAGAAACTAGTGAATATAATCTTGATTGTGTATGTTCTTAAACTGGTATGTAGTTGGGGAATTTTCAGGCACATTTTGTTATAATTGAACAGTATGGATTAGCAATATGTAATTCTTTTACACCCGATATGATGTTTTCTTGCGTGGACAATCTAGTTAAAAAAAATCATGGTCCTTCCATCACCGGGAGTTTGTGAAACTGAATGTCAGAGTTATCGTCTTTGCAGCACAAGACGATGCAAATGATGTATGGAACTATCTACAATGCGTTAGTGGAGGCCGGGCTCGAAGGTGAATACTCCCCACAAGACTATCTGAATTTCTTCTGTCTTGGAAACAGAGAAATGATGAACGGAACTAATGAATCGGGTACAGGAAGTGCAAGCAACGAGAACACTCCTCAGGTAACCAAACCAACTGCTTGACTTTGCTAATGCGGTTTCCATCGTCATTGAATGATGAGTTGTAATCAAAACGGTGTTATAGGCATCATGTCGAAAGAGCAGAAGATTTATGATATATGTTCATTCAAAAGGGATGGTTGTTGATGATGAGTATGTGGTAATTGGTTCTGCAAACATAAACCAAAGATCAATGGAAGGGACAAGAGATACAGAGATTGCAATGGGAGCTTACCAGCCTCAACATACATGGGCACGACGACAATCTGGTCCTCGGGGTCAGGTAATCGCATACAAAGATAATATACACATGATTTCATAGTCCTAGTCATATCGAAAATACTTTGTACATAATTTTCAGATATACGGATATAGAATGTCGCTTTGGGCAGAACACATGGCGCTGCTAGATGATTGCTTTGTGGAGCCAGAGAGTCTAGAGTGTGTAAGGAAAGTGAGAACAATGGCGGAGGAGAACTGGAAACAGTTTAGGAGTGAGGAAGTGTCGGAGATGAGCGGACATCTGATGAAATATCCGGTGGAAGTTGATCGGAAAGGCAAAGTCCGGCCACTTCCAGGGAGCCAGGAGTTCCCTGATGTCGGAGGAAACATTGTCGGATCCTTTCTTGCCATACAGGAGAATCTCACAATCTGATCATAAGCAGACTCGCATTTATTTATTTATGAATTGCGGATTGTTAAAATATTTGGGGCGTAAGAAGATCTCATAGGTGTAAACAACAATTGATCAGACTTTGACACTTTGTAAATAAACAAAGTTTGAATAACAAGTAAAAATTACATCAGCTAATACTTAGTCTTTGGTGAAAAAAGAAACTACTTAATCCTAATTCTAATTAGAATAAGAAATCATGTATAAGGAAACAACACATATATAGATTGCATCAGCCATGGCAAAGAAGCTTCAGGTGTCGTTGACAAGCTTTGGCCTGGCTGTTTTAGGATCAATTTCAACTCTGAGACCAATTTCACGGAGTTGAGGCACATCCACAGAGCCTTTAATCTCCAACTCAGCCACCACCTCCTGGTTTTCTGGGTTCCCTTCCAGCAAATTTCTCACACACCACAAGCCCCATTCTCTCAAGAACGGGTTCTCATCATCAGTCACACACTGCTGCAACATTAGGACGAGCCCATCTCTCTCCCTGATCTCATCTTGTACCTTTTTTCTTCTGTATGCGCAGTTCCCAATCACCGACACAATATCTCTCCTGAATCCTCTGTAAGGGCAGGGCTTAAATGAAGAAGAAGAAGAAGAAGAAGTAGGACTCTGGTTTAGAGCCTTCTTTATAGTTGTTGGAGGATCAAGTTTGCGAAGCAGATCAAGGAGGAGCTCTATTAGTCCAGAGGACAAGAGCAACTCAACAGTATCACCTGAATCCTTGTTGTCCTTGTTGAGTTCTTCAAGGCTTCCTCCAGCGCAAGCATCCCTTATTATCACCAGAGAGTAGCCCATCACGTCTACTATAGTTGAACCCGTTGGAAGCTCGGATCTTTCACCCGCAACAAAATCGAAAACGTCAACTGATTGCTTAAATAATCCGAGAATCGAACAAGTTGTATCCTTGGGGATTGACACTTTTCTTATCCGCTCATTTGCAATATCAGACACCATCCTCAGAAGAAAGGCTTGCTCTGATGTAAATTTCTCATTTTCAGCATTTAGTACCGTTTCAACTTTGTATAACTTGGAGAAGAGCTTGGGGAAGCAATCGTCTTCAACACAGATTCTCGAAACCAGTAATTTGAGCCAATAATCCTCCACAGACCCAACTTCAAACAATAACAAGATTTGGTTTTTGAATCAGACAGCAAATAAATCAACTTAATTGGATAAAAATCACGACTTTCAGATCAAAATGGCATTTTGGCTTCAGAAATAAGAGTTACCGGAAGATGAAGTCCGTAGAGTTTCAGCGATGATGGTGAGCCCTTCGCTGCTGCAAAGCTCTGAAGCAATCTCTGAGCTTCCATCAAAGCAAGTATACAAAATCATACACAGAGGATCACAGGTTTCACGCCTCCTAATCTTAGCGATTGATAAGAACCTCTCCGGGAAAAAGCGGAGCCACACATCTCTCTGACGTTTCTCTCCGAACAATACAACGTTCGCTAGAACCTGCAATCCGAACCTAACAGTCTCGAAATCCGTGATTTTCTCTGCAATGGCGGAATCAAGCAACTCGGAGACGATAACAGAACCGTCGTGATCGACGAAAGAGTTCTGATTCGAAACCTCGCCGGCGCATAGGTTTCGGAGGACTTTCAGAGAGAGATTTAGATAATGGCGGGAAGATGGGTAAGGAAGAAGCTGAAGAAGACGGAGGATCGACGGAAGGATAGCCTTGGAAGCGAGATCGGAGCGGCCTGAATCAGTCTTGGAAGACTCTAGAAGAAACTTCAAACAATCTTCTAGAGAGTATGATAAATCCGAAGCTTGTAGCAGCGGCTGAAACACTTCTTCGGGTAGAGAAGCTTCCATTGATGACCAAAGACAAAAGCTCAAGAAGAAGCTTTGCGTAGGGCTTTTCCGATATTTATCACTTTAGAAAAAGGTAGGGGTTATTCTGTAAATAACATTAGTTGCGTTATTGGGCCATAGGCCCAAATGTTCTAATATGGGCTGATTCGCCTATAAGTTTAGTAGTTTTTTATTACTTTATCATTGAATTTGTTTACGAACAAAGTGAGAGGATTACATTGAATTTGTTTCAGGATGTGATTAAGTTAATCAGAAGTAGGACTGTAGATAACAATGGGGCTCCGAACGGAGTGACGTGGGCTCTTCCACACGAGCAAGCCTGAAACAATCTTCCCAGGAGTCATTTGTTTGGCCTTCACCACCACTTTGAAGCTTCTCTTCTGTGAAGCCTTTGAAAACGACAGACTATGTGGCTCCACCGTGATTTCAACTCCTTTTGGTGCCCTGACGGTGACGTTGTAGACCGACGACGGTGGTCCCACGTTGGTGACTCTCCGCCTGAACACGGCCAATGTGGACGTTTTGGCAGATCTCAACGTGAGTTGGATTGTTGGGTAGTTGAGGGAATCGTGGCCGAGTCCAGGGACAATGGAGGAGCAGCTCATGGAGCGTGACCCCACCAATGGAGCCAGAGTGGTTGCGTTGTAGCCTTCGCCGCACAAGAACTGAACATAGGAGATGTCGTCCATGTCGTAGACTAAGCCAGGGCTTGCGGCTCGTCGTGGGTTTATTTGGCCTCCTCCATAAGCAAACTCTGCGTCCTTGTTCACTCTCCGGCTTATCGGTTTTGCTGCCAAACAAACAGAGAAAAACATGTTGTTACTGCTTTCTCTGTTTTCCATTTCACAAGAACAAAAAAGTGGGTTACCTGAGGTAATGATGGCGGATTTGATGGCAGCGGGTGTCCAATCCAAATGAAAAGACTTGACGTACGCAGCTACACCAGCAACATGAGGGCATGCCATTGAGGTGCCAGACAGGATGGTGAATTTTGAGAATTGGGTGTCACCATCTAACCCAGTCAGTGATCTCTTGAGAGTGAAGGCCGCCAATATATCAATCCCGGGTGCAGCGATATCAGGCTACAATCCGCAAAAATGGCAGAAACATAAGATAAGATCCGCATTTATCATAAACAGATGACATTGATCAAGTCATATACCTTGAGAAGGCGTGTTGATCCCGGATTGGGACCTCTTGATGAAAAAGAAGCAACAAATGGAGCAGGGATTGTCACTTGCCTGGTTTTCTGAATCACAGCCGATGGCGATCTGGGAAAAGCAAAAACAACGAGTTAGCTCTGAACACACTTGTTCTTCTCAGGGTTTCCTCAGTATCCAAGTAAAACACCTTGTGGAGTTGATATATCGGTAGATGCTATCGCCAACGGAGCTATTAACACTGGTGGCAGGTGCCATGAAAATCTGAGCGTTGTCAAGATATTGATCACTTACAATGATCGCACCAGCACCTCCATAGCTTTTAATAGTCGACTCCACACCACCTCCCCCCATTCTACACACCATTACCTTTCCCTTCACCTTCTTTCGGTCCAAAGAATCAGAGAAACAGTACCTTATTAACATCAACAAACAAACAATGTCTGGGTCTTAATTACTCATACTCATAGGTCTTCTTTGTCTTAACATATTCAAATCAAGTTGATAATGACGATGTTACCTAGCCAAGTACTTATCGTCCGTGGTCTTAGCAGCATCAACGCCGCTTACAAGCGGATACGATTTGGCTTTTGGGTTAAACATGCTTATTCCCATTCCCTTTTAATCATCAAATTTTCTCATGTCAAACCCTAAATTGAATTTAGCTAATTAGGAGATTGATTTGAGATGCTTACAGAGAAGGATTTGCCGTTGCCGAGATCTATCTTGCTCTTGAACGTCCGATCGATTCCGCTTGCCGCAACCGTCAATATCCAAGGCTCATGGTTCGTTACAGTGCCTGAGCTCGGTCCGTCGTTCCCTGCGGATGCCACCGTCAGGATCCCTTTCCTCATCGCGTGAAACGACCCGACGGAAATCGAATCGGAAGAGTAATCCGCGATTGGACCACCGATAGAGATGGAGATAATGTCAACGCCGTCGTGAATCGCAGCTTCGAATCCGGCGAGGATGTCCATATCGGCACAGCCGGATCTCGCCCAACAAACCTTGTACATCGCCAACCTCGCCGACGGAACCGCGCCGCGGGCGGTGCCGTTTGCTATGCCATAGAGACTCGCGTTAGCGACTAAAACGCCGGCTACGGTAGATGACGTGTGCGTTCCATGGCCGTCGATATCGATCGGTGATCGGATTTCGCCGGTAGGCACATTGCCGTCGTGCTTGAAGTACTTGGCGCCGATTATTTTGCTGTTGAAGTTAAATTTGTTGTGTAATTCATTAAATATTTGATATTTTCAGTCAGAGCCCTTATATTAACACATAATTCTTATAAGTTCCCTAAACTCTTGAAATTGATCAGACAACTCCTTAATTGTTTTCTAACAATGACATTTTCTTTAACAGTTGCTTAGACAGGATCAAGATTCTCTAGTGATCAAACTTGTATCTAAAATTGATCAAAGTAGAAAATGGTAATTAATAGATAAATGTTATACTTGTTGCATCCGGTGAAATTTTTATAAGGTCCACAAGATCCTTTCCATTTAGCCGGAGGAGGGCCTAGACCATGGTCCTGGAAACTCTCTGAGTCCGCCGTTATTCCTGGTTGTTGTATTATAGGAAGGTTCAGATAAATTATAAGAAGCATAAAAAATGAATAATCAAATCAATTTGCATATATAACAATAAACCTGTATCAAGAACACCAATAATAACATCTCTCTCTGCTTTTAGATGTCTTTTTGCTGTCAGAGGAAGTCCAACGAAATCCCAAGATTTTGTTGTGTGAAGTTTGCGATATTGATTTCGGGATACACCAACAACTTCTTCCATCTCTGCACCATTTTTTTTTACTTAATTATTACTAGATATTCAATAGCTTATTATATGAATCTCACTATAGCTAGTATTGCATGGAAGTTTTTTTGTGACATCAAAAACAAATGTTACCCATCATCTTCTTAGCTTCATGTGGAGAAAGCTTGGCAGCAAAAGCGTTGAAGGCTTTAGTGTAACTATATACTTTCCTTTCGTTTGCTTCATCTTGGCTGTTTTTTCAAGAGACGTTTATAAATTTGATTAGCAGACAACCAAGTAGAACATTACTCCAAAATATGTTACGCATTTATTTGTTTTAGAATATGTGTTATACATGTATTGATGCATGACATGTACCTGATATTCAAAGACGATAGCAGATTTATGTGTGTCTTGATAGTTTCTTCTGTATTATCCGGTCGATCTCCCAAATATATGATATAGAAATCCTTTATAATTAAGAATTTCAAAGTAAATATTCTCCTTGCAACATTAAGTTTTGCTCAATCTAATGACAAAGAAGCTGGAAAGAAACAAAATTGTATATAATTATTACCTTTGCATGTTCATCTTCGGCTGAAGCATATTGATCTGGTGATATCGAAAAAACAACAAGATGAACAATAAAAAGAACAAGTAGATGATGATGACAAGAACATTTTGACCTTCCCATTGTGATTTTGTGTATATGATAAAGTTTGGTTATTGAGTTATGAGAAGATGACACATTCTCCTCTATTAATAGAGAGTAAGAGTACCTTATGGGTTTGATTCGTTGAAGATATTACTTATGATAAATGGAGAAATGTGAAAACAGATTTAACTGTTTAATTTCTTTTTAAAATACGATATAGAGCACACATGCGGAATTGTAATAGAGTTTTTAATTTCTTTTTAATAAAAATTAGTTCGTATGGTGTCTTAGAAGGAAAATAGTGGTCACTTGCTATATCTAATTCTTTCTACTTTGGTGATAACATAGATTAATACACATGTATGTATGTATAGAGTAATAGGAACTTGAGATTTGAGCTAATAATAAGTTTTTTAGAAAAGAAGGGAATTTTTGATTACTTGAATTCGAATTCAAGCAATTGAGTTTTTACCATAGAAACTCTTTAGTAATAGCTTTAAAGTTTTCCAATGGTGATCATATATTGTCTTGTAAGGCTCTACTCCAATGGTTCTCTCTTAAATGTTACACTAATTAATACACACATATAAATATAATTCGAATTTATATTATTATATCATCAACAATTATATATTGCTTAGCTCAACTCTTTATTCATGCACTTAGTTTCAACAATGACATTTTTGTAATCAAACAATATGTTATTATTAAAATTTTATTACATAAAATTTGGTTTTCGAAATTGCTAATTCACATGATCGCGACACGTGTCGTATATATTAATTAGAAAAAAATTCATGTGTAAAATCATTATAAGAAAATTATACTATATTAATTAGAGATTTTGCTTATGTTTTGCGCATATTTTACTTATTTTATTTGATCTTTTTTTAAATATATTTTTTTGTTTTGTATTTAATAATTATAATATTTATAGTCAAAAATAATTTAGCAATGAATCTTTTTAATTAATTTGATGTTTTTAAAAATATTTAATATTCGTCTCTTATTAACACCTCTAAAGTTATGAATATGAAAATAGCATATGTTGCCTCTATAGCTGTAGGGCTAAACTTCATTACGGCAATCCAAGAGACGCTCTTCACACCGTACCTTCAACTACTCCAAATATTTTACAAACAATCTGCCATGCTTTGACTTTGTCAGCCTTTATCAGAACTGATTGTTCAGCCAATAGTCTGGTTCTACGGTGACTTACCGGTGCACGTCAATGTTTGATTTACATCGACCCTTCACAGCCGTTGGCACTCTCCTCCTCGCCACTTCGGTAGTACTTATCGGCTATGCAGTCGATGGGGTTTTGATTGGTGATTATGGTTCGATCCATAGGGATTTTATTCCTTGGTTTATGTACTTTAGACATTGCTAAGAACACGGTTCAAGGTCCGCGTAAGGCTTTCTTAGTTAACATAGAAACGGGAAATGCAATGTTAAATGCATGCTTGGAAGATGTTGTAAGCCTGAGTAAAAAATAGTGGTAGACTACAAAGCAAACTAGAGAGTCTCAAAGTGCTCACGGAATTGGGTCGGGTTTAAATAATAGTTTGGGCTGTTTGATATACAGAACACCCTTGTTGAACCCATTTACGGCCCATTATAGTTAATAGGGAAAAGGAGAAAGGAGGAGACTCGTTGGTTCGCGTCTCCCGCCAGAATCGATCCTCCTTCACGCTCAAGATCCCATCCATGTTGTGGAAACCTCTTGAACCGGTGTACCCAAGGATGATTAAAACAACATATTTGATGGTCCAAGAGACCAAATCAATGAGACGAAAAAAAAAAAAAAAAAAAAAAGAGACCAAATCAATGGATGGAAATACATAAATTTTCCATAGTAAAAAACGTTAGAGTGGGTCATTTGAAAACGTACGTGAAAATCCAAAACGAACTTTTTAAACCAGAAAAATGTGATCTCTGGGTGTTCTATTTCCCAATTTTTTTATTATTTCTTCGTTTTTCTGTAAATATGTTTGTAGTCATTACACTGGAGAAAAGCTATATATTGGCATATTGCTAATTCGAAAAGTATATAAAAAGAAAATAAAGATACATTTAATCAATGTAAATCATATAGTTCTTATATTAACATTCTAGCAATTTAAATACAAATTCGACCCAAGTATATAGATTACAAGGAGAAACATATCGCTAACTATAGAGCTCTTACGGTCCAAATAAACAAACATTTTATAAAAATAACTTCATTCTCGTTTTATCACTGTTGAGGCAGAACCACTGGTTCCCGGGGATGGCTGAGCTGGCATTTGCCCACCGTGAATAAACTCACGCGCCAGTGCTTGGAACTCACCGCCTCCGCCGATATTGGACGATGACGGGACGCCGAAGAGATGATCAGACGGTCGTGGTTGTTGCTGCATGGCCCACGTGGAGGACATGACCGGCTCGAAGATGGAGGAGAGGTCGTACACCGACGGCGATATTGATGGGAGGTCCGTTATGGAAAGAGCCTGCAGAGATCCAGAAGACGACACCGGAACCTGTGGTGGTTGAGGTTGTGGCAGCTCTAGAGTTGCTAAGTGTGCTTGTAGATATGAAAGCTCAGTTTGCAAACTTACCACCTGTTTTTTTTTTTTTAACGAAATTAAATTGTTAAAATTGATAATAATGCCAACAAATATGAAAGAGAGATAAGAATCTAGAAAAATGATATTTCCAGCAATCTTTAATAATTGGAAGAGTTTCCGAATTCGAGCAAATGTTGTTGATTCAATAATGCCAAAAAAAACACGACAGGAGTAATTGATCAATCAAGACCACCGATTTAGAAAAATATATGCGGGATAAAACAATCTAATAATAACACAAGAGACATTGTACATAACATATAGATAAATGCTTGCTTGTAAGATTGGAAATATCCTTCACTAACATCAATTTATAGAATGCAATGGCATACGTTTGTATACAAATAAATATATATATTCGTGTATGTGTGTACATGAAAGTACCTATGTATATTGCAATTAAAAGATAAATAAAAAAGGATGCTTGGGAATAAGTGTAAAACAACGTGGTTGTTGCGAACAGAGGAAGATTTGTCATCTCAATCAATGGCTTGGATTCAACTTGGAAAACAACCTTGTAAAACATTCAACAAAATTTCTATTACATATGCTAAATGATCGTTAACTTTCCTAGCCAACTTCGACTGTAGACATTTTAACCAGGAAAAAGAGAGAAGTTTTCATATGCTATGTAACGCATTGGATCATGTGTAATACACACATACAATTATATTATGCTTTATGCATGCTTTCTTAACAAACTACCATTACTAAAAGTGTAAATCAAATCAAAAGATCAGCTTGTTCTATATCACATATATATAGACTCATAGACACGTCATTTAATATAGAGACATAACTTTACCCAAAAGGCAAAGGCCATGAACCCAGTTGTAAAATTTTAGATTTTTAAAACTCCTTTTTCAATGTAGAGTTGGTTTTCGATCATAGCAAAAACAAAACAAAATATATATATATCCTTGAAGAAGAACATTTCGGAATGAATAAAAAAATTGTTGATGCAAGAAAGGATAATTTGCATGATGGGATATATGATCCTACTTCCTAGAAACGACAATCAGAGGAGATAAAGAGAGTGTGAATTTAAAAGGACTAAGTTTGTAGTTTAATTGAACATTAAGTCAAAATGCAAAAATCTCATTAAAAAAAAAATAAAGTTTTGAAAAACATGTTTTCTAACAAAAAAGTTAAAACATAATTACATAGAAATGATAAAAAGAATTGATCAACGTGGCGACATAGAGACAGTAGATCAACTTAAAACTGTTGCGATTTCACATCATAAGTAGTACTAATCATATAATTAAACGTTATGAAAAGAATAATTAACCTGTTGCTGAAGAGAGACGATGTGAGAGACGCAGCCGTAAATAGGGTCTCTGAGACGAGCCTGAGCCTCAAAGCAGATTGAAACGACGGCGTCTGGTCGTTTATGCTCGGGAACATGTTGGAGGAGTTTGGAGACGTTGCTCGCTCCGAACACCTTGTGAACCGCCGCGAAGTGCGCCGCTCCTTGCTCGGAGTCAAAGTAAGGCGCGAAGATGCAGCCAGCGACACACTTCCTTCTCAAGAACTTGCACGCGCCGCAAGGGCCTCCTCCACCGCTGCTGCTAGGGTTTCCGCTACTGCTCATCTTCCTTTTTTTACCTCACAAATACCTTTATTTTCCTTTTCTTTTACTAGCTAATTGGTGATTAGGGTTTTGAGATACATGGATTTAACTCATCGAGACTATGATGCTTTTTGGTTCGTGATTAAAGAAAAAAAAAGAAAGGGAACGTTTGGGAGAGAAGAAAAGAGAGAAGGAGATCGGACGTAAGCAAAACTAGGGTTTGGTTGTTGGTAATTGGAAATATTTTTATTTCCCCCCACTAATACATTAATAGTTTATTTAGTAGATAAGAAAATAATAATTTAATTAGTCTTGTTATTACCACAAAAAAAAAAAGACTGTTAAGACAAGAAGAAGAAAAAAAGGACTTCAAAGCAACGCGATGGAGCGTACTTGTCTCGTGTTAAGCTCTTTGCGTGAAGCAAAACATTCCATATCTTTCAACTTCTTCATTGTTATTCCCTTCCTTCACTTTTTCTACTTCTGGTTTTATTTTATTTTTGTTACAATCGGTCCACTCAACTATCTTTTTTTTGTTCCGCAGTCCACACAACTATCTTATGATGTATACAGTTGTAATTTATGCATATTCTGTCTATAACTATTAGAAATTAGTTTTACAAACTAATAATTATATAAAATGAGCTTAAAACATATTCTAATTAATTATTAATTTTTGGCGATGATTTTAATGCGATAACTTTATATAAGAAATGTAACGGCTCATCAGTCACCGCTATGCGTTATTTTCTTTTTGGTTAATCGGGTATTTTATCAACATTTGGCAACATATCTAAAAAATTTATGCGGATTTTTTTCCGTGAGATTCTTTAATTTTTGTCGTGTAAGACACGAATATGTATATTATCAGATTTGAATTAAGTTTATACCACGGCGATAATACCAATACAAATTACTAAAAAAAAATTTTGGTTTTAGAAGCTCACTGGCCTAAAGTATTTGTAAATTAAAATGTTTCATTTTGTTAATAGAATTTACAATTTATCAACAAAAAAATACAAACCACTAATGTTACAAATTCACATGTATTTGTACAGTACATATAGATGCTGATGCTACATATATGTAAATGATAAAAAGAGAGAGTATGCAATTTTCAAAACAACTGGATTTATTACATACTGTATGATCCGGTAATGATTATATATGCAAAAACTTGTATTTTTTTTTTTTTTTTTTTTTTTTTTTTTTGATAAACCCTATCGGCTATCCGGTCGGCCCCGGTAGGAACGCACCGAGGTGCTACATAGTGGACTGGTCCACCGTGTTAACGGTTAGGCCCTTACGGGCTACCACTCTGCCTATCCCGAGTTTGGAATGCCTTCCGACTAAGTGCCAGGGGGTAGTCAGGCCGCCTGCATTTCTGGCTACCAGGTAAACCAATTGGGCCAAGGCCCAACTGACAGACTTCCCAAACAAATGTGTTTTTGTTTCCAGGGAGAATCGAACTCAGGTTTGGGAGTTTCACCCTTTCCCAAAGCTTCCTCTGCCACTAGACCACGGATGCTTGGGCAAAACTGTTACGGGTAAACTTTTTATAGTGACTGACCCCACCCCGAAAGGCCCCATATCCAGGAAAATCCTTTAATGCGTCATAGAAACCCGTGGGCCATCTACAACAGGATTTATTTGGAGAGGTTTCAGTTCCACCCCGCCGACAGAGAGTCGAACTCGCGACCTCTGGCAGTCGTGTGTGAGAAAGCCCATTGAAACCACTAGGCCATCAAAAACTTGTATTATTGACGGGTTTAATAAGTTGATGTACGCAATCTATATTTTGGTCAGGGAATCATGTAACTCAATATTCGATTAGGGTGCAAATAAGGAAACTCCAATTAGTGCATATATATATCATAAATATTTGAGCTTTCCGAAATTACAAGATGGATGCAATGCGCATAGTCACCAGTCAGTGCGGATCTCAAATATTAATACACGATAAATGAGTTTAAATTTGGTGACGGCAAGAATGATCAAATACACGTGTGTATAAATCACATATCTCACATCATCGATTAGAAAGAAAAAAAAAAGTGTGACGATTACGACGGTCCAATAATAGTCACCAAATTGTAGAAAGCAACTAGCAAAAAGCAAAGTGAGTCAAGCTAAGTTGGTTCAGAAGAACCGGTAATCAAAACCTAAAAGTAAACCGGGATTTAATTTGAAAGAACTGGAAAGGTTGGCACGTATGTATGATCGCCACGTGTCAAATGAGACTTTTACGAAGAACGTAACCGCTCTGACGCAACCAATGGCGCGTTTGCGAGTGCATATGGTAATCAAGTAACGCTCCCATTTCATTACTTGATTAATTTATACTAGTAATTATTGAACAGTTAAATTAATTAATTACATTACTTAGGAGATTAACAAAGAGAAACGGTAACAGTTGTTGACAGAGGGAGTCACCGTGCCGTCCGCCTCTTGTCCAATCCTTGTTTGTACTTCCTATGAGACACGTGTCCTCGTATCACGCCCTCTTCTGCTTCTTTCCTCACCGCTTGCGTACGCTAATAAACACTGTTTGTATTTAACACATTCACTAGGCTAGTAGGCTTAATAGTAATAGTAGAAGAAAAATATGAGAAGTTTTTTCTTTTTTGTCATATTGTACATACATTTTAGGTATAGAGTATTGACTATAGATAGAGCACCCACAGTGGCATATGTGTTGGTATAGGTGTTAATAAATTTATATTGTTATAATAAAAGAGAGAGAGGTCCCACCAAAAAAAAAAAAAAAAGAGAGAGAAGAGAGAGATAGAGAGAAGATAAATGATTCTCCACTCATAACGCGCCACGTGGCCGTAACACTCGAGTCTTCTGTAACACCCGAATGCAACATTCTCAGCCACTGTTTGCTTATTTTCGAATTTTTTAATCCTCACACCCCACCAAAAAATATGCCACTGTGGTTGCCACTGTGGTTGCTCTTAAGAATCCGAAACGCTGGCAAATTAAGAATCCGAAACGATGTACAAGGCCCGGCCCATTAACGAGAGGCTTTAATTAAATTGGGGAAGTTACAAGGGGTCAGGGATCTTGTCAAACAGAGAGGGAGAGAGAGAGACATGACAGTGACTGACTGACTGAGGTTGTACTTGCGGGCGAAGCAAACAGTGATCAGTGTCATGTCTTTGTCTGACTATACGATTTGTAGAAACAAGAAGCAATCAATATACACACATCTCTCTCTCTCTACATTCTAGCATGAAAGATGTGCATAGGGAGAGACTCACATCACATATTCACATATAATAAAAGAATTACACACGTGTGGTGAGGGATCGCACGTGTGTGTGAACGGGAAACCTGCGGCGGAGTGAGAGAGAGATACGTCAGCAAGCAGCTAATTGTGTTTTGCTTCACGCAAAGCATTTGTGTTTGTCCTTTGTATATATCACAAATCCGCTTTGCCGTTGCTTCCAAGCTTTACCCACTAATTAGTACATTCATTCTCATTACTATAATAATTAATAAAACCCACAATACATCCTCGTTATAATCCGATTAGAACCTTTTCAACTGAACCCACTATATAAGTCTATATATCTTCATTGCTCACAACTCATTAACTATCTAAATCCGTACTAATTCCCTACTTTCTAGGCCTTGTGTTATAGCCAGTTCTAGATTTTTAGTGGCATATACTGTACTAAATCTTTGTCTCAAACTTATGATTGCTAATTTAGTTTATATATATAGTTTTGATTTGTCTACTTTTACATTTACAAGTATACAAGTATTTTGTAAAATCTTATGTTATCCCCCCCCCCCCCTTCCCCCTTGTGAATTGTGAATAAATAAATAATTCTTTCACTTATTTATGGAAAATAGCTAGTTTATTGTGTGTGTGATTCAACTATGTACAGAAAAATGAAACACACAAAGGAAAACAAAAACAAATATATGCACATAGAAGAAAAGATGATCAAGTTATATACTAAAATGTAATGATTATAAATGACCCACCACCAAAAGCAAGACATGATTTTCTTGCCTGACACGATCCTCTATGCTCCACATTAAGTACTTAAAAACATTTATTCATAAACAAAGCTATTTAGCTATCTATCTCTCTTCCTCTCTCTCTTAAACATCTCTTTGGATTGGATATATAACCGTGGTCGACGACGACACTGCTTACCCCAAACAAAACGTCTTTGACAGAAAAGATGAGCGGAAGCACCTCCGGCAGTGGAGGTCCGTGCGGCGCATGTAAGTTTCTCCGGCGGAAATGCGTGGCTGAATGTGTCTTCGCTCCCTACTTCGATTCGGAGGAAGGGACGTCTCATTTCACGGCGGTTCACAAAGTTTTCGGGGCGAGCAACGCCTCCAAGCTCCTCATGATGATTCCGGCCAGCCGGAGACTGGACGCCGTCGTCACACTTACTTACGAGGCATTGGCTAGGCTTCGCGATCCCGTCTACGGTTGCGTTGGTCATATTTTCGCCCTTCAACATCAGGTATTCAAGTGTATTAAACCAATGTCATTTATTTATGTATATGAGTTTGATGATCTATATACATTAATGAAAGATTTACCGGACATGCATGCGTGTATAAATTATATAGACGTTCATTTTATAATAAACTCATCCCATAACGTTAGGTTAGGTTAGATATATATATATCCGCAGCTAGCATCTGTTAGCCGCGTAACTTTTTAGTTTAATTACAGATCCATAAATCCATTTATCGCCTCTTGGTTTCCTGTTTGTTAGTTTTGAAACTTGCATAGTAGTACTACAGTATTTTTAAATTCCAGTAAGTGTCAAAGTTGCTAATAAATTGAAAATAGCTAACGTGTGTCTTCCCAATGACTCGTTTGTCGAAACAGACTTAAAGAAAGTCAAATCGTCAATCTTTGTGGTTACCTTCCGACTTGCTTGTCTTTATTATATCGGTTGAACAAAACAGTTTGAAAATGTTCTTCTAAAACAAATAAATTAGATTTTTTAAAAACTAATTAATGTTATATGAACTTTTCAATTTATTAAATAAACGTCCCTCATGTGAACAGGTGATGAATCTACAGGCGGAGTTAGCATACGTCCAAACTCAACTTTCAACCTTACAAGGCCTTCCTCCGCCGAATCCTCAAAACAATTCACGGACAGAAGCAGCCTCTTCATCTAATGCGCCACTCATTCCTTCCGTCGACAATAAAAGCATTGTGTCTTCGGCGTCGTTACACATTCCTTGTATGTCACAACAACAACAACAAGAACAGCCAAAAGAAGCTATTGAGGTCTCAACAGAGTTAGTGGATTTTAGCACATTGTTTGGCCTGGAAGATCCAGTGGATGAGGACGGTGATCTGAACGCTCTTGCCCGTGAGTTCTTGTCTAAGTATTTGACCGGAGGCAAATGCCGTCCATCTTCTCCAATCTAACCATGTTAACCTTTGAGACATTTATTAGGAACTGTTTATGTTGTACTAACCGGATTGCTCTGTAACTTAAAAGGGGCGTTAATAGATTCTATTGGATTTGCACTGCAACTCACATCTCACGCTAGACGTCGACATGACACCCATGTCCCCTTATTTATTTATTATAAGGCTTTGCTTGCTCTATTTTTTTGGGTCGAATTATGAAAATGTGTAATTCTTCATAGTGCAACTTAGGTAAGCTAAGCCCAAACATTTAAGGCCCAACTGGCTAATGTTAAATGGTGGGTGACCTCTTGCTTTTTGCATCCAACCCATTTGTGATTTGTCTTTTCAAGTGGGAACTAAACATCGTGTAATAATAAAGCATATCTTAAATTCTTAAAATTGAGAAATAAAATAACGTTGATCAGTCGTCTTGGAATTAAGTACAGGGGGTAATTAATAATAGTATAATCGTGAAGGTGGTCTCGAGACCTCGAAAATTGTCATTTGAAATCAAGGAAGGGTGTGTTGACACGTAATGATGATCAAAAAAGCTTTCTCATGTGCCGTGATCCTAATGAGATACGGATAAATTCTTATTTTAACACACAATGATTAATTCGAATACTGTTTTTTTTTCCTGCAAGTAAGAGCAATTTAGGACTTTGACCCATTTGAGTTATTCTTTTAAACCAGCTAATTTAATTTTAATTTGATTTTGTTGATGATAAAATGTTCCTACCCAAAACACGTGATTCCAATCAAAATCTCATCTATAAGATAAGACTACTTATATATAATAAATATTACTCAAAACTAAATACTGGGGTTATTGGAACATTACTTAACTTAACAAATAAATACTGGGATAATTGGAACATTACTTAACTTAAACAAAACTAATACTAGTATAAACTTTTACCCCCAAAAAAATTTAAAAAAAATAGCTGTGAGAACATTACTTAACATTTTAAGATAAGAAAATAATAAGATTATTATTAATTTTGTATTTAAAAAAAAAAAAGAGTCAGAGGAGTCAAAAAGGAGACAGAAGGCAGAGAAGGTCAAACAAACGGCTTGTTAATCTGACAGCTTGTCACTTTATTATCTGTCACCTACCAATTGCATTCCTATACTCATTTTCCTACTTACTATTTACAGTTTTACACTATTGTGTGACCCAACATTTCGCTTCAAATAATTTGTTTTGAATTTCAAATTGTACAATTTTTTTTTATGAATGGCAGAGGAGATACTCCCTCTGTTTCACAAAGAGTGTCGTTTTAGAGTTTTGCACACAGATTAAGAAAACATTAAATTTTTTGTTTTTTCTGAACAAAAACATCATTACCTATATACTTAAACACAATCTGCCCAATAGTAAAACAATCTGCAGAATACTAATAGTTATAAAACATAAAAAATCATTAAATTTTGCATTGAAAACCTAAAACGACACTCTTTGTGAAACAAAAATAAAACCTTAAAACGACACTCTTTATGAAACGGAGGGAGTAATAATTAAGGTATTTAATGTCAAGAAGAAAGGACTAAAACTTACGCAAAAGGGACAATTGTTTTTAGGGGGATTAGCAAAAATACCCCTTTTCTCATGCCCTTTTTCAAAAATGCCCCTTTTAGATGTCCATTTTCAAAAATGCCCCTTTTTAAATCTGAAATTTTTATAAAGTTTTACTAGGTTTATAAAGTACTTATGGATTGTAACTACTACTTGAAGACTCGATCCAAGTATTTATAAGGTTTTATAAGGTGTTTTTAAAGGTTTTACAAGTTATTTTAAAGGATTTTTAAGGTTTTTCAAAGGTTTTACAAGATATTTTAAAGGTTTTTAAAGGTATTTAAAATGCATTTATAAGGTATTTATAAAGTATTTATAAGATTTTAGATACATAGAAATGTAGTTTGTGTATGTTTTAATAATATTATATACATATTTGGATAAATCTTATATTTTTAAGAGCATTTTTTATAAGGTTTTAAAAAAGGGGTATTTTTGAGGCATTATTAACAATTTCCCTTGTTTTTATTTTCAATTCCGGACGTGAAATTATTTATTAACCAAAATTCACTGTCGGTCTTAACGACAAAAAGATAAATTATTTTTTGGATATTTCTCTTGGAAAACCTATTTTTCTCTCTACTTTTTTCCCAGTCGTAAATTTTTTTACGATCTGGTTTTTGTTTTCTTTCTACTCTGTTTTGGATCATTTTCCGATTTTCCCGGAAAATACCGTTGAAAACTTCTCCGGCGTGAGCTGACCAGGAGAAATCTGTTCTTCTGTTGAGCTCAATTCTCGGCTGAGACGAGAACGTTGACAGTTGGCTGATAGAGCAACTTGAGAGTTGAGACACAAGAAAAACTTAGGTCTCTGTTTTCTTTAAACACTTTTGTCTAAGATCTCTCATCACTTATGATTTTGCGTCTACCCTTCATTTTTTCTTTTCCTGTTGTTCAAACTATGCGAATTTTCAGTGTAACAGAACAAAAAAAATTCCATCTTTATACTTGAAGATTAGCTTCTAACTCTGTAGCTAACTTTGGAAAAATAGAAGCTTTTCAAGAGATACTTGAAATTCGAAATCAAGTTTCTATTTTTGCGAAGCCATTGTTTTTGATGGACTCTCTTTTTAACTTTTTGGCTTGCTTGTAATTGCAGTTAAGCATAGGATTTCAGAATGGAAACAAGCGACAGAATTAGCTCTGGTGTTATAGGAGCAGAAGCTCCATCAGCGTATCATATGGCTCCGAGACCTTTAGAGAGTCCTTCTAACCAGTTTATGGGGTCGTCTCTCCCTCCCACGGACGCCCCAATGCCTTCTTCAGGGAAGAAGAGGAGAGGCAGACCTCGTAAATATGAAGCTAATGGTACTCCCTTGCCTTCTTCATCAACTCCTCTTCTGAAGAAACGAGCAAGAGGCAAGCTCAATGGTTTTGATATCAAGATGCATAAGACCATTGGACTCCTTAACTCTTCTGGTAAACTACTCTTCCATTAGTCTCACTACTAAACTAAGCATTCCTTTTATCTCTTTGATTATTAACATTACTTGATCTTTTGCATCAAGTAATGAAATACTATTGAGCTGTATATACACAAGTGAACTCTTCCTTTAATCTAGAAATTACTTCCAAGTTTTCTTTTGCTCATTTTGACACACATTTTGTTATTCCTTCCAACTGCCCAAAGTTTTCATGCTCCTTGAATTTTGAACATAGAGTTAATTATTGCACATATCTATTTAGCTTTCATTACTAATTGTTGTATAGAGTAAATCATTGCATATCTACGCACAACTGCTAAAAGTTTCTCTAGAACTTGCATTTTGTTTCGTTTAAAGTAGCATACGAGCTTTAACTCTGTTGAGCGAGTGTCTATTATATTTGTTTGAAGATTGTAACTTTGAATCATCGTCTTGCAGGTGAAAGGTTTGGCGTTGGTGGTGGTGTTGGATCAAATTTCACTCCGCATATAATCACAGTGAACACTGGTGAGGTATGTATTAAGAAAAACAACAAAGTCTTTAGATTATACTTGAGAGGATATTTTTTGTGTTTGTTTCCTACTTAGCAACAACTTTGTTTGTTTTGGGTTGATTCAAGGATATTACTATGAGGATCATCTCCTTTTCACAACAAGGACCGCGAGCTATTTGTATTTTATCAGCAAATGGAGTGATATCAAACGTCACTCTTCGCCATCCCGAATCTTGCGGTGGTACTCTCACCTACGAGGTTTGTATCTCACACTCCATATAAACTTATCAATGAAAGTGAAACAGAGCATCTTATTATAGGGTGTTGGTTTCTGGCAGGGTCGGTTTGAGATACTGTCGCTGTCTGGTTCTTTCATGGAAACAGAGAATCAAGGTTCAAGAGGACGGTCTGGTGGCATGAGCGTATCTTTGGCAGGTCCTGATGGTCGTGTTGTCGGTGGCGGTGTGGCCGGCCTACTCATTGCTGCCACTCCTATTCAGGTGACCCACGAATCCAACAACATTTACATCAATTCTTGAAATTCTGTCTGGTCTCATCAAGTTTGTTTTTCTTCTTAAAAACAGGTTGTTGTTGGCAGTTTTATAACGAGTGATCAACAAGATCATCAGAAACCGAGGAAGCAAAGAGTCGAGCATACCCCTTCAACGGTAACGTCATTGCTTCCTCCTCCTCCTCCGGCTTCAGTTTTTTCATCGACAAACCCAGAGAGAGAGCAGCCGCCATCCTCATTCGGCATTTCCAGCTGGACCAACGGACAGGACATGCCGAGAGACTCAGCCACTGACATCAACATATCTTTACCAGCCGACTGACTTTGAGTTTCCAGATGGAAGATTAGGTTTCAGATTAACTCTCTACTGTCTGTACAATGGTTAGGAGGATTGTTGAAGCTGAATGTTATCGTACCCTTATCGGATTGTCGAGGCTGAATGCTACTTTACGCTTTCTTTTAGAACAACCTGAGCTTCTTCTACTTTTAGGGTAACTCTCTCTCTGATGACTTACTTCTTGTTATTATATTTACTAGTACTGAGGTTTATTCCTATTATTTGCGGATTAGTCTGTGTTGTTCCCTTTTTGATGATTTCTTTATTGATGTTTTACACTATTTAGTTACACATAAGTTATGAATGTACTTTATACAATAATATGGGACTTTTAAAGATCCTTGATGGAATAAAAACTACAAAGACAATTTAATTAACAGAAGGTTAGAAGTTAGAACTGCAACATGCGTTAGTTCACATTTAAATGTTAAAACCAATCCAATTTGTAACTTAAAATATTATGGGAAATTATCTATAAAAACCATCATGCATATCATATGTTACCTCAGTGAAACATCAAACGATGAGGGGTGGAGTAATTGTAAAATGTTTCTTGATAATTCTGATAACTGATGTTGCCTCAATGGTTCTTGGAAATGAAATGTGTGATGAAACGCCGCACCCGAGTGAATGCAAGACTCTGCTGATTGAACACAAACCCATAAGAAGCACTACACAGTTCTTGCAAGTGTCCGTAGAACGAACACTAGATGGAGCTGTCAAAGCCAAGAGCGACACGTACTCTCTTGGGCCACAATTTGGTTCAAAGCAAGCTTGGGAGGACTGTATGGATCTGTACGAGCAGACTATCCACAGGCTCAACCAGAGTGTGCTGTGTCCCAAGAACGTGTGCTCAAGATCAGACATGCAAGCATGGCTCAGCACCGCACTCACCAACCTAGACACATGTCAGGAAGAGATGTCAGAACTCGGTGTCTCGTCTCATTCCTTGGAGAGCATAACCATTGATGTCATTAACACCTTGGCCATCAACAAGGTAGATATGAAATTATTACTAACCAATCAAAATTCTCAAAATCCTCTTTAATATCAAAGCATGTTTTGAATGTGAAAACCTATGTCAATAATTCACTCGTCGTTAATTGATTTTTTTTTTATTTGATAAAAAACAGAGGACGGAACCAAACGGGAAGGCGTTTGAGATATCGAAAGTAACAATGAAAATACCGTCTAGAAGTAATAAAGTGGATGTAGTGGTGGCTCAAGATGGCTCTGGGGACTACAAGACCATCCAAGAGGCCGTGAAAGGTGCCGGAGAGAGGCCCAAAGGAAGCCTTAGGTATGTCATACATGTCAAGCAAGGCATTTACGAGGAATATGTCAATATAGGAATCAAGTCTAATAACATCATGATCATTGGCGATGGTATGGGCAAAACCATAATCACTGGTGACAAAAGCAAGGGCCGAGGATTTTCCACTTTCAAATCCGCCACTTTTGGTTAGACATTTCTTCTTAACAACTTACACTACAAATATTCGTTTCATGGCCATATAACATCAAGCTGCATAACATGTTTGCATAAACTGACAGTGGCTGAAGGGGATGGTTTCGTGGGGCGAGACATAACGATTAGGAACACGGCAGGACCGGAAAACCATCAGGCGGTGGCTCTCAGATCGGATTCAGACATGTCAGTGTTTTACAGATGTAGCATTGAAGGCTATCAAGACACACTCTACGTCCACTCCGGTCGTCAGTTTTTCAGGGAGTGCGACATATACGGCACTGTCGACTTCATTTTCGGAAACGCCGCTGCTTTTTTGCAGAACTGTCAGATATTTGCACGTAACCCACCGAATGGAGTCAACACCATAACGGCACAGAGCCGGTTCAACCCGAATCAGACAACAGGAATCGTAATCCATAACTCCGTGGTGAAAGGAGCTCCGGGGGTACAGTTAGGAGGCGTGAAAACGTATCTGGGGCGTCCATGGAGGTCGTACGCACGGACGGTGGTGATGGGGACGCATCTTGATACGTTGATCGAACCCAAAGGATGGATCGATTGGGGTAATGTAACGGCGCTAAGCACGTTGTACTACGGGGAGTATCAAAACTCAGGACCGGGTTCGGGTACAGAGAACCGGGTTGATTGGGCCGGGTTTCACGTGATATCTGATATCAATGAAGCTCGACAGTTTACGTTACCCAAATTCATCGACGCTGCTTCATGGTTGCCACCTACCAAAGTGCCTTTCACCATCAATCTCTAATAATATACTAGAACTCATTTTTGTAACGTCCATCTAAGTATAGATCTAAAAGGCCCGTTTAATTTTTTTCTTCTATTAGAGCCCACATGTTGGCATTTTACACAATATAGCCTCTACTGTTTCTTCTTCTGTTTTTGTTTCCCCTACAAACTCAACAAACTTACAATATTCGTTTGGTTTTTGTCTTCTTATCAACAAATTATATGATTTCTGAATTGAATCTATACTATTAATTGGGAAGCATTGGATAATAAATAACCTTATAAAGTGTAAAAAATTACAAAGATTGCCATTAGAATAACTAGGACTCCGGACCCCCGCGATGTCGCGGGGGAAAATATTTCAAAATCGTTAAAAAAAATATCAAACGAAAATTAATAATAACGATGGTAGATGATTAAATGGTATAACGATTTATAAAATAAACTTAAAGTTGCAATTTTTCGTGAAATAAACTAAATGTTGCAATGGTTCAACTAAACGGCTGCAATCATTTTATGAAAAATTACGATAAAAAGATGCAACCGTAAAAAATATTTACTCGGATTGTAACTTTCTCAAAAAACATAACGTAAAATATTTTTTTTAGTTTTAAAAGAAATAAATGAAATGTTGCGATATATCAAAAGTTGTAGCGGTTCGTCAAATTCGTCAAATAAACTAAAGATTACAATGGTTTGTAAAACAAAACCAAATATTGCAATGATTGGTCAAATAAACCAAATGTTTCAACGGTTCAATTAAACGATTACAATCTCATTTAAATGCATTTTGGTAATTAAAAATTAAAAATATTAATTTATGAAAATTATACCGAGAGACGCGACGGTGGATAATTAGATGTTATAGCAATTTGTAAAATAAACCAAAGGTTGCAATTGTTCGTGAAATACAAAACAAAATATATAAATCAAAGGTTGCAATCGTTCGTGAAATAAACTACATATATAAATCAAAGGTTACAATTGTTTGTGATATAAACTAAAGGTTGCAATTGTTCGTGAAATAAACTAAATATTGCAATAATTCGAATAAAAGGTTGCAACTGTTTATGAAGAGGTACAATAAAAAGAAGCTACCGCAGAAGATATTCGGATTGCAATTTTCTAAAACACATACCCGTAAAATATAAATTTTAGTTTAAAAATTAAAAATATATCCATATGTAAACTATGAAATAAACCAATTTTATATGTAGTTTATTGGTTTACGTAAAAAGAAATTCAATAAAACAACATGACCGTACAAAAATAACTGTAAGAAAAACAACCATAAATATTTAAACGAAAGGTTGCAATAAAAAGACACAACCGTTCAGATGTACAAATGATATTTATTGGAAACGACATAACCGTAAAAAATAACCGATTAAAACGAAAATTACGATAAAAAGACGCAACCAAAATAACCGTAAAAAATAACCGATTTAAACGAAAGGTTGCGATAAAAAGACGCAACCGTTCAGATGTGCAAATGGTATTTATTAGATTGCTATTATATATAGATTACATTATAAGAGAACACATAAAAAATCGTTAAAGGGTAAACAGGATAATTTGCATGTAAAAAGACGCGGATCTTGGGTATTTGGGTCGGACCTTCACCAATACAATTCAAAAAAACACGCGGACCTTGGTAAGCATAGAGTAAGAGGATCCGATGGCCTTAACGGATCTATTCTTATTGGGCTTTGTGGATCCTGGTCCATTGTGTTTACTTGCCGTTTCCCCTCAAATGTAAGAACAATTGGGCTTCGCTGATTTTGATTCAGCCTGAGCTTCTCGAAGGTTTTATGCAATCTTCTGAAATTAATGCTATAACAAAATTTGTTAGTTATCATTTAAACAGATTTCTTTAACAAAAAAATCCAAAGAATTTCGCTAACTAAATAGAGATAAATCTCTTTAAACACGATAAAAGTTATTCTATTTACCAAATATAACAATAACTAGATTTTGATATACAAACAAATCGAGCATATACCTTTAAAATCCATATTCGCAAATATACGGATGTTGATATGATTCTTAAAACCCTAAAATAATATAACCGACCTCTTTTCATATAAATACCTAATGTCTAATGCCATTTAAGATACACACTAACCTTTCATACGATCACTTTGCAATTGCTACTCCTTTGAAATAATGGTTGCAAATCTTGGCATCACCGCTGCATACAGATGTAAGTATCCAATCAATTTTCACTAGATCATAAACTTTTTATAGTCTTAAAATTATCATTAACAAATATGCTTATTAACACGAGTTTTATTGTCTTCTATATAGGGTACTTTGATTCATCCTTATATAATAAATCACAAGTCAATTCACAAAAAACTGCAACACTCTCTTTCTGACACGTGTCTTAAGTCTCAAATTTTAGTCTTTCACTATTCCAAACGTAAACGGTAAACCTAATTATTTGAGAAGCAAAAAAAAAAAATTAGGAAAAAAGATGAATCAATCGTTTCTTCAACTGCTTGGTTCCCATGATCTCAAAATGCTCCACTTCGCCTCTCTTCTTCAACAATAAGAGCAACAACATGATTTTCTACAAAAAGCCTCCACATCTCTTCCTTTTTCTATCAGGCAAAAAAAAATTGAACCTGTCGTTTCATGTTCTAATTTGAGGGTTATCATCAATCACATATATCTTTGTCTTTGCAATTTACAATTTGTTTTTGTATTTCTCGAATCTGGCTTATTTTGTTAATCGCCGTTTTTATAATCATCAAATTCTCTATTTCTCAAATTTTTCCTTTGTCTTAAATGATTGATTTTACTTTTGGATTTGCAGGTTTATGTTCCAGATTCAAATTCCTAATTACGCCGTCCTTTTTGAATCGAAATTCATTCCGATAACTTTGATACATAAATCTATCACCCCAAACAGATGCTCTTATCTACAGGTACTTGAATCTCAATTAGTACCAAATAATGTAAATCTTATTTATGATCCAAAGTTAATTACTCTGCTCTAACCTTAGATAGCAGAGCCTCCTTTTGATTTATGATCTATACAGTTTCATTCAATTCTATTTTCTTTTATTGTCAAACCAATAGTTGGTTTGTTCAACTGCAACCCTATTTTGTAAATAACGTGATATCTAGCAAATAGTGTATTATTATATTTCTGTTCAACTCTATAAACATCTATTTCTGTTACCATCATGTCTATTAGTATGATGCTATATATGATGTGAAGATGTTAAGAGTTTAAAACTTAGCAAAGTAACAAACAACATATATATCCATTCTCGACGTTTTTTTTGTTGTGTTCAAATAAATTGCAAGTTTTAGTTGTGGTGGTACATGTAGTAATGTGAAGGTTGAAAAACCTTAATAAGAGCGTAACTTTTGTCTTAGACTTTGTTTAAAACATACAACTTTTGTCTACATGTATACTTTGTTTTGCAGAGTAAACTCTTTCTACAAGTGATGTTTGCTTGGAAAAAATGATTTATAATAACTCATCCGTTTATATTTCCATTGATGTTTTGTTTCAGGATTACAAGAAATGTTAAATTGTTTATAGCAGATCAAGATGCCTTTAACGACTCAAAACATAGCCTCGGTAATAGCTTAACTACGGTGAATTCATAAACTTCGCATTTAATTGGTGGAGCCATGCTTCAAAGCTTCAAACTCAAGAAGACAACACCATGACCACGACGATGAACTATACTGACCAAAACACCACCAATTATCTGCACTCCTAAACTCTTCCCGCTCTCTCAAGAACAAACACACATTTTAAGGTATACATTAAAATTGATTTTCGTTTTGTTAATATAATAAAATGTGACAGAGATTTATCTTATAAGTTTGAAGTGGTAAAAAAAAATTAGTTGGTTTATCTGTACGTTTGATTAAAGTTTTGCCCCGTACGTAGTACGGGCTTAATACTAGTGCTACTATAAAGAAACAACAATTTTCAAAGGTTCATCAAATCTCGAGTGGAGAATTGTGTAAAATTTTACAGAGCGACCAAGCATGGCTTCAAAATGTCCCTCATGAACACGACTATTATAAGTCGTATTCCAGCTATTATTCTCTCAGAATTGATTGTTATATCTCTGCAATACTATGAAAACAATCAAAAAAAATTTTGTGTGCTTACAGGTACAAGCTGGTTTAAAAACTAGCATTTGGCAAGTAATGGTGTTACTGAAGTGGGGAGCAGAGAACACATGATGTTGTTTAGAATCGCGGATCTGTTATTTTCAATTTTTATTTTTTTTAAGAATCTCAAACAATCAAATCAAAACACCTAAACTTTGTTTTTCAAAAGTTTACAGTGTTTGTAACTTCTTATTAGGCGATATGAATGTAGCGTTTACATGTGCATAATCAGTAAGGGTGATTAAGTATTATCAGACAATAGCAGAAATTGGTGAATTGCTAATAGCTATTATAGTTAACTCATTTTAACATACGATGCCAAAAATAAAATGACTATAACAATACTACTAATTCTAAATGTATAAGAGCAGCTTTCTATTCATAACAATTAAAAATAAATAGTCAATCTTTATCATCTCACTAACCTTTAACATTATATATGGCTGTCATATCTTTTCCAAAGACGACATAAAATGAAGCCACCTCCATAAGAATGATTATGCTTAGCCTGTATACATTTAACATTTAGAAACTCTAATTTAGTAAAATCATTTAACATACAATGAAAAAATTGTATTCTAAAAGTTTGTATCGAATTAAAATAGTATAACAGTAGCTAACATGTTCTTATCAACTACACAAAAATAATATAACAGAAGCTAACATATATCATCTAACTAACCTTTTACATTGCTTTAAGATTCTGAATAATTTAAAAGATTACATTAAACCTCTTCTCTTCAGAAGAATTAAACTCTGACATGAATATTGGCCTAGCCATGGTCACTCAGGACAAAATTTGCAGTTAATATCTATAGACAAGCGAATTTCAAAATATATTATATCGGACAACTTTTATGTAAAGAGATTGGTTTTATAGTTAACACACTCAAATTAACCTGTCACGATTTGGAATTTGCTGTTAAAAAATATTTGAAATCAAAAGTTAGATCTGAAATTGACAATACTTACCCATATAAGATCGGTTTTTTGACAATCATTTCCCAAGACCTCTGTTCAAACATATAGATTTCTAAGATTGGAATTTGAATCGAAACATTTGAAAATAGTAAAAGTCAATATCTGATTCAATTATAAGGTTACCTCTTTGTAGAATTCAGATTTTCCGATTAAGAGATGATAAACGGAGACGTAGTATCTTCATTATCATACATCTTTGCAATCGGTTCCTTTTAAGAACAATCGTCTGACAATTTTAGGGTGTGTTGTAGAGACGATAAAACAAGAGTTCTTCTAAAACAATTATCTGTCGGAAAAACAAAAAAGACATATATTTAATACAAAAGCCCAATCGAATATATGTAACGATCTGGGTTCTTGACAATCATTGTTAAAGAACTCTGTTCAAATAGAGAATTTCAAAGAGTGGAAATCGAATTGAATTTTTTAAAAAATCAGTAGTTGCCTAAATCTGAATCAATAAAAAGCTTACCTCTTTGTAGTAATCCGAATTTGAGATGAAAAGATGATAAACGGAGACGTAATAGCTTGATTATCAGACAATTTTGGAATTGATTCGTAGATCAAACAATCGCCTGAGATTTGTAGGGTGTTGTTTTTTTTTCACCGATAAAGACAATAATTGTTATTTTTACAATTATCTGTCCAAAATGAAAAAAAATCCAGTAATATATTAAAATACAAACAAAAACGAAAACATGGATCGATTTCAAATTTTCAATAGTCAGATTAATTGGGTCTATAAATATTTCGGCCCATACAGAATTAAATTCTGATACAGTTATGGGCCACTTTATTTAAATTTGGGTCAACAGTTTTTATTAATTATCATTGGATAAAGTTATAAACAATAATTTTGGATTACTTAATAAATCTTTTTACATTTTATTAAAATCTAATATTCTATAAAAAAAATCATAAACAATATTATAACTAAAAACACCAAATCTGCAACTTTCCAAATTATGTATAGATTATTTACCAAAACCATGCAAACCTATCCAATCATTCACCAAAAACAGTTTACTAATTTTTTACTTTTATTTCTATTCAAACATTATAACTAATCAAACAGAAAAAAATTGTGTACCAAATTTTATTTAGACACACATAATATCAATATCCATTTAATTTCTAATATTTTTTTATGGTATCTATTCTATTATCTAATTCCCAAAACATAAACAAAAAACAATTTCTTAAATACTTCTGACAAATTTATATATTTTATACAACACATATCTTAAAATGTGAAACCCCGCACGTACGTGCGGGTCATGATCTAGTGATCTTTATTAAAGAATACAAAAAGGGTCGAGATACAAAAATCTTATAAATTATAAAGATACTAACTCTCTTTTTTTTTTTTTTTTTAAGAAGGTAAATATTTTATCGAAAATGAAAAAGTTTAGGAATACAATCAAAGATTATAAACTTATGCAAATGGTCCCATGGCAAAAAAGATAAAAACATGGAAGCATAAATTGAAATCCTCAAATTTCAGTCCATTGACTCAACATAAGCAACAAAGCGAATGGAGTCAAATGAAGTGACTCTGAAGTTCTTTTTGATGAGATTAAGAAGATGAAGGACGACTAAGCAACCAGGAAAACGCCGAGAGACGCAACTAGCACTGGAAGCCTTTCACCGGTGGCCTGAGACTGTGTTGACAAAGCGCTCACAGAACAGAACCACACGAACCAAATTTTGCGATAGGTGCGAGCTCACTCTACCAAGATCTTTCCCCGATGTCGGCTAGCGCGCAGAGCCGCATAAAACGAGACAAAACCACACCAAATCGCCCATTGGCCTTACTAGCTCCTCCATAGCATAGAACCAGCAAAACCACAAGCGAGAACTCGATGCTACGCGATGACCTCACCTCACAAGAACCACAAAAACGAGACACTAACAGAGACGACTGAAGCTGCTCCACCTGTTAGCAAGATATAATCATCCTAATAATATATTTTCTTCTTCTTTATATATTCAACTTCGTGGTGAACTCAATATTTGTATTGTGGTGACGATGTAAATTTTAGTTTAGTGTAATAGATTATCATTTTGTCGAAAAAAGAAGCCAATTAGCAATATATTGAATAAATGAACAAGTTAGAAATATGTTATTCCACTATGTAAAGTAGTTCTAGTTTGTTAGAGGTCTTGAAAAGATGTGATGTCTAGTGAAATGCAAAACTGTGGCTAGAAACGGGAATGTTAATGAAACTAAAGAGAGACATATACACGTGCATATATACACTCAGATGTTGATTGTTTTCCAAAGTGTTTGTGTGAGAAATGACAGCTCTCTCTCTCTCTCTCACCCATTCAGGCGGTGGAAAAATTCAATATATTATTTTGTGAAAATTTCTGTTTAAATTCAGACCTGAAAATATTTAGAGGGAAAGTGTCTTAAAAGTAAGAAATAAAAAAAGAGATCCCTGTCGCTGACAAACTATACATGCCTAGCTCTGTACATTTATATATAATGTTTGTGTGTAAGTGTAAGGTAGATTGAGATATATGAATGGTCAAATCGGAAATAAAACAGTATATATGTTCTTAAATAAGCTTCTTCTTTCTTCAACTTTTTTGCTTTCAACAAGGGTTACATGATTTCGCGATTATTACTTTTATAATTAGTCAACTTCGACGCCTTGTGTCGTCCTCGATTTTAATGTTCTGTCTTTCTCTGCATTCATAGTTTATTTTATTTCATATCCTTCTTTTTTCTACAAACAAGAATTTCTAGACGAATTCAAACAAATTTTCAAAACTTTATATGAGTATATCGGATATTTTTAATTAGTGGCAAACTATGACTTAAATCGTAATGAAAAGAATTTGAACCTTTTTCCATTAGCCCTATATATATGATGAATCTTGAGAAATCTAACTAATGTGCCACTTACTGTTCAAAAACTTAGCAAAAATGCCACAAAACATAAATCTTTCCAAATGTGCCATAATGGTGGACAACATTTCTTGTCTACCCAAATTTTTGTATGTCGTTTCGAATTCTTGTCCACCAAAAGTCTGTTGTTTCAAAGGGGGACAAGATTTTTTGTCCACCAAATATCTTTCCAATCTATTGTTTCAAAGGTGGACAACATTTCTTGTCTACCAAAAATTTTCGTTTAAAAGTCTTGTCCACCATTATGGCACATTTGGAAAGATTTATGTATTGTGGCAATTTTGCTAAGTTTTTGAACAGTAAGTGGCACATTAGACCAAAATCCCATGAATCTTTCATCCAATAGAACATCATGAATTGATTTGATGTACAGTTACTTTTACAAAACTCAATACAAATACTAAAGTTGCAAAACAACTATACTATATTATTTGGAGTTAAAACAAAAAAAAACTTTACTATAGTACTTACTTAAACTGTATATATATGTTATAGGATTAGACTTACAAATATCATATTCTATATATTGGGAAATCGGATAGCCATAATATATATTTACAAAAACTCAAACTAAATTTCAGAATATGTATAAATAAATTTGAATTTCACTATGACCTAGTAACTAGCACGAACAACTGGGAATTTACCACAAAATTGTGGTCCTGTATTATGGAATTTAGTGAAACCACACACTTGCTGGTAAAAATAATGATGACAAAATGATATACATAGGAATATAGAGAAAGTATATACAATAATAAATAAAAAAAGGGCAAGGAATTGACGAGGATCGAGGGAAAGTGTGGTGTGGCAGAAATGTTATTAAGTGTGAAAACAACTGATGAATGAGCCTTTGCTTAATCACTTCCATGCACAAGTCCCTTTCCTCTTCCTCTCTCTCCCACTTCATCGAACTTTGCGTCCTTTAAAGAAAAAAGCAAAAACAATTTTCCATCCAATTGAATTCAAACCGTAAACCAGTTTAGATTTAACTTCGTTTTTTTTACATTATCTTCTTCTTATTTTGCGGAGAAGACTTGTACAATGACCTCAATACGCAGAAGAGTTGGGTTCACTGCGAGTGTATGTGTATGTGCATGTAAAAACAATAACATCTAGCTATTTGACCACTTTTTACTCTAAATATGGGTGTAATATGCCAAGGATTTTTTGGAGATCCACCACTACACATTCAAGTTTCTAGTCCTGCTGCTTTTAGGTCTATGAAAACAACACCAACCTTATTTTCATATTGTTCCCTCTTTATCTCATGTTTTTTTTTTTTTTTTTTTTGTCAATCAGACACCATATATTAATTCACGGAATAAGACTCGCTTCTAGAGAGAGCCAATCAGGGACCGTCGAACTTACATGGGAAAAACAGAACCCTCTTTATCTCATGTTTAAATGTAGCTAGTTGATATTTTTTTGTTATTGTATTATCATTGCGACGACACAAACCATGTAACAAAATGCTTAACCGAAACAGAAATCATTAAACTACAATTCCAAACTTAACATGTCAATTAAGAATATCTTCATGTTCGATGTTCGACATTCAAATAAACTCCTAAACCCTATTGTTATGGTTAAATCTTCTATACATGTGTCACGTACGACACTAAGCCAAATTGAAGTTTTGTTTTTTTCCGGCATATATGCGTTTTAAATAGTTGATAAAAAAAGTTAACATGTTTGTCGTATGCAATATCTTTGATGCTGCACAAATATCTTGTCGTTATTAAACTTTGAAATCTTTTTATCTATTCTTCACCGACCGGCTACAATTTGATCAAAAATTAGTTAAACATAGCTAATTAATTTAATTACCCTGGTGTTAACTTTGTCTATGAGATTTTGATATGATTATTAATCACAAAGTATAGTTTTTATGTGTGATTGTATATAAACAAAGACTAGTTCCGGTTTAATATATAGAAGAAAGGGATGGGGTTGGAATAATAAAGAAAAAACCGGTTCAAAAGGTAGTAAATGAGAATGCAGGTATGCAGCTTATCTCTACAATGGCCTCTTCATCACATGTCGCCAATTTGTTTAGGTACAGTGTCTCTTCATTTTTACATAAATAGAAATCTCTCTCTCTCTCTAAACCACATCTTCCTCTCCACCGTTCTTTCTCTTCCCTCTCTCTGGACTTCAACTTCTGGAGAAGTACAAGACATTTATAAAGTACTGCTCATCACCCAACACTAACACAATTGTCAAAAGGTGTGGTGGAAGGAGAATCTAGCTACTTCTATCTGGATATCGATCAGTCATATCTTTTCAATCAAATCAAACCCTCCTCTCTCTCTTAAAAAAGAAAAAGAAAAAAGAGTCCATGTCGAGCATGTCCATGTCGTCCTCCTCAGCTCCAGCTTTTCCACCGGACCACTTCTCATCTTCGGAGCAGCTCTGTTACGTCCATTGCAGCTTCTGCGACACTGTCCTTGCTGTAAATTTCGATTATTCTTATATCTCATTCTCATATATATTAAATCTCTAGCTCTAGGGTTTCACATGAATTAGTGCTTACTTAATGTGTGATATTGGCAGGTGAGTGTTCCTCCGAGTAGTTTGTTCAAGACCGTGACGGTGAGATGTGGCCACTGTTCGAACCTTTTGTCGGTGACTGTAAGCATGAGAGCTCTTCTTCTTCCCTCCGTTTCCAACCTTGGCCATTCCTTTTTACCTCCCCCTCCTCCTCCTTCTCCTCCCAATCTTTTGGTATATCGATTTTTATTCATTCAAACAAATTAGGGTTTTCTCCAAAAAAAAAAGAGAGTAATAATTAGGGCTTTTCGAGTAACGCAGAATTGTGAAACTCAATCCAAAAACGTTTAATTAGGTTAGCATTTACATGCTAGATCTATGACTTGATTCAGACAATCCGCAATTATTGCAATGGCTAATTGGCTAGTGTTTCTTTCAAAAATATCATATCAAAGTAGTTTGGTTTGATTTGTCTTTTTAATTTTTTTTTGCCAAATAGTTTGCTGATTTCATTTGGTAATTAGGAGGAAATGCGAAGCGGAGGGCAGAATATAAACATGAACATGATGATGAGCCATCACGGCGCAGCTCACCACCCGAACGAGTCTTTGGTTATGCCGACTCGCAACGGAAGAGTGGATCATCTGCAAGAGATGCCTCGGCCACCAGCCAATAGACGTAAACATTCCATCTTCTATTCTTTATTTCAGCATCCCCATATATATACAAGAAAACAAAAACCCTAATTCACAAAAATCTTATCCATTCATTTCTTCAACCTTTCATATACATACCCCAAAGAATCTGGTTTGTTTATATATAATGTTTTTTTTTTTTTTTTTCTGTTTAGGAGTTTCTAAGTTTTGATTCCTCTCGGAATGTGACTTCTTAGTTCTCTCGCATGCACATTTTTTTTTCTTTTCTTTATTCGACA
Organism: Arabidopsis arenosa; assembly: GCA_905216605.1. Lineage (NCBI taxonomy): Eukaryota > Viridiplantae > Streptophyta > Magnoliopsida > Brassicales > Brassicaceae > Arabidopsis > Arabidopsis arenosa. Next base: position 19,228,396 of record LR999456.1, read on the forward strand.
AAGGAAATTAATAAGTGATGTGTTTATCCCCCGGAAATCTAGCTAAACCTATAGACGCCAACTCATATATTTTTGGGGTTGATCGTAAGAAAGATAATGATGAAGTGATGATGATAACGAGCAAAGTGAGAGGGAGAGGGAGAGAGAGAGCTTGTTTTTTTTTTTCATTTAATTATATTTTGGTGAATATTTAGATTTTTTGGGGAGACACAATATAAATCAATAATGTTTTTTTATACAAAAGGGTTTGATTTGGAATTAAAATTGAATATGTTCTGTTTGTTTGTTTGTGGAAAAGCAGCCCCAGAGAAGCGACAAAGAGTACCATCTGCATACAACCGATTCATCAAGTAATAATTTTATTCCTTTGCTTAAAATGGCATAATTAAATTTCCCTAATTAACCATTTACTCAAATAACTAAGTCGATAGATGTGACAGATTTGATTTCATTATACAAATTATAAATAAAAATGTTGACAGGGAGGAGATCCAACGTATAAAGGCAGGCAACCCTGATATCAGCCACAGAGAAGCCTTCAGTGCTGCTGCCAAAAACGTACCTTTTTTTTCTTCTTTTTTACTCTTTTAATTTGGTTTTTAATAATACAAATTTTGCTATATTTCACATATCCATAAACATATAGTATATTATCACATTAGTCGTTATGAGTTGAATAATATATATATAGCAATTGACTGCACCTAGCTAGATATTGTGGAGCTACATTGATTCTCACGTTACTTTAAGAAAACCATAAACAAAATAGTTACCCTAATAATCCATAAACTATAAGCTTTATCCAGCATATATTAGCTATAATTAATAGCCTCAGGATCTAGTCTAGGGTTTCAGTAAAAGTCGTCCCCAAGCAGACATATGTCTGGTTTATTCGTATATTTTTGACCCAGTTGTTATGTTGTAGTAGTATATAAGATAATACTTATCTAAATTGATTGCCAAACCTTTAACGATGGGTTTTTTCACCTGTGATTAAAATTTGACACATTAATGTCATCTTTTGTCCATGCGAGCGAGATACAAATAAACCCAAATCAAAAGAGCTAATTAGTATATGATGTATGTATGAAACAGTGGGCTCATTTCCCTCACATACACTTTGGTCTCATGGCTGATCATCCTCCCACCAAGAAGGCTAACGTGCGCCAACAGGTTACTTACTACCATCTTTTATTTTAAGCCAATGTTTTATATATAATCAGGTGCATGCATTGACCATACAAACTTTTCTTATTTGTATATTTATGAAAATGAAGGAAGGAGAGGATTCGATGATGGGAAGAGAAGGCTTTTACGGCTCAACTGCCAACGTTGGGGTGACCCATAACTAGCTACGACTTTCTCAATCTTTAATCTTCAACAATGTGGTTAATTTCTGCTCAAACTTAACTTATTATTACTATTATGAAATTTGATAATCGATCAGGAGACATATCCTTTTTTTTAGAAATTTTGGGAACTTCTGGTATAATTTTCGAGTGGAATTGAAATGATTTTTATTTTCTTTCAATGTCATGTTATATACTCCCTCCGTTTTTTAATTATCCTAATACAATTCGACCAATGAAAAACAATTTACAGAATATAAAGAGTCAAAAACGATAAAAATAATTAAAGCTAAGCTAGGTAGGCTTCAACATTAATGATTCTGTCTTTTTCTCTTTATGATTTCATATTAGAAGTTGATATATTCCAACACAAAGAATTCAACAAAGAAAAAAGGCTTATTATCGAGAAAAACTAACTGGGCTTTAGGAAGCCCAACAAAGAGTATATATAATGGATCCAAGCTGTTGGGCTTATTTGGGACAAGAGCCTTGAATATGTTGGGCTAACGTAACGGTCGGTTACGCATAAATAAATCACGGTAAATCGGTGGTGATAGTCAAATCTATTTATGTGGCATTAATTATTAAAAAAAAGGTAAGAAAATCCACCAATCTTTGCTCTTAATATTATTTACTTTTCTTCTTCTCTGATCAAAATCAAAATCAAAATCAAAATCAAAATCAAAATTTGTTCGATTATTCTCACAGTAGTAAACCCTAAAAACTGAAATTCAAATTGAGGATTAGAATTTGTTGTGATAGAAAGCGAAGGGGATCTACAAGAAAGAAGCATGACGACCGGAGATCTCGTGAATATCCATCCTACTGAGCTTAAATTCCCTTGTAAGTTTTTCCGGTTGATTGATTTGATCCTTCTCTGATTCATTTCACTTTCTTTTTTTTTACGTTTTTCGATCTTGAATTCGAATTGGACCGTTGTTTGGTTTTACGATTGAATTTTGTGGTTGGGGTGAAGTTGAGTTGAAGAAGCAGAGTTCGTGTTCGATGCAATTGACCAACAAGACAACTACTCAATGTGTCGCTTTTAAGGTCATCTTTTATATCTTTTTTCTTACTAGTAGTAGACTTGAGAGAGATTGATTCATGTTTTTGATGCTGCTTCAATCAACACACAGGTTAAAACTACCAATCCTCGCAAATACTGTGTCCGTCCTAACACCGGTGTTGTCTTGCCTGGCGATTCCTGCAATGTTACAGGTTTTTCCACCATTTCTTCTGGAATACGACATGTCTTTCTCCCATTTACTGATTATTATATCTAATCTATGGGTCTTGTTGTGAAGACAACAACTGAGTTATCATCTAGGACACATTTATAGATACCTTGAAATGCTTTGGTTTTGTTTCAGTGACGATGCAAGCCCAGAAAGAGGCTCCTCTTGATATGCAATGCAAAGACAAGTTCCTTGTTCAGACTGTTGTTGTCTCTGATGGTACTACTTCCAAAGAAGTCCTCTCTGAAATGGTTGGACTCTAAATGCTTCCACACTCTCCTTTTTGTTTTTTCGATTTTGTTTTGTTGGGGTGGCCTTACAATATTATTATTATTATTAATTGGTTCTTGCAGTTCGACAAGGAGGCTGGCAGGGTGATTGAGGATTTCAAATTGCGGGTTGTTTACATCCCTGCTAATCCCCCTTCACCCGTCCCTGAAGGCTCTGAAGAAGGCAACTCTCCTATGGCTTCTGTCAACGAGATTGGCTCTCAAACTGCCTCACTATTTGATGACGTGAGATCATTCAATGTGCTCAGAATTGTTATCCAGAAAGATAGTTAAGTAACCGATTGCAACTAATAATATTCATCTTCCTCTCTCAGGTGTCGAGAACGTTTGAAGAAACAAATGAGAAATCTTCAGAGGTAACATCACAATCCTGTCTTTTTCCATTCGACATTTTGATAGTTTGTCTCACCATCTCATCGCATTCTCTCAGGCGTGGTCTATGATTTCCAAATTGACCGAGGAGAAGACTTTTGCTACTCAACAAAGTCAGAAGCTCCGACTGGAACTGGTAAGCGTTTAGCCGAGTGATCTACTTGTTATTTGCTTAATCTTCTTAAAGGAGTACATATATTGTGTATTCAGGAAATGCTGAGGAAAGAATCAAGCAAGAAGCAGTCAGGTGGTTATTCCTTGGTGTTGATGTTGTTGGTGGGTCTGCTCGGTTGCGTGATTGGCTACATATTGAACCGGATATAAACGCCATGGGGTTAGCTTCATCATCCTCTTAATCATCAAATCTTGCAAAGTTCTAAACCTTTTTCGTTAAAAAAAAAAAAGTATTTTTTGACCAGATTTTCGTATAATGGAGGTGATTTTCTTTTTGGGTTTCATTTTAAGCTGTAAAATCAGTAGCTGTAGCACAGGAACGGGGTGATTTTGTGGCAGGGTTTCTTGTTATTGATTTGAACACACTTCTTTTGAGTCTGTAGTAAGATCTCAAGAGTCGGTTCTTTTGATTGGAACTAAAACAGCTTGATTAAAAAAACAAAGAATGTTGTTGGAAATAAGAAAAACTCATCATCATACAAAAATGTAGAAAGAAAACAGTGACATGTTTTAGTCTTGGAAGTCTTCTCTGGGCTTGGTCTTTGTCTTACGGTATCTCTCTTCCATCTGCATGGCCATGGAATAGGCTGCTTGAGCCACCTTTTCTATGTTTGGAACGTTGTAGCTCTGCGCTATATAAATCCCGCAGATGGTTCCGCAGACGAAGGAGAAGTAACTTCTTATGAACCCCATTTTTCCACACCAAATTAGATTAGCCTAATCCAGTGAGTTTCTCTGATATATAGAGCTACCTTTATGTTTATCATTTGCTTCTTCTCCAAGGGGTTTACAAGTTCATTTGTTTTCTCAAGGAAAAAAAATTAAACTTTTTCTCCAAGGGTCAACTCCTTAAATCTCGCTATGTATAAAAGTCTATCAGATATTATATATATCAAAGATATGAATGTGTCGTTTTCGAACAGCAACACCAACACCAACAACTGTATTTTTGAGTGATCGGAAAAGATTATCCCAAGATTTCAATTTAGAGAAGAAGACAAATACGTTTTACAGAACTAGGGATAACACAAACAATTATAGCCACAAAGCCACAATGATAAAGGCACCAGCAAAGAAAGAACGCAAATTGTAAAGGCCTCTCTTCTTCCTTATTGGTTTCAAAATAAACCTAATGGGTATCTCGAAAGCTTTGCGATCTCTTCTCATCTTGCTGCTCCTCAACATAACATTCTTCTTCGGTCACGTTACACCAGGAGCAACCGTCAAGCCATGCCCTCCCCCTCCCACAAAACAAGCCACCACGAAATGTCCAAGAGACACTCTCAAATTTGGAGTGTGTGGGAGCTGGTTAGGTCTGGTTCGTGAGGTCATCGGTACACCACCGAGCCAGGAATGTTGCTCACTCATCAAAGGTTTGGCTGACTTTGAAGGTGCCGTTTGTCTGTGCACCGCCCTTAAAACCAGCATTCTCGGAGTTGCTCCGGTCAAAATTCCCGTTGCTCTCAGTCTACTTCTCAACTCTTGCGGCAAAAATGTTCCTCAGGGATTCGTCTGCTAATATTATTATGTGTCCTCTGTCTCCCTTAATCAAAGAAAGAACGTTCCGAGACTTGGAGATAGTGGCTTGTATTATATTGTATTTGTATATGCAAAATTTGCAAAAAGTGTTATGTTTTGGTTAATTTGAATAATACAGTCCTAAATCTTCTTCAGAAAAGCACGTAACCAAATTATTGATAAACAAATCTATCGAATACAAGTTTCAGAGAACTATATATTAACAAATAGAGACGTATAGTATGTACTAGAAAATGAGTTTTATCCTCCTAATGAGACCCTGCCATTTCCATCTAGTTGATTTGATTGGGCTTTCTATGGACTGAAAATGTGGCAATTGAATTTGAAACTGCACGATGCAGACTACGTTGTTTGGGCCGGGTTATAATCACTAAGGGACTTCTGTATTTTAGAGTGTAATTCGATCATAGTAAAGTGTTGTCATGATCAAATGAGAGTTAGATTATATATTAAAAAATGAATGATTTAAAGAAATAAGGAAATTCCTCTACCAACTTTATATTGTGATAATTGTTAATTACTTCCCGCCGATCTTGGTTGGTTTATTTAATCATAAGTATTAGTATTACTTTGGCTCTAATGAGAAGAAGAAATCTTCTCTCTTTTATCCTTATCAGTCCCATGTGATCTCCTAATAATAATTGATCAATTTTTGTCTAATCTAACTAATCATTATCCTAAAATCTAATACAAAATGAACGACGCAATCATTTATATATATGGTTACATGCATTCAAACTCTAACACGTCATCCTTCATATAAATTATTGTTTGACAGGATTAATATATTTAGCTGACTTTTTTTGTTTCTTCCTCTAATGATGGCAAAACACGATTCTATTCATCATACAAACCCCGATTTAGGAGAACAAATAAGCTGAAATCTTCTTCACTTTGTAAAATGATTAAGGGTTGTATAATAAATGTATATTAATTTTCTCATAACTATCCGATTGAGTGGGGTTGGGTGTGTTGCTTGTGATGAAGGTGCCTTGAGACAAGAGAAAAGAACATGTTTTCACCACTTACTTCACCCTCACGAAGCTAACACATACACATATATATTATTATTCCAACATACCAAATATGATAATATATCATGAAACTTGAAAATGTGTTGGTGTATTATGTATGTGATCATTTTACAGGACTGTTGGTTTATCGATATACCTAAGATTCAGTTTTTTTTTTTCATTTTAATATAACATATCGTTAATTTAAAAAGGAATAAGAAAATAAATTAATATAATCACGAGATCATTTCAAGGTTTATTGTAATTTTATAAGAAAGAAAAAGTGTGAGTAGTAGTTGTTAGCAAATCACATGGGAACATACATAACAAAATCTTAAAGATGAACATATTAACTTTTTGTTATATAACGTAAGTTAACTATAACTTTAACAACAACAAGTATTATAATATGGGACTAAAATTATCACATAATAAACTGAACTCTGTGTTTTTTTGCATATAAAAGATAGCTTTTAATTTGAATCTGATATTGTTCATGCTAATGAAATGGTTTGCATAGAAAAAGTAAATGCTTTTTCATTTACATGATAATGAAACTGTCGCCATTCATTGCAAAATTGGTCCGATATTGTCTTCAAGATCAATTACCCATGCACCTCTCTTTCTTTTCTTTTGTTCACCTCTCTTTCTTGTTGTTTTTTTCTGATTGCTTTATTCATTTATATATTTATTATAGGGTTTCCCATTGGTAGATATATATGGTGATTGGTGACTTGCTACATTCATCCATTGTCTGCTCAATAAAGGATTACCACTCGTTCTTTCACGATCTCTCGTGCATTTAACTTGTCACAGAAGAAACATCATTCACAGATCTTCAATCACTTTTTTCTTAAAAAGAAAAGATGAACCAAAGAAAGTATATTTTTTACATATACACACGTAAATATATAACTCCTAGTACTTGAATGTTTTTGTTTTGTTTTGTTACGCCTGTAAATATCATTATAAATTATAAAAGTCAGGTTTTACAAGATTTGTTTAACCTATACATGTATTTGATTTCTTGTAAGAAAAAATATAAAAACAAGGTAATCAATAGATCCTGGGAGAAAACTTGGTAGAATTCAACGCAATCAACACGTTATTAACTTTCGAAAATTGCGTCTAATTCTTCTTGATGTGATGATGTTTTTGATGTCTCGATCAATGCACTTGAAGATTGAGCTTGGAGGGATCAATTGCAAATTGTGGAGAAAGTTGTTTCGTTGTTTCTATATGTAGTGAAAGATGGATGCCTGAGCTTCTAGCTTCCAGAGGATAGAAGGAGGCAAGGAGCCGGTTGTGATTGAAGCCTTATCCAAATTGTGGAGTACTTGAATGCAAATGTGAAAGATCGAATGCAAATTATGAAGTACTTGAATGTTTCATAGATCTTCGGGCTAATGACGAGCATTCATTACGTTAAAACAACCAAAACAAAACAGATATTTTGATGTAACCCCAAGATATACATTCACCACTTGGTTTAGATTTATAAATTTAAATTCATGTCCGTAGCAAAAAAAAAAAACAAATTAATGTAAGCACTGCGTTATATGTGGTTTAGCTTGTACAATGGATTGGGTGATTTGATTGGTTAATTTGATAATGATGATCCAAAAGCTTGTCCAAACCCTAAAACAAACCACTGAGGACAAAGATCACACAAAAGGAAATAACGACAGCACCTTTGAGATAAAACAAGACTAAATAAAACAAAACAAAACAATATCCCAAATATAGTTTGTAATTAAGCTAAGCCACAGTGATGACAAAAAAAAAAAAAAGCTAAGCCACAAAGTTTTCATCATGAAAATAAATTATCAGAAAACAAAAACATTCCCATGTAAACAAATACCCAGTACAACAATACAAATATGGGAAATATATATATTTCCCATATACAATATATATATTGTCATCTGAAATTTTTATTATTGAAACTTGAGGTGAACCAAAGTCGAATACAAAGTCGAAACAAAAGAAACTAAGCCGGCGGATAACAGAAAATTTCCTAGAAACTAATTAAACCGGAGGAAAACGTAAATTCCCTGGAAACTAAGCTCTATACAAGGGAAACACAACCATTAGAATTACAAAGCAGAAATTTTAAAGTAAAAAACGAAAGAGATCGAAACCATAAATTAAGAATAGAGGCAAACAAGCTTAAACCCGAAGAGAAACCACAAGACCAAAGCACAAAACACGACCTTTTACCATATGCAAGGGAAATATTTGTTTATATACATATGTAGTTTCTAGTAATTCATTTGATAAATCGAATTTGCCAAAACGAAAAAGAAGGTATTGATCGTAGCCACACGTTGCTTTGTCTATGAACAGTATCTTAGCCGTTCAATTATCATTTTTTGAAATTGCCATCCTGTTCGAAAACCAGTCCGGTTCAGATAATGATTCGTGTGAAATGACTCAGATACCCTTTTATTCCTTATTATGACAGACTTATGCACAATTGCACATGATTATAACCCTAAGATCAAGATTAAGCTCTATTACTTAATACTGCAATTTACAAAAAATTTTGGAAAGACAAATCACTCAGCAAAGCAATATTTACACAAACTTCAAAGATTAGTGCTATTTGTAGAACGAAAAAATCACAAAGGCGAACAACAACACAAAATTAAAATAGTCTAACTCCACCTTTCCAAATATATCATAACATTTGTATTTTTGTTTACCATCATGTCATTGGAAGGAGCTTGCAAGACACGCGCGTGATGTGAGAGTGGGGTTGGAATAGAAGACATAGTTAAGATTTAGAAAGCAAAGATTAACAACATGTTGTGTAAGAGAAGCTGATTAATTGTTAAATAGTTTAAGGCAAAATAATAGGAAACGGAAATAAGAGAGAAAAAGAAAGGAGGAAGCCCACTTTGCCACTTTAATATCTTGCACGCATCCAATATACCACACCACACCACAACAACAAAGAAGAAGAAGAAGAAGAAGAAGAAGAGCTCCAAGAAGACAAATACACCATTTTTGATCGGTGTACATAAAGTCTGCAATGCCCTTACCCTTTGAAGAGTTTCAAGGGAAGGGGATTTCTTGTTTCTCTTCTTTCTCGTCTTCCTTCCCTCAACCACCGTCTCCGCTTTTGAGCCGCCGCAAAATAAGAGGCGGCGAAGAAGAAGAGGAAGAAGAAGTTCCCGCGGCGGAGCCTACCTCTGTTCTGGACGCCCTCATAAGCCCAACCTCCTCCTCCACGGTGTCTTCCTCTCACGGCGGAAACAGCGCCGTCGGAGGCGGCGGCGACGCCACCACCGATGAGCAATGCGGAACCATTGGGTTGGGTGATTGGGAGCAAGTTCCTCATGACCACGAACAGAGCATTCTCAGACTCATCATGGGAGATTCCACAGATCCCTCTCTTGAACTCAACAGCATTCTCCAAACCTCTCCCACCTTTCACGACTCTGACTACTCATCACCCGGATTCGGAGTCGTCGATACCGGCTTCGGTTTAGACCACCACTCAGTTCCACCGTCGCATGTTCCCGGCCTTCTAATTAACCAAAGTCAAACTCACTACACACAGAATCCGGCGGCCATCTTCTACGGCCACCACCACCATACACAGAATCCGCCGGCAAAGCGGCTTAACCCTGGTCCCGTGGGGATAACAGAGCAGCTGGTTAAGGCAGCAGAGGTCATAGAGAGCGACACGTGTCTCGCTCAGGGGATATTGGCGCGGCTCAATCAACAGCTCTCTTCTCCCGTCGGGAAGCCATTAGAAAGAGCAGCTTTTTACTTCAAAGAAGCTCTCAACAATCTCCTCCACAACGTCTCCCAAACCCTAAACCCTTATTCCCTCATCTTCAAGATCGCTGCTTACAAATCCTTCTCAGAGATCTCTCCCGTTCTCCAGTTCGCCAACTTCACCTCCAACCAAGCCCTCTTAGAGTCCTTCCATGGCTTCCACCGTCTCCACATCATCGACTTCGACATCGGCTACGGTGGCCAATGGGCCTCTCTCATGCAGGAGCTCGTTCTCCGCGACAACGCCGCTCCTCTCTCCCTCAAGATCACCGTTTTCGCTTCTCCGGGGAACCACGACCAGCTTGAACTTGGCTTCACTCAAGACAATCTCAAGCACTTCGCCTCTGAGATCAACATCTCCCTTGACATCCAAGTTCTTAGCTTAGACCTCCTCGGCTCCATCTCGTGGCCTAACTCGTCGGAGAAAGAAGCTGTCGCCGTTAACATCTCCGCCGCGTCCTTCTCGCACCTCCCTTTGGTCCTCCGTTTCGTGAAGCATCTATCTCCGACGATCATCGTCTGCTCCGACAGAGGATGCGAGAGGACGGATCTTCCCTTCCCGCAAAAGGTCGCACACTCGCTGCACTCACACGCCGCTCTCCTCGAATCCCTCGACGCCGTCAACGCCAACCTCGACGCAATGCAGAAGATCGAGAGGTTTCTGATACAGCCGGAGATAGAGAAGCTGGTGTTGGATCGTAGCCGTTCGATGGAGAGACCGATGATGACGTGGCAAACGATGTTTCTGCAGATGGGGTTCTCACCGGTGGCGCACAGTAACTTCACGGAGTCTCAGGCGGAGTGTTTGGTTCAACGGACGCCGGTGAGAGGCTTTCACGTCGAGAAGAAACATAACTCTCTTCTCCTCTGTTGGCAAAGGACAGAACTCGTCGGAGTTTCCGCATGGAGATGTCGCTCCTCCTGACTCCGCCGGAGATTCAATTATTAAAAATTTCTTTTACATAATTCAATTATTCTAAATGACATATTTTTAGTTTCCGATTTTATTTTGCTCAGTGCGATGGATTTTAAATTTAAGTTTCACACAAATTTCTAAATTTTGTGAAATTAGTAATTAATTGTCTGATTATCAAACAATTATAGTATAACACATTCAATATCATTGTGGGGATTATTTTTGGTCGACTACCGTGATAGAATAATGCTTGGATTAGCTCAATATATATTTTTTCTAATTAAAAATGAATGGGGTGTTGATTTTGATGCGAGGCAGAAAGCTACTGCTCATTATTGGTGATTTATATGATTATATAATGGTTAGAGTTTGTTGTGGTTTGTGTCTTTGCGAGGGGTCTTTTTTTTTTTAATTTATAAACATATGTCTCCATGATGTCACATGGGTCTTGTATTATTTTTGTTAATTTAATTTTGGTCCACAATATATTTTTGTGTGGGTGCGCCGTTTCTAACTTTTTTTTTCTCCGACGAAACAAAAGGTTTGCTTTTTCTCTTTTAAATGGTCCATACGCATTATACATATAATGCGCCCATTTGCATTACGCATTAATTGCATTTCTCTACGTAAATATTTCAAAAACAAACCAAGTATACAATACAAAAACATTTTGGTTTACTCTCTATATATACATAAAAAAAAAACATTTTGGATTATTATTTAAAACAAATATTCAAACATCTAAGATCCTAACAAAATATTTCCGTTTTAGAAAAATATCAAGAGTTGATTAAATGGAGAAAGACGACGATTATACCAAAATTTGAAGTGAAAAATGACAATAAGCCGTAAGTTATTGTCTCTTGTGCAGTAAACGTTGGTTGGATTGGATTGTATACAGACACCCTTGACTGAATGAATAGTTTAGTTTGACAGATAAGCCTTGTCCTGAAGCAGAAGAACGGTCGTGATCGGTCAATCTACACGTGTACGGCAGAAACACATGTGTCGTTTCCCTATGAGAGATGATCAACCAAATCAACGGTCAGTTTTTGTCGACTAATGTGTGTATAGATCCGTAACATGCCAACGTGAATATAAGTTAACGCAACAAGCAAGGCCATGGGTCATGCGCTCGGCTCCACTAAAACGCGCCGACGTATTCAGTCATCTTCACATTTCGTAGGTTCAAATGCTAACCGTTTGATGAAATTTGGGCAGTAATATTAATTAGAAACATTGACTGGTCCATACGCAAATATTATAATTAAAATTTTATGATCATTGGTTTGCCAGAAAAAACAAAAAAATGATCATTGATGTAATCACTAGGATCGAACTTCGTACCTCAGAATCATTCAATATATATAAACCAAGAAAATATAGAAACTAATAGTTCACATTTTATTTAAGATACAACTATTTTGTAAAGAAGATAAATTAGTTCACATTTTATTTTAGAGTTTTATAGCTAAAACCAATATCCAATAAAAATGAAGACTTAACAATATTAATATTTTGTATGTTCCAGAGATATTTACATACTATTTTGTGTAAATATTTTCTAGATGGCACATCACACACCGAAGCATCTTCTTGATATGGAAGGGAAATACATATTAGAAAGCTATCAACCTTTCTCTTCCTTTTGTTTTGTTTGCTGGGTTTCATCTTTTAAATGTGTGACATATTACTAAGAAATGAATAACGATTGGCTATATATTGCTTACAAAAAGTTAAATGATGATAAAATACGTAGCTTTTTTGTCCTCCAACTAATTGAGTTATAATTTTTCTTTTTATCTTTTAGACACCGCATGTACTTTTGTCTCGAAGAAGGCTCTCCTAGGAGTTAGAGAGATTTTGATTTTGTTATAATCAGACTTTAGCTAACATCTGTCTTCCATCTTCCCACTGTTTTGTTAAATTATTTTATTATTAGTTGTTAATTACTTTTTAAGTCCAAAATCACAAGCACTATGAATAATGCAATGTTAAGCGGTAAATGTGTATGTATAAAATTCCAACAATTGGTTTCTAAACGTTGGCACTAACATAACCTCAAACATTGTGATCAACAAAAGCCACCGGATGGTGGAACGTATCATGCATCCTCGACCCTTTTCAAAGTGGTATGTATGAGATCATTATTTCAACCTAACATATATACATTTGCTATGATGACGCATTTTAGTCAAATTAGTTGTTAGTTCAATCATATTAATAAGAGTATATATACAAACTGTAATTAAAATGATAAAATCCAAAGCGAGTACCAAATATGTGTTTAATATATATAATTTATAAACATTTGAATTGGACAAAATGAGTTTATACTAACAAAAGATTATATAATTCCGACCCCTAAAGAAGTTATATATAAAGGTGGAGAGCTAGGGTCTCTGAAATGGATGGGTGTGTTTTTGTGTGCATAACAAAAGTTAAAAATGTATATTTTTTTAAAATTGTAAAATTCTTTTCTTACTCGTGTTTATTTATTGTTAAATAAATAATTTAATGAGACAAGCTTTTGATACAATTTTAACTCTCTTTCAATCTCTATCTCACCTTTTCTAGATGCCAAGCTTGCCCACCATATCTTCTCTCTCAACCTCTCACTTTACAAGTAATTCATTTTATTTTTCTAGTTAGTCTATTTATTTCAAGAAGCGAACTCTACTCTAATTCAAGATTCAACGTACTATATATAATAACAATGGAATCGTTTATTAATTTAGATCATATGCAGAAGAAGATTACACATGTTTATCTCCATCTCTATGCATGTCTTTATATTGTTATACTTAATTATTATCTAGCTCCATATATGTTAAGCTATATATGAAATATATACATAGACCAGACTCATGTATATCTTTGAAAATCAGTAACATGTTTTTTTGATTCTTATCTTTAATCTTTTGTGTTTCTCTTTTTGGCCTTTTTTCTTGCTTTATCCATTTACAAGTCAAGTCAGCTTATAAACAACGCGGTATTTCCATCCCCACTAAATTTTCTTTTATATATATGGCTAGTTTTTTTTATATATCAAACAATATTGATGACAAAATAAGAAAAACTAAATATAAAATAATAAAGGCCAAAAAAAGGAAGAAGAAGAGAAAGTTGGTGTAGGCCATTCATTATTTACCAATCACACGTTTCACACCATTCGCATTGCGCTCTCTCCTTCCTTCATATGATAGAACGAAAGGTAGAAACTTTCTTCTTTTGTATGGATCGTATATATTCTTAGGGTTGGCCAAATTATCTTTGAAATACATTTTGATATTTGTATTTGTTTCAAATCGCCATAAACAAAAAAACATAAAATATCCCACAAGAAACAAAGCAAACTATTGTATATACATACTTTTTAAATGCGGTAGACACTCAACATATACAAATCCTTTTTCCGATGTGTGTCCAATCCTTGAACAATCTGACCATCACAATAACACAAATCACAAATGTACTTGAGCATGTATGTGATGATAAATGCAAAAAGTGACAACAATCTTAATATGGGCCCAAGTTAAAGCCCAACATAATCGGCTATTAGGTTTTCTAAATTCGTTACTAGAGAGAGCCCAAGTATTTGGGCTGAAATCTTAATATGGGCCCAACTTAAACGATCGTTGGAGGCGGCAAAATCAACAAATCCCAAACTCTGGACTCTGGAGAATCAAATCCCTAATTGGCTAATTCAATGGCGAGGGGAGAATCGGATGGAGAGAGCTCAGGAAGTGGACGAGAGAGTTCGAGTTCCGGCGAAGAATCGGAGCCAAAGGGGAAGATCTCGGAATATGAGAAGCAGAGGTTCTCAAGGATCGCTGAGAACAAAGCGAGGTTGGATGCTCTCGGCATCTCTAAAGCCGCCAAGGCTCTTGTGTCACCATCTCCAATTTCCAAAAAACGTAGAGTAAAGTGGAATTCCGGTGAAGAAGACGATGATTATACACCCGGAAACGCCGATGATGATGAGGACGATGACGAAGTAGAAGAAATTGACGATGACGAAGACGAGGAGTTTCTGGGTAATTCATCTTGTGTTTCCCGTAAACGAAAGGTAATGATTTCAACTGTTGACATTAGGAACCAATACGATGAGTGAAGTAGTGAATGATGGTTACTCTCTGGCATGTCTTCATTGAATGTTTTAAATCTTCTTTTATGAATGTTTGTGCCGTTTGATATTTACTCTTGATTTCTTGTGACTTCATTTTAAATTTAAGAACAAGGCCTCTGCTTCCAAGAGAAAACTCTTATCTAAGAAGATTTTCAATACATCAGATGATGAGTACGATGACTTAAACAAGGTATTCACATTGTAATGCTGCTAATTGGATTGCTTCTAAATTTACATAGACATGATGACCATTTGTTTGTTTTTTTGGGGTACCAATTTGAGTGCTTGCAGGCAATAGCGCTTTCTCTACAGGACTCTGTTGCAGGAGGCTCTCAAAGTCGTACTACCCCTACCAAAACTATGAGAAACGATAAAGAGGCTGCAACTTTGAAGAAGAAAGCACCGGTTTTTTACTTTTTCTTACATCAAGTATTACTGAACTCAACTGTCTAGGAGTATGTCCTTAATGTGCATTGCTGTTGTCTCATTCCTAGGATTTGATGAGCAAGATGCAGATGACACAGGATGAATTGGTCATATACTTCTGTCAGTTTGATGGTAATATATCTGCTTGTGCCATTTACTATCTTCTGAGTTTCCACTGAGTCTCTGGCTGTATTGGATCATCATCGGTTTTTGTTAAACGCAGAAGCTGGAAAAGGGTTCATTACTCTGAGAGATGTGGCGAAAATGGCGACGGTGCATGACTTCACATGGACAGAAGAGGAATTACAAGACATGCTTCGTTGCTTTGACATGGACAAGGACGGAAAGGTGGGTACTAAGTTGAACTTATTCACGTTTATGAGAAATATTAATGCTAAATACTGGGATTTTCTCTTTAATTTTTGGTTTCAGCTAAGCTTGGATGAGTTCAGGAAGATTGTTTCGCGATGTCGCATGTTGAAAGAATCTTGATGGGTAATGTGTAATTTATGCTGTGATTTTGGGTGACTACTAGTTTAATGATGATTCTCCAAACTTTTGTTTTCTCTCTTCTTGTGAGAAGTCAACATTAATAATGTTTGTAATTCTCTATCAGTTCAAACTGTAAATTGGATGTCTAAACTATAAAGTAGAAGTAGAATAAGTTGACTGCAGCCGACGAAAGCCTTCACCGGGGACTTGCCTCTCTTATACAAGAGGCACAAAACTACCCTTTAAGCGTGATCCTGAACCATCTCATAGACAAGGGGAGTAGGCATAGGCATTAAGAGTAAGTGTCACAACACAACTCATGACATTCGAAAACTTCATTCTCTCTCCCGTAGATTCATATTCTACAGAGAGAAATCTTTAGAAACATTTCAAATACACCATATATTTTCTAACCTTTTCCCCAATTCTCTTGAGTTAAGCTTCATAGAGTTTTCGGGAAGTATATATGCCATGTCTAGTGTTTCCCAAAACAACTAGAAAATATATGGATATATGTATCAACAAAGAAAAAGCTTCTGTTAATGTCACCGTAAGCAAAAAAAATTCTCATCATTTTGAAGTTTTATAATAAGATTATTCACTCGCATTGTAAGAGTTACTCCAATTGCAAGTGTTATATTAACTAATAAAAAGGACGAAAGTAGGAAGCTTATAATTAATTGATGTTGCATAGTAATAGTATATTGTTGATGAATTTCTAACAAGTATGAACATTAATGCATGAAACGGGGTATTTTGTCTTGAACTCATTAAAGGCAATGTGAAAAGAAGATGTGAGGTTTCTATCTCCTTTTGAAAATTTATGTTTATAGCTTTTTGATTTTATACCTATGAAATGAACGCAACATATAGAAATTTCATGTTGACAACGACATTTTTAGACGGTATCTTAATAGACCGATTAATTAGTAATATATACTCCTTCCGTTTCAAAATGTAAGACATTTTGAGGTATTATTTTTGTTTCAAAATATAAGACGTTTTCAAGTTTCTATGCAAATTATATATTAATTTAATATTTTCTGATTATTTATATTATGCAGTTTTATTCATGATTGGTTGAACTTTTTCAAAGTGGATATTTCTTAATCTGCGTGCTCTTTACTAAAACGTCTTATATTTTGGAACGGAGGGAGTATAATTTAGTGGTGATTATAAGTTTACTTATCCAATTGAGAATTTAAACCATGGACAATACCTTAATGTCGATGAAGCCGTCCCCACTTCGTGTAATGAGTTATGGGGGAGAGATCCCGTAAAATCGTCAAATAAAACAACTTAAGAACTAGAAATTGACACCATAAATCATAAAGAGAACGTTGAAGAAGTCATTTATCGTATCCAGCTCATATTTCCAAGCTAAGATCAAATCAAGGCCGTTGGAAGGGCTTGTAAGAAAATGTCGAAGAAACCGTGGGTTTTAGAAGAAAGACAAGAAATATAAGAACAATGATGTTAAATTGCCTATTTTGGTGTATAGGAGTTGTCAGAAGAGGAGAGAGAGAAGAAAATTAGGTCAAAATAATGAGCACTAAAAATGGAGACATGTGTTGAGTAACTATTACAAGAGCGACTTATGCTTCCTTATGGCAATGATATCCACACCAAAGTGCAACGCTCCTTTTTTGCCCTAATTTCGTAAAGTCTCTCTCCTTCTTCGTCCTTAGGAAAAACCCTAGAAATTTAATCCCTTGTTCTTGATCTTGCTTTTCGAGTAACCATGATTTTGACCACACACTATTTCTTCTATCTTTTGTGGTCTATAGGATTTTGCTTTATATGTCTTTCTTGTATTGCTCCGTACGTACGTATACAAATTTAAATGGTTATAACAAGGTTTATATAAACTAGCACAAATGAGTCCATGAAATTAGTTAGCCAAAAAGGTAGAAATATATTGAGTCTGTAAACGGCAATATATAATTTTGGTGCAAAACTTAGCTTTAATCATGATCTGATGATATTCTCTTTAATTTCCTTTTGCCAAATTAATCATATGTACGGACTTTTGGCTAGTTAATTATGTGTCGAACTCTTCATTTCATACAACACTATAATTAATTAGAATTCTAGGAAATATTTTAAAATGATAATTTCATCGAAATATTATTAACAAAATTAACAGTTATGAAAAGTTGAAAACAATTCCAGAATTAAACATGAGTTATATAATTTTAAAAAGAATGAAGTAATATATAATGATATTTAATTATGTAATAACAAATTTTTATATATCTGATTAAAATTGTTCAGGCTGGGCCATGTCACGATGATGTCATCACGTTTTTGTTTTCACAATAAATAATATATATTCAGGAAAAGTTTTGTCAGTGGTAGTTCTACTAATGTTTGTGTAAAATCTTATATTTTGAAACTAATTAATTTCTTTGACGTATAATGTGGGTTAAAACTTAAAATTTTGTTTTTTGTTTTGCTTTTGTTTTACATAAAAAGAACTGTAATGTTGATCGATATTGGGGAATCAGTATATTAGAGCACTTGCAATGGCAGCTCTTGCAAGCGTCCCAGGCCATTGTTTTTTAAAAAATAAATCAAAACCCCTTATTAACTATAGAACCGTTCCCACAAACGGAAACGTTCTTCACCGTCCCGCACTGCCACGTGGCGTTTGATGATTGGGTGGTGTTTTTTTGTGGGGAGAAATTTTTTTGGGGTAGAAACATTTTCGATTCGTCTCTCTCTCGACTCTCTCGACTCGCGAAGGCGATTTCTCCGGCGAAAATTATCGCCAACGATTTTCCGGCGATATCACACCGCAATCCTCCTCGTCTCTGCCATAGAAAGCTTCTCCAATCGATATTTTCTTCCATAGAAAGCTTCTCCGCCGGTTCCAAACGAGCGATACAAGGTATGTTTGTTTTTTCCGATATGAGATCTGGGGGAATTCGTGTGATTATCCATGGTTTTTGTTGGTATAGAGGATGTATATGGATTTGTATGGTCAATGGTTGTGTTTTTTATTGTATGGTTGGCCAAAGAAAATCGATTAGGGTTTAGTTTTGGATATTCGATTTTCGGATCTGTGTGTTGTCTCCAAGTTTCTGATTTAGGTTTTATGGATTTGGGATTGTCTCCAAGTTTCGATTTAGTAATATGAAACTGTTTGAGTGTTTTCTTGGCTTTGATTATGCTTTGGATTCGTTTTGGTTTGTCACCAAGTTTTCAATTTAGACAATCTTCTTTAAAGTTCTAGCTGAAGTATGTTTTTAATCTGTTTGTCTGTCTTTGGTTGTAACTTGTACATGATATGATTATTTTGGTGTTGGTGCTTGTTTGTGTTTGGTTTAGTATTATCTAGTTACAGAAACTGATCTAGTTAATAGGATTGTGTGACTCACCATTAAATGCTTTGTTTGTTGTTGATCTGGTGTGATGTATAATTGATAAGTTCTAAAACTCTGCTAAACCATTACTCTTGTAATCGGATTGTTATAACACTGTTCTAAAACTCTACTTGAATGCTTTGTACTTGTGTAAGGTGTCTTAAATTGTGATTAGACTTAGGTAGTTCAAAGATAGGTCATTATGAATGGTAATTTATTACTTGATACCTTTTCATCTTTTAAACACCAACTAGCCTTCACTCTTTCTCCATCATCTTCTATCTCTCTTCTTTGGTAAACCAATAACCTTTCTTTGGAGAATACCAAACCAGTCTTCACTCTTTTCCTCATCACCTACAACTCTTCTTCCTATGAGTTCTTACATTCCATTCAGTCATTCCTCTAGTTATTTAGAGCTGCTCAACAGTCAACAAGAACCACTTAACCAAGAAATACCAACTTGGAGCTCTCAACAATCCCAGGATGCACCGCTTTCTCAAGAGACACCTGTCAGGAAGGATAGGAAGAAATGGAATCCGGCTGACGATGAAGTTCTTATCAGTGCGTGGCTGAACACTTCAAAGGACCCGATTATTGGAAACCAACAAACGGCAGGAAGCTTTTGGCAAAGGGTCGGAGAATACTATGCAGAGTCTCCTCATGCTATAGCCAATGGTGAACAGGGGCTGAACATAAACTGTAAGCAAAGGTGGTTCAAGATCAATGACTTCACTAACAAGTTCTGCGGGGCATATGCAACTGCAGAGAGACTAAACAGTAGTGGACATTCTGAGACCGATGTGCTGAAGATGGCTCATGACATCTACGTCTCTGACCACAAGACCAAGTTTACAATGAACCATTGCTGGTGTTTGTTAAGGTTTGAACAGAAATTCCTGGACCTTAACAAGATTAACAATCTTACACCTAAAGGCAGAACAAAGAGGAGACCAGTTGAGGAAGCTTCACAATCCGAGGAGAAGCTACAGAAGCTTGGCATACTAGACACACTTCTTGCCAAGCCAGAGCCACTTAGTGCAGTTGATCAAGTTATCAAGGATAAGATAGTGGCTCAGTATTTCTTAGATTGATGTATTCACTTAAGATGCAACTTTGTATTTCTTATTTTAGTATCTAAGTTTGAATTTCTGCTTTAATTTGTTATGTATTCATCTATGTCTGATCTTGTTTCATCAACTCGGCTTTTTCAAGTTTTTGTAACTTTGTAATTTTCTTATGTTTTCAATGTTAATGTTATATGTTTTATTTTAATTACAACTTTAATATGTTTTTACTTATTAATTTAAATGATTAATATTTTAAATTTAAAATATTATTATTTTATTCAAGGGACAAAATGTGAGGGACACCATTGCTAATACCAAACTTAAGAAACTTTGAAAATAATCTTATTATATTTGAGGGACCAAAATTTGTCCCACACCATTGCTCATGGTCTTAGCTTGAGCAACTTGTAATAGTTATCTACGGCTTTTTTATTTATTTTTGGCCTAGAAGCTCTTTGCCCCAAGCTTTTGTAAATAACCTCGTTCCTTTTGGTAATAGAATTCACATTTTATCAAAAAAATAAAAACTTGGAAATACTTACTAAAAAATTTAGCGTCTAAGACATACAAAATTAACTATTTGCAAACGAAAAATACAGACCACGGGACATGACAACAGAAATTAGTTCAATAATTAGACGCAATCAGCCCCAACATAAGCAAGCTTGACTAGTAGACACCTCAACATGAAGCAAGTTTGAATCTTGGAAAATTTTGTATACGTAACCTATATAAATATTAATGTCCTGGTTGGGTTAAAATCCTTTTCAAAAGTTCCAATTTTTTAATTCAAGGACATTTTACATAGGAAATAGTTGAGTCATAAATAATAATGGTTATATAAATAAGTTATACTCTATTTGTAATATTTTGTAAGATTTTTATGATTAAAGCACATAATAAAACCATGCAAACACATAAAAATATATACTACAAAATAAAAATAATCACAAAATATTAAATAAATTTAAAATTTACATATAAACTTACAAAACATCTAATCAATTGAAAGAGATAAAAAAAGGTTAAAAAAAGTTATAAAATGAGACATATGAAGTAAAATAATTAATTAATAGAGTCAAAGATATCAGTAAATACATATGTGTATATTTCTGGAAAGAGAATATATACATTGAGAAATAAGAAAAGATGAAAATGGAAAATGGTAAGTATAAAAAGAAAGGACTGTGCGACTCTTGTGTCTTGTCCAAAAGCAGATCCAACCACAGCCCCAAAAGAAGCATG
Source organism: Arabidopsis arenosa (assembly GCA_905216605.1). Classification (NCBI taxonomy): domain Eukaryota; kingdom Viridiplantae; phylum Streptophyta; class Magnoliopsida; order Brassicales; family Brassicaceae; genus Arabidopsis; species Arabidopsis arenosa. The sequence goes on from LR999456.1 coordinate 19,249,794, forward strand.
ATGGAGCCTCAGCCTCATCAACTGCTCATGGATTGGAACAAAGCTAATGATCTTATCACACAAGAACACGCAGCTTTTCTCCATGATCCTCATCTCATGTTAGATCCACCTCCCGAAACCCTAATTCACTTGGAAGAAGACGAAGAGTACGATGAAGACATGGATGCGATGAAGGAGATGCAGTACATGATCGCCGTCATGCAGCCCGTAGACATCGACCCTGCCACCGTCCCTAAACCGAACCGCCGTAACGTAAAGATAAGCGACGATCCCCAGACGGTGGTGGCTCGTCGGCGTCGGGAAAGGATCAGCGAGAAGATCCGAATTCTGAAGAGGATCGTGCCTGGCGGTGCAAAGATGGACACAGCTTCGATGCTAGACGAAGCCATCCGTTACACCAAGTTCTTGAAACGGCAGGTGAGGATTCTTCAGCCTCACTCTCAGATTGGAGCTCCTATGGCTGATCCCTCTTACCTGTGTTATTACCACAACTCCCAACCCTGATGAACTACGCAGAAGCTCGCTAGCTAGACATGTGGTGTCGTTACCTCAACCTTTTTCATGTTGATATATATAATATATAGTAATATATATAGATGCATAAGGATTCGATCCAAGATTAATTGTATGGGTATATTATTATATTATTATTGTAAGATATATGATTATATTGTGTACCAAGTCTCTTTATCTTGATATCATATGCATTGGTGAATAATGATAGGTAAGAGGGGTTAGGGTTTGATCATTTTGTATGCAAGCTTTGGCCTGCAAATTTCCGATGAAGAATATATATCAAATACTTGTTTAACTATAATTTGTATCAATTATCTGAATCCGATGAGTGTAGGTTATAGATATATATGGATTAGCAAAAAACAATTGAAACTCGTGGCACGCAATCTCATCGCCGAGACTCAAATTTTGTGACTTTAAACTCGTTGTTAATTTAAGCACTATTCGACTACCATTACGCTAAGTAATTCATATATATTGAACGATTATGACGCCCTTAAAAATCATCCACACCATCGAGAAGGAACCATTTATCCCCAAGAGGGTTCCCATATTGGAGAATAATGAAACAATTGAGAAAAGAAAGGGTCGAGATTTTGACGCACAAGAAGACCAGCATTTGGATTATTAATTACTGTAATGGAGACATTTAGAAAGAAAATTTTTAAAAAATTTTTTTGAAAAGAAGCAAAGTGAGATAACTCTGTCTTGATGGAACGCGGGCAAAAGTGATCATCGTGATTTGGTTAGCATCTTGATAAGGTCGATCGATCGAGGAGTGTATCCGTTTCAAACACCACACGTACGTGTACGTCCACTATATGTTGCGCCAAGTTAAACGAAAGGAAGAAGAACAATTAAGAGATGTTGTAGTTTATTTTGAATTAAATATGCAACTCGTGATTAAACGGACATTAAAATATTGGGCTTTTGGGCCCAAAGTGAGATGGGTCTGGTACAAAGTAACGGCGTTATGAAATAGACGGGGGTTGTTGCACCAAACCGGCCTCGTCGAGCCGCGTCATCACTTTGCATCTTCCTCTCTATAACAAACAATATTCGCCTGGTCAAAACCTCCCTCAGATCTGACGGTCATAATTGGCTCCTGAATTAATCCGACGGTCACCAGTCCCACTAAGGTCTCAGCTATGAAATGAATATTTAAAAAGAAGAAACACGAACATAGAGAGGCAGGCAACAGCAGCAAATCTCTCTAAAAAATGGCGTCTCTGACTTCATCATCACAGGCTTCTTTCCTCTCTCGACCTTCATCGAATCGTTCTTCTCCTCCCCTCCTTCCTACGGATCACCATGTTTCCCTTTCTCCGCGAGATCTCCCTTCTTTTTCCGCTCTCAGAGCCTCCTTCACTCGATCTTCCTCCCCTACGCTCCGCCGCAGCCGCCTCCTTCCGATATCCGCCGCCGCGACTGACGTGTCGCTGGTAGACACATCGGTCAATACGATCAGGTTCCTGGCGATCGATGCGGTCGAGAAAGCCAAATCGGGTCACCCGGGACTGCCTATGGGATGTGCCCCAATGGGTCATATATTGTTCGACGAGGTGATGCAATACAACCCGAAGAACCCTTACTGGTTCAACAGAGATCGTTTCATTTTGTCTGCTGGTCACGGTTGCATGCTCCAGTACGCCCTGCTTCACCTCGCTGGCTACGACAGTGTCAGGGTATGTCAATGATCTGATTATTTTTTAAGGTTGAGTATATAATCTGATTCTAACATACATATTTTTGGTTTCTGTGAATAGGAAGATGATTTGAAGAATTTTCGTCAGTGGGGAAGTAGGACTCCAGGACATCCCGAGAATTTTGAGACTCCTGGTGTTGAAGTCACCACTGGTTTTTTTCTTTCTTTTTTTGGATTTTACACAAAGCTTTTAATCAATTCTTCATCCTTCGATATGACTACTCTGTTTTTTTCTTCTGTATAGGTCCACTTGGGCAAGGAATTGCAAATGCTGTTGGTTTGGCACTTGCGGAGAAGCATTTGGCTGCCAGATTCAACAAACCTGGCAATGAGATTGTCGACCATTACACGTTAATAAACACACTTTTGACTGTTTCTTGCATTTCTAGTTTGATGAGCTAGTGTTTTTTTTTTTACCTTACCTTTCACATTGGAAGGAACTGACTTCAGCTATTCCTAGGTATGCTATTCTCGGAGATGGATGTCAGATGGAAGGAATTGCAAATGAAGCTTGTTCTCTTGCAGGGCACTGGGGTCTGGGGAAGCTCATTGCCTTTTATGATGACAACCACATTTCTATTGACGGTGACACGGAGATTGCCTTTACCGAGAATGTGGAAACACGTTTCCAGGGTCTTGGTTGGCATGTTATATGGGTCAAGAATGGAAACACCGGTTATGATGAAATCCGTGCTGCCATTAAGGAAGCTAAGGCTGTTAAAGACAAACCCACTTTGATCAAGGTAAGCCATCTTCTTATTTCTCTTACTTAAGTTATCTACTGCAGCAGTCAAAACACCCTTGTCTTGGTTATGGATTCTGCTCTTATATAAAAAAAGTGAAAACAAAAATGCACTTGGTTTCTTGAAATGGGCAGATAACTACAACAATTGGTTATGGATCACCAAACAAGGCAAATTCTTACAGTGTTCACGGAAGTGCACTGGGTGAAAAAGAAGTTGATGCTACCAGAAAGAATCTTGGATGGCCATATGGGCCTTTCCATGTTCCTGAAGATGTCAAGAGGTTAGTGGCTTTAATTGAGCATGTTGTCATGTACAGAAGTTAGTATGATGTTAATGGCACACTTTTTGCAGCCACTGGAGTCGTCATATCCCTAAAGGAGCTGCTCTCGAAACAGAATGGAATGCTAAGTTTGCTGACTATGAGAAGAAGTACCCACAAGAAGCTGCAGAACTGAAATCTTTAATTACTGTTAACTTACCTACTGGCTGGGAAAAATCATTGCCGGTAAGCCTGAATAATCTATTTGTTTTTAAACCTACCTCTGAAAATTGAAATATCAAGAGCAAAGAGGAACAAATGTTTTAAAATGGTTTCATACGCATGGGAAGAATGTTAAAATGCCGGGCCAATATCTGTGGTGGAATTAATATGGTTCTGTTCTCCTCTTTTTGCAGACTTACACGCCCGAGAGTCCTGCAGATGCAACAAGAAACCTCTCCCAACAGTGTCTTAATGCCCTTGCAAAGGTTCTTCCTGGGTTCCTCGGTGGGAGTGCTGACCTTGCTTCATCCAACATGACATTGCTCAAAATGTTTGGGGACTTCCAAAAGAACGCACCTGAAGAGAGAAACCTTAGGTTTGGTGTCAGGGAACACAGCATGGGAGCTATCTGCAATGGCATTACCTGTCACAGCCCGGGGCTCATCCCTTACTGTGCTACATTCTTTGTCTTCACAGATTACATGAGAGCTGCCATCAGGCTCTCTGCCCTGTCTCAAGCAGGGGTTATCTACGTAATGACCCATGATTCAATCGGTCTTGGAGAAGATGGACCGACTCACCAGCCTATAGAACATGTGGCGAGCTTCCGTGCCATGCCCAACATCTTGATGCTGAGGCCAGCGGATGGAACTGAAACCGCTGGGGCATACAAAGTTGCTGTAGAGAACAGAAAGAGGCCTTCAATCCTGGCTCTGTCCAGACAAAAGCTGCCTCATCTACCTGGAACTTCGGTTGAGGGAGTGGAGAAGGGGGGATATGTAATCTCAGACAACTCCACAGGTAACAAACCAGACGTAATCCTGATGGGGACAGGGTCGGAGCTAGAGATTGCTGCAAAGGCTGGAGAGAAGCTGAGAGAAGAAGGAAGAGCAGTGAGAGTAGTGTCACTGGTGAGCTGGGAGCTGTTTGATGAACAAAGCGAAGAATACAAAGAAAGTGTGTTACCTTCAGAGGTTTCAGCAAGAGTGAGCATTGAAGCAGGGTCGACCTTTGGGTGGGAGAAGATGGTTGGCTCCAAAGGAAAAGCCATCGGTATAGACAGTTTTGGAGCAAGTGCACCAGCCGATGTGCTGTACAAGAAATTTGGACTCACGGTTGATGCGGTTGTTGCAGCCGCTAAAGACCTTTGCTAAGCTAAGCTCTCTATTGCACAACATCATCATAAAAGACATTTTCTACGTAGTGTTTGTGCCTTTCCACATGCATTTACCCGAACTCACTCACTAGTCACTATAAATCAATATCGTTAATGTTTTTTATCTTACAATAAGTGATAACGGAAATTTGAAGAATGAAATAGAGCTTTGGTGGATATTCTATTATATGCAGCCTAGTGGATGCGTGTTGTTATAGTAATATTCCTTGAAGATTACTCTTTGCTTTTTTGTACCCCATGGATAAATGTGCCTCGGTATTAAGTTGCAAGTTTGATTTAATAATTCCCTAAACATGTAACGAGTAAGAGTTGCACGTGACGATCTTGGGCAGCACCTAAACATGTATTTGTGTGCGTAATTTTGTAATACTAGTAGTACTTTACAAGGAGCTATAGATGTTAGTGCATCGAATTTGATGAATCAGTATTTGATTGATAAGTCGATTATAATCAGAAAGCTATTAGTATACATTTGTTGCCATAATTCATTAAGAACCCTAAACTAAGATAGCAAAGGGTCGGCCAAAAAAGATCCATATTCAAGAATGATCAAAGCTTCACTTCATTAATTATAAAGTTAATTCTACCTAAATGAAGAAGATAATAACTAATTAATCAAGTGTGAATGATGCCTCTAGAAACTAAACCTCTAGAAAGTTAATGGTAAGGGATAATAAGACTAGAGTGATTAATTAGAGGAGTAGCTTTGACTCTCCCTTAAATCCTCATTATCTCTACCTCTTTGACCATCTTCTTCTCTGTGTGTAAATCTCATAGTTTTTGTACATTTTCGAGAGAGAAAATAGAAAAAGAAATAAATTTAAAAAGCCCCAAAAATAGAGAGAGAGAGAGACTCAAAAACAAAATCTTGAAATTCATGATCTTCCCTTTCAAATCGGAGAGCCTATAAACTCTCTCACCAAACAAACCAATCCAAGAAAAAAAAGAAACCTCAAAGAAGAAGAAGAAGAAGAAGAAGAAGATTCTCTGGGGACGCCATTATCGCCCGATCTTTAGAGGTAAATATTCTTCTGAAAAATGAAGCAAATGTCGCATCTTGATGATATTCCTTCCACGCCTGGCAAGTTCAAGCCCTACTTCCACCGTACCCGGTGGCAATCCTCCGTCGCCAAGCTCGCCTTTTGGTCTCTCGTCTTCGTTGGTTTGATCTTCATCTTCTTCTACCGATCTCCTGTTTCCTCCAATCCCGATCCTTCTCGCCGTTCTCTTCGTACCTACTCTTGGGGAGGACCCGCTTGGGAGAAACGGGTCAGATCCTCCGCCCGTGTCCGTACCCGCCGCGGTTTCTCCGTTCTCGTCACCGGAGCCGCCGGTTTCGTCGGTACCCATGTCTCCGCCGCTCTTAAACGGCGTGGAGATGGCGTTCTGGGACTAGACAACTTCAACGATTACTACGATCCATCGCTAAAGAGAGCAAGGCAAGCCCTTTTGGAGAGAAGCGGAGTGTTTGTGGTTGAAGGAGACATCAATGACGCTGCTCTCTTGAAGAAGCTCTTTGAAGTTGTCCCCTTTACCCACGTTATGCATTTGGCTGCTCAAGCTGGTGTCAGGTACGCCATGGAAAATCCAAGCTCCTATGTTCACAGTAACATTGCTGGCTTCGTCAATCTCCTTGAGGTTTGCAAATCTGCTAATCCCCAACCCGCCATTGTCTGGGCTTCCTCTAGCTCTGTCTATGGATTGAACACTAAAGTCCCCTTCTCCGAGAAAGACAGAACTGATCAACCAGCTAGTCTCTATGCTGCTACTAAGAAAGCTGGTGAAGAGATTGCTCACACTTACAATCACATCTATGGACTTTCTCTTACTGGCTTGAGGTTTTTCACCGTCTATGGTCCCTGGGGAAGGCCTGACATGGCTTATTTCTTCTTCACCAGAGACATTCTCAAAGGGAAAGCCATTTCAATCTTTGAGGGGGTCAACCATGGAACCGTGGCTAGGGACTTCACTTACATTGATGACATTGTCAAGGGCTGTTTGGGGGCTTTGGACACCGCTGAGAAGAGCACAGGTAGTGGTGGTAAGAAGCGCGGTGCGGCTCAGTTACGGGTTTTCAATCTCGGCAACACTTCGCCCGTTCCAGTGACTGATCTTGTCACCATTCTCGAGAGACTTCTGAAAGTGAAGGCCAAGAGGAACATTATGAAGTTGCCGAGGAACGGGGATGTGCAGTTCACTCATGCTAATATCAGTTCCGCGCAGAGAGAGCTCGGGTACAAACCCACCACCGATCTTCAGACGGGTCTCAAGAAGTTTGCGAGATGGTATTTGGGTTACTACAATGGCGGAAAGAAAGCTGCAAGTTGATGAATGACCATCTGCCTTGAGTTTGTAGCCTCTTTTTTGATTCTGAGATTCTTGTGATTGTTTCACTCTTTAACACTTGCTCTTTTTGTTGGTTCTTTGGCCGGCTCATACCCTGTCTTTTCCGTATATGTTTTTACTCAAACCATTTATACTCCATAAGAACCATTAATTCGGGATTACATTCTTTGTCACTCTCATCACTATTTTGTTCTCTTGTTTCTCAGTTCAATCCACTATATTGGTAATACTAATGCTTAAAAGGGTTGTTAATGGTTCCATTGGTGATTTCATGATCATGTGTATAAGAAAGGAGTATAGGATGCAAAAGTAAAATTAAATTCATGATCATACGATTCTCTTAAAGAAGGGAGTTTAAAGATTCCAAAGAAAAAGGCAAACACATCAAATCCTGGTGACACATGAAGACTAAAGTTCAGATTTTATCAAAACAAAAAGGAAGCAACAGACTAGTAGAATCTTCCTCCTCCCAAAAGGTGAACCAACTCCAGCTTAAGCCACAAGGGTGCTAGCGGTAGTGGATTCGCTGCAGATGGAGAGTGTTAAGTCAGTGAAATGCATAGAGAACAGGTGGGTTCATTCATGCAAAAGGGTGGCCAAGAATGATAGTTCATAAGCCATTCTAAACAGAACTACCTATATAGAGACCAAACCCCCTTAGACAAAACTACCTATATAAAGAACAAACCCACTTCGACAAAACTACTTATGAGATATTGAAAGCAAGATGTCATTAAGAGAGAATGAAAGAGGCACTCACTACTTCCAGACGGGAGGGAGCTTCTTGGTCTTCTTGTAATAGCGAGCGAGGCGGTGAATCCTGCTCTCAACCAAGATGAGCCTGAACTTGGAATCCTTGTCCTTCCTGTTCCTCTCGAGATGTTTACGGATGGCAACAGCCTTCTTAATAAGATGGTACAGATCCTCAGGGATCTCAGGAGCAAGGCCTTGCAAGTAAAATTATCACATTAGCATCATAAGCTAAAATGACAAAAGCAGAGAGTAAGATTGGGAAATTGAAAACACACCATGGGCTTTGAGTATCCTCAGGATCTTGCTTCCTGTAACACTCTTGACCTGAGGGATACCGTGAGAGTCACGGAGAATCACACCAATCTGGGAAGGGGTCAAACCCTTTTTGGCAAATTTGCAGATTGATTCATCAACCTGTCAAATGTAATAATTTAAGGCATCATGATTCATTCAACCAAACAGAGTAAAAGCAGAGATGATATCAACTTACATCCTGAGAGGTGGTCTTGAGCCAGCTCGGAGACGATCTCTTGTAAGGCAACGCAGAAGCTGAAATACCCTTTCTACAAAAATGATACGGACATGTTAGATTGCACAATTGACGTAACTATGATGCGAAGAAGAAGAAGAACAAACCCTTTACTGTGCATACGACCCATGGTTGCAGATTCTCACACTTTCTCCTATGGATGCTCACTGACTGCTGGAGATGACAAATTGAAACCCTAATTTCTGGCTGCTATTATAGAGTGTGCTTTTTAGGTTATATTCGGGATTTACGTGGGCCTTTCATATTTCTGGCCCATTCTTTAATTTGCCTCAAAAAGCCCATCAGACTATCAGAGTCCACGTCCAGAAATATTTTTCACTTGGTTGTAGATTTTTTTTGGTGATATTTACCATACATATTTATGTACTATCATTATCCTGATAAGAAGAAAAAAAAATGTAATCCATTCATATATCTTATACTGTTGTTGTGTGCTTTTTAAATTTGGAAAACGAAGAAGAGTGAGTATTGTACAACCTTTATAAGCAAAATTCAAAAATTCAAAAGTTATAAGACACTTAAGGTGACAAGAAGGAACTTAAACCACCCCTCATTTGATCCCAACTCGGGTCTCGAAACAAAACCTATTAGAGTTTTTTTCTCTCGAAAGTTTGTGCCGTTTAAATATTCCTCATGTGAGCAAGCGACTACGTGTATGCGAGTCTACAAAGATTGCAACTTTGGAGCTTCCCACAGCTTCACTTTCTTGTCATCGCCTGATGTCGCTAAAACCATGGCATGTCTCTCCCCTGAGAACCAACATACCACAAGAGATTCAGATCACAAACAAGTTTACATCCAAGAAAAAAACAGACAGACACATACCAACTGTGATAGCCTTGGGTGCCCAAGAAATGCATGTGATATCCCCTACACATACAACCAACATTGTTACATTTCCTATCACTTGCTTTGAATAGTTTTGAGGTATGTGGTATGGTTTTGAATAGGCTGCAAACAGAAATTTTGAGAGATTATCTATCACCTTCGTGGGCTTTCTCAACTGTGTCCAAGACATTTCCAGTTTCAGCACATAACCACTGCAATGTGGAACCATGGCTTGCTGCCAATATCTTTCCCTCTGGGCATAAGCTGAGACGATCATAGTGCAACGGATTGCCTCCTGAGTCGCAAAGTGGAATCGGGAACACCTTCAAAGTCTTTGGATCCTCATCAAGATGATAGCGGACTGCAACCAAATTACACAACGCCTTTCAGGTTATTTGTTTGATAAATCAAAATCCTTCCATCTATCATAAATTCCAGAACAGATCCCCTTATGTTACCGGGGATCTGTTTTGCATTTGGCAACAATCAGAATGATGCAGACATTTAAAAACAATTCTACTAACCATTGATGTTCCAGACTCTTATTGAACCATCTTTTGAAGCGGTGATGATTTTCTCTGAGTTTGGAGAAAAGCATAACCAAGTCACTGCACTCTGGATACCATAGCATTGGTTTTAACATGAAACGATTGCAAAAAGTGAGAAAAAGTCTATATCGTGGAGATGGATTGAAGCACTATCATGCTTTAGGTAGTGAATAATACCTTGTGGCCTTTAAGTTGCATTACTCTTGAAACCTCCTTCACAGAACCATCTTTCTGATACACAATTTCCCACACCTACAAAACACTTACTAAGACATGAGATACAGTCACACATACACTCGTGATGGTTTGACTTTAAACAAAAACTCACCTTCACATCTGCAGTAAATGCTGCAGCAGCCAAGAAACGGCCATTAGGGGATACAGCTGCCATGTGGTTCTTCAACTGGTTTGTATCAACATGTCCCAGATTCCTCCCAGTTTTCCCATGCCAAAGTATGATATCAGTCCCTGGCGAATAGTAAGGTTTAAGGAATAGACAAGGGAAATTTTACCAGAGTAGTACATTTGCACAGAGACAGGAATTTATATTGAGCATTTGACTGGGGATAACGGTCTACGCAAATTGTAATCACCCTTCAGCAATTTATAACCTCAAATTTTAAACTAGAGAATCTGAGGCCAATTTAGTATCGCTACGAGTTTGATGCAAAGTAGAATAGTATCTCTGCCATTCCAGTCAAAGACAGTTTGGCAACATGCTGCTAAAATTAGAAAAATCATTTGTATGATAGACATGGAAAAATCATACCTTCAGAACAAGAGGCAATGACAGCACTTCCATCAGCAGTACCGTAAGTTGCAGTAGCTCCAGAGATGGTAAGGACTGCTCTCTTCTCATGAATATGATGGTGGTCCCATTTGATACTAGGAAGAGGAAGCTTCCCTTGCTGATCCTTTTGCTTTTCTTCACCGTACATGTACAAAGATGAACCAGACAGATGATAACAAGCCACAACAATAGATGAGGCATCGTCAGCAAATGCCACAGCGGTTGGATGCCCTCCAGCAGGAAGATTTATCCTTAAGAATCTGGAGATTAGAAAGCAAAAAAGGAGTTAGATCATGAGAATGGGCTTGGAAAGTAAACTCCCACCGGCTAACATTGTCTAGTGAAAAATCATATATAGGAAGGAATACTTGAAGCTTTTGCTTGAGGCATCATCTAGCTTGAACACCCTGATCACTCCATCAGCGCAAGCTATCCACAGAAACAGGAACAAATGTGATCAGAATTGTAAAATAGCAAAAATTGGCCAACTAAATCAACAATTTTTTTAACAAGGATCTTTCTTCTTCACAGGGATTAGCTAACCTGTGGCCAAGCTCCTTCCATCGGATGAGAAACAGAGTCCAGTAACAGCATCACCGTGGCCTTTCAACGTGTTTAAGTCTAACGGATGGTGCCGTTTGTTCTGGTTCTGCATTCCACAAGCAATATTAAACGAAGAATACAAGGTTTAAAGTCAACTCATCCAAATCCCTAAACTCGGAACAAAATGGAGTTAACACTTACCTTGTCGGACGCTTGAGATTTGGGATGATTCTTCTTGGGAGCAGGATGATTCGATTTGGGATTCCGGATCGGATCCTGAGGCTCCGCTTTGGCCATTGATTGCACCTCCGATGTCCGCTTCCGGAAGTAGCTACCGAAGAAGAGCACGGCGATCAACGAACCGAGAATCACCGATGCAACGGCCACTACAAGGACCGATTCCATTTTTCGAATTTGACAACTAAAATCAAATCGCTCAAGAGGATCGACGACTGATCAACGATGAAAAATGGTGCAGCGAGCCGTTAATGGCGGTGTTTCTAGAGCTTAGCTTATGGAGAGTGATCTCCGCATACAAGTAACCGGGTCGGGTTTGGAAGTACAAGTTTATTAAAATATATGGGCCTTAACCTTACTGACCCATTAATTTCAAAGCCCATTTAAAATTCAGCTCTTTACTAAAATAGGGAAAAAAAAATCGCCCACCGTGGGGCTCGAACCCACGACCACAAGGTTAAGAGCCTTGCGCTCTACCAACTGAGCTAGACGGGCTATACTTTGTTATCTCAATAATAATGTTAATATCATAGCATACCGCAAAGCTGTTTTGTTGCTTGTTATTGAATTATATCAATTTACTGTCATATATGAACTTTTGGATTTACACGACTGGTTAACAATTACACACACATATATCAAGAAGTAACAAAAGAGAAAAAATAAGACAAGATGATCAAAACACACACAAGGCTCAACTCAAGGACGTCTGGCTCGGTACCTAGCAGCAGCGTAGTGCTCGATGAAGGCAAGGGCATTACTAGTTGTTTCCTCCACATTCTTCACTTTCCCTTTAATCGTAGCCTTAAGTTTGCTCATCCTCCGTCCCGGGAACTGACTCACGCAAGTCTCGGCGTCTGTGAGAGCTGTGCTTGTCCACGTCTGCAGGTTGTTTATATGCCAGTGTAGATCCCCTTGGCTCTTTCCCTGCCTCCTGCTGACTCTGTCTAGCTCCGCTATGGCTAGGCTCAGCTGGTTCACGCTGTCTCTTATTTGGTTCAAGCAGTCGTGAACCAACGCGTAGTATTGGGGCCTCAGCGTCGTCTCCAGGTTCTTTACCTCTTTTAACAAGAACGCCTTTGTGTACTTGGCTCTGTATAGGCTGGCTTTGAGCGCGAATCGGGCCAGATCCCGTGGATTTTGCACCGCCCGTGAACGCACGTAACGAGACATCGACCGGACGCACAGTTTCGGGTATAAGGTTGTCCGGCACCATGAATGCACGTAAGCCTTCGTGTCGTAGTCTTTTGATGACGTGGCTGTTGCCGAGAAGATGATGATAGGGAGCAGGGAGAGTAATACGAGGATCAGCTTGTTGTTAGCCGCCATGGCGATTAGGGAATTAATTGAGAGAATATGTAGCTTAAATTATATCGGTCGATGGTATAATACTTACATGTCTTTGTGTGTGTCCCTTATATATATGCATCGTTTTGCATGGCACGTGAATAGATATGAATGAGCTGGATTTAAGATCACTAGCTTGACTTGGATTTGTTTTTGTTTGTCAATTCAATCGATGAGCTAGCTAGAGTTTGAAGGAAGGTTATAAGAAGGCCGGTAAGCAAGTACTATATATTGTAATTAAATTAATTATAAGTGTATTCGTATAAGATCAATTTAATTTGAACGTGATTAAATATATTTGTTCTAGCTAGGCAGTTGACCAGATTAATGAAAGGACAACGTCTCTAATCAAAACCATTTAATTCTTTAGTATATAGAACAGGCAGGATCTACGTTATGAAACATAATCTATATAATGTGAATATTATATGGTTATATTCACACGCGTAATGGAGAGGGTTTAACTGTTGACCCAAAGGGTGCGGCGGAGAAGAAGAAAAGGAAGAAGCTCGTGGCCAACAAGATCCTTTTTTATAGCACCTTCCCTTTAAGCAAATCTGCACACACTTTTATTCTCTCCGACCACACGTTTAAACTCGATGCGTGTTCTTCTCGATTCTCCACTACTGCAATTTTATAATCATACGGAAAGAAACTGATGCCAATGGGCTTGTTCCATTGTCTAAGAAGAGCGTCGAGGATTTACAATGGGCTCAAGCCCAGGCCCGTTTTAAAATAGCTCTTATTGGATGGTTAGCAAGTAAGACCGGTTCCAATTACCGGTTGGGGATTGATTTGGTTTAAGTTATGAGCCGTTCGTCGTTCGTCTTCTTCCTTTGGAGACTTTAAAAAAAAAAAAAAAAAAAACCATGGAAAATCGCCATCTCCCATCCAAATTCTCCTTCTCTGGCTCACCCATGGCTCAGAATCAACTTATCGATTCCCTCACATCTCACATATCTCTGTACCACTCCCATTCTTTTTCCTCTTCCATGGCTAATACTAGCCCCAATCCTAGGTCGGCGATCCTCCGATGGTTCTCTTCTCTCAGCGTCCACCAGCGCCTCTCCCACCTCACCTTCGTTGATCCCAAGTTTGTCCAAATCCTCCTTCAGATGCTTGGTTATATCCGCACTAAAGGCCCTGGCTCTTTCATCATCCTCCCAGACCTCCCTTCCTCCGATCTCCCCAGTCTCTGCTTTAAAAAATCTCGTGGCTTAATCTCCAGGGTTGCCGAGTCCAACGAGCCAGAGCGTTTCGTTTTCGACTCCACTCGGCTCTTTGGTTCTAGAGAAGGGGAAAGTGCTCAAGATTGCTCTTGCTCCGTCAATTCCCTCGATTCCGTCGTCATGGCCGATGATCTTCTTACGAATGTGGATCGCTTCGTGGAGACTATGGATGCTTTATCGAATGGAGCATTTTTGAGAGGAGAAGAGAGTGATTTGGGTTCCAATTGGGTAGAACTGGAGTGGCTCAAAGCCAAAGGCTATTATAGCATGGAAGCCTTCATAGCTAACAGGTTAGAGGTAAGCTTGAGATTAGCTTGGCTGAACACCAATAGTGGCAAGAAAAGAGGAATCAAATTGAAAGAGAAATTGAATGCTGCTGCTGCGGCTGCCAATTCGTATTGGAGGAAGAAGGCCTGTGTTGATTGGTGGGACAATTTGGATGCCGCAACACACAGGAAAATCTGGACTTGTTTGTTGGGGAAGTCGGCTAAGTCTGTGGTATGTGTTTTCCATGTCAAATCTTAAAGGTGCAGATGTCGTAGTATTACATGGAACTTCATATAAATGACTATACCAAAGGATGTAGGCAAATTATGGCTATATGCTATCAAGGGGTAGCATTTCGAGCCAACAAAATGATTCACTAGTATAAAGATCTATCTCTTTTATCTTGGACTATGGCTTCTTATTTGAAAATCTTGGACGCTTGTCTTCCCCTTATCTAGATTGTCTATACAAATATTAAAATTCCTTCTAGATTAAGGTTGCTTTTGTTTTACTGTGAACTTGCATTCTGGAAGTCTCTGTCATCCTGTGAGCTCTGCCACTGTTCCATTTCATGTTATCCAAGTGTGTGTATATGCCGTTTGATTTTATCTAAATTTCTGCTGTCACTCAAATCCAGATATATGAGATTCTTAGAGAAGCAAATCAAGCACAGCAGGGAGATATGTGGCTCTTCAATTTTGCAAGTGCAAGGAAAAGGCGTACAGAAACTTCTGCTGTTTCATTCTGTGACATGATTTTGGAACCAAACTCTGTATCAAGGAAACCTATTACCGTCGCCAGTAATTTAAGTGGCTTATACGTTCTTCAAGAATTTGCTTCGCTGCTCATCTTATGCCAAAATGGCTTAGTTCCAGTACAAAGCGTATTTTTCAGCTCATTGGGTACTATCACAACCTTAGTTGATTGCATCTTAAGAAAACTGCGGGGTTTTCTTATGGTAATCTCTATTGATTCCATTAAAGTTGAACTTCTTGATGACAACACTCACAAGTGTTCTCCAAGTTCATCATCCAATCAGAAGCTTGGTTTGACCAGCCGTAAACACAAAGGAAAGACCATGACCTTGAAAAAGCCAACTCCGGAGGCTACATCTGATAAAAATGTTAATTTGTCCACAAAAAGCGGAAAGGTACATAGTTTCTATCCGTCCACAGATTATTTATTTTCTGTATGGCAACTTGAATTTGATCTTTGAAGTTATCTCCAGAAAGATCAAGCCAAATTGGAATTTAACAAAAACAGAGAAGCGATAGAATGCAAGAAAGTTCCTGCAGCTTCAACGAAGATCAGTAGTCCTGCAGCCTCTGCAGCAACTATGGTGAATTATTTTCTTTCCTCATATTTTGGCTGAATTGAACTCAGGTTGTTTTGAAACTGATAATATTTATCAGGAAGTTGTCCCAGGGTTGGTTGCCAGGAAAGGAAGAACTAAAAAGAAAAGGAAAGAAAAGAATAAGAGTAAGAAGTGTACAAGTTTGGAAAACACCGGGGAAGTGAATAAGTCCGTAGTGAATAGTTCAGCCATCGTAGAAGCTCCCAAATGTGATTCTAGTTGTACCTCTGCCAATCAGCTTCCTCAGGAAAATATCAATGCTCAGATTATTGGAGAGCATGATTCATTTAGCTGTGAAAGGAGTAGATCAGGTACTTGTGCATCTGTGAATGGTGCAGCTAATTGTGAGTATTCTGGAGAGGGAGAATTGCACGACAAAGCTGAAACGCATGTGATTTCATCCAATTTGAGTTCTGCGGATCCTGCCGGTGGTCCAAGCTGTGAGAATATGAACTCTCAAAAATCTTGCTGTCCAGGTGATCGTAAAGAAAAGTTGACAATGCCTAATGGACGATCCAGAACTTTGGAGGAAGGGGAATCCCATCGGATTCACCATCAGAGAAGAGAAGCAGGTTACGGTATTGCCTCCAGCAGTTCAGAATTTGTTTCTTATGAGTGGCCTGCTGTAGCTCCTATGTACTTTTCACATGTTAATTCTCACCTTCCAACTGCAACTGATAGACTGCATCTTGATGTTGGTCACAATTTGCATGCATACATACGCCAACCTTTTGTGTCCACTGTGCAACATGCTAGAAATCCTTCCATTGAAGGTTCCCACAAACAAGTTCTTTCTCGACCCATGCCCATGAGTCTAGATTGGCCTCCCATGGTTCATAGCAATTGCGGCTTGACAACAGCATTCGCTTGCAATTATGATTCTGGAATTCTGGTGGACATTCCTGAACAGAAAAATAAGCCCGAGCTGGGGAATGAATGCGAGAATAACTGGATGTTAGAGGAAGATTTTGAGGTGCACACTGTTTCTGGAGTAGACTATAATCAATATTTCGGTGGTGGAGTGATGTATTGGAATCCTTCCGATCATCTCGGGACTGGCTTTTCTCGCCCTCCGTCCCTTAGTTCTGATGATAGCTCTTGGGCTTGGCATGAAGCTGAAATGAAGAGGTCTGTTGATGACATGGTTGCATTTTCGTCTTCTTACAGCGCAAATGGACTAGATTCTCCAACTGCAGCCTCGTTCTGTTCCCCTTTTCACCCCTTAGGCCCGGCAAATCAGCCTCTCGGTTATGTTGTGCCAGGTAATGAAATATCTACCAAAATACTGCAAGCTCCGCCAACAACAAGTGAAGTTGCAGGTGAAGAGGAAGTCTCCGGAACTTTGGCTAGTTTATCAGGGGATGTTGAAGGAAATTCAGGAGACTCACTTCCTTATCCGATTTTGCGCCCTATAATCATCCCAAATATGTCAAAATCTGATTACAAGCGTAGTTATGATACTAAAAGCCCAAATGTTCCACCTACAAGGCGCGAGCATCCTCGTATAAAGCGGCCACCATCACCTGTGGTACTATGTGTTCCACGTGCTCCTCGACCGCCACCTCCTTCTCCTGTGAGCAACTCCAGAGCACGGCGAGGTTTTCCAACTGTGAGGTCTGGAAGTTCAAGCCCAAGACATTGGGGTATGAGAGGCTGGTTTCATGACGGTGTAAACTGGGAAGAACCTTGTGGAGCAGAAGTTGTTTTGCCTTGGAGAAACAAAAGCCTTGCAGTCAGGCCGATCATTCAACCTTTACCGGGGGCCCTCCTGCAAGATCACTTAATTGCAATGTCACAACTAGGCCGAGACCAAGAGCATGTAAGCAACATCTTTGACGTCTATGTATAGCTAAACTCTGTCTAAGTTGCGTTTGTCTATAATGCTATTTTACAGCCTGATGTGGCCTTCCCTCTGCAACCACCCGAGTTATTGAACTGTCCAATGCAAGAATCTTTATCACTGATCCACGGTCTTCTTAATGACGAGATAGATTCTTTCTGCAAGCAGGTAATCACAATACCTCATTTATTTTTCCATATGCTTTAGTAACTGTCTTTAGTTTGCAGAGATCTATATGAGCGTCTTTGAAGTGTATATTTACTTTTCTTGGGATGGTGTTTCTTCTAATCCTTTGAATTATATACTGCTTGCAAAGGTTGCTGCAGAGAATATGGCCCGCAAACCTTATATCAGTTGGGCAATCAAGCGGGTTACCCGATCTCTCCAAGTTCTGTGGCCCAGGTCCAGAACGAACATATTTGGTTCATCTGCAACTGGTTTGTCTCTCCCTTCTAGTGATGTGGATCTTGTGGTTTGTCTTCCTCCAGTGAGAAATTTGGTAAGCAAATCCAAAATTATTCGTCGTGTGCATTACTTTTTGAACTGGAAGATCTGATATATAATACCCGCCTCAGGAACCTATTAAAGAGGCAGGAATTTTGGAGGGTCGCAATGGTATAAAGGAGACTTGCCTTCAGGTATGCTTAGTGCGCAAGTAACTTGTCTACCTGGCACTCTACTCTACTTCTTTTTTCTTTCTTAGAAACTGTTTTTATTCTCTTTAGTAAATAAGAGTCCTATATCTGACAGTTCGCTTGCTGCATTTTATAACTGAATCCACTTTGCTACCATGTTTTGCTATTCAGCATGCAGCCAGGTATCTCGCCAATCAAGAGTGGGTAAAAACTGATTCCCTGAAGACAGTTGAAAACACAGCTGTAATGCGTCATTTATTGATGTTTTTCTTTATTTACAATTGCTAGTTACTTATCATGCTTTCGTTAATATGATCCGTTTATGATTGTGCAGATACCAATTATCATGCTTGTTGTGGAAGTCCCTTGTGATCTAGTATGCAGTATACAGTCACCAAAAGATGGCCCAGACTGTATCACTGTTGACCAGGACAGCAATGGTAACACTGAAATGGTTGGATTTGAAGACTCTGCAGCAGCAAACTCTTTGCCAACAAACACTGGAAACTTGGCAAATGCAAAATCTGTCCGTCTTGACATCAGTTTCAAAACTCCATCCCATACGGGTCTTCAAACCACGCAGCTGGTATTTATTTTTTTTCTGTTTTTCCATAGCCAAATTTTTTTCTTACATTATACTCTCTTCATATGTATGTATCTCTGTAACCTTTTCCTTTCTTTTGGTCGTGTTTCCTAAAAATTTTTTTACTGCAGGTCAAAGATCTGACTGAGCAATTTCCAGCTGCCACACCACTTGCTCTGGTGTTAAAGCAGTTTTTGGCTGATCGTACTCTGGATCAATCATACTCTGGTGGATTAAGCTCTTATTGCCTGGTGAGGCGTATTCTTTTACTTAAGTAATATGTTCTTTTCTTTTGGATTATAGGTGGCCTGTCTCTGTATATTTAATGCGGATCCTGGTAATTGATACTTGTCTAATTTAATTAGAACCACTGCGACGTTCTTGGACAGAAATATTCAGCCACACTTTTAATCTATCCACTAAAACATGTTCCAATATTTGTAAATCTTAGTCTATAATTATTGCAGGTCTTACTGATTACTCGTTTTCTTCAGCATGAGCATCATCTGGGGCGCTCTATCAACCAAGTACGTAGTTTTATTGTTTGCCTATTCTGTGTCACAGGAGCTATCTTGTTTAGGTTTCCTTGTTATATTAATGCAATTACTAATTGAGAAAAGTATTTTGCAGAACCTTGGGGGGCTTCTAATGGATTTTCTTTACTTTTTTGGGTCAGTTAAAATGGTTACTGCTAATTATAGTGACTGATATCTCTCGCAAGTGGGTCATATGACGATAATTGGTAATTTGGGCTTGTTTGTTTTGCAGTAATGTGTTTGATCCTCGCCAGATGCGTGTTTCAGTGCAAGGAAGTGGTATCTATAGGAATCGGGAGAGGGGTTATAGGTAAATATCGCAGCTCTGTCAAACTGCAAGTGAAATACTAACTTTTTTACCTTATGTTATCCTCACGTTTTTGGTTATCTGCTTATAGTATTGATCCGATACACATTGATGATCCTCTTTTCCCAACAAATAATGTGGGTAGAAATTGCTTCCGTATACATCAATGTATTAAGGTGAGTTGGATTTTATATGCATCTATCAATGCTTTTATATTAAAAATACGACGATGAAGAAGTTTTATTGATAGCAAAGATGATATATTCGTGCAGGCATTTTCTGAAGCTTACTCTGTTCTGGAAAATGAGCTTACGTGCATTACTAGTTCCAGTGATTCGTGTGGGAAGCAGCAGCTACACAATTTGCTTCCAAAAATCATCCCAAGTATCATTTCATCTTAGGAACCAACTGAGATGTCTTTTATGTACGTGTTGCTTCACAGAACTATTTTGTCGCATATTTAGTATGAAGAATTGGATAGGTAGATTAATGCAACTCTTCCCTTTCATCATTCTGTACAAAATGAAGGTGGAGTTGTGATAACGCTGGAAGGTACAAGCTGCTGATAATGATGATGTTTGCAACTGCCGTGGTTATTGCGAAGATAGGCATCCGCAACTAATACCAGAGTTGCATATAATCCCTCCCATGGTATTTGCAGATACTCCTCTGAAACGCTTGTTTTTGTGTTGAACATTAGTTTGGTTACTTAACTTGCTTGGTTGTTGGTGTGTTGGAAGCACAAGTAGGAAAAATGGTAATATAGATGACGGTGCTTGAAGAGGAAGAGCAAGTGTGGAGACTGGGGGACATTAGAGAGGTGTGTTGTTGTTAGTCAGTAACAATGCCTGGCTGATTTGAAAGAGAATTGCACAAGTAAACTAATGTTGAAGAAGATGCATTGTTTACTCGGCATGGGAAGGCAGAAATATTGAGGTATGTACAATTATCTAATTTTTGCGAGTATCAGAAAACTTCACTATTAAAAATTGTTAGATGTATTACTTGATCAGGAATGATGATTTTGGCGTGTTAGTGGGAAGGAGAAGTAGAGGAATGAGAAAGGCAATAGAATGATAGCTCTTCTTCATTCACCATTTTCCTCACGTCTTTTTTTGGCTTATAATTAAAATCGCACATAATATATATTCTTTGGAATAGAAGAATGAATCATCCAATCTAGCAGTAAAACAAGCCAAAAAGAATACTTAAAATTTGACTTAAGCTGATCGAGAAGCTCGGAGTACATATACAAGCTTTAACCCACTTGATGAAAGTTGAAGGAACTTGGTACGCTTGAAGGGCAGAGAGAATAAAATCCCAACGAACTGAATCAAACGCCTTTGAAATATCAATTTTAAGCGTGATCCGAGGCGAGGAAGAATCTAAATGATACTCTTGCAGCACCTCAGAGGCTAGAAGGACATTCTCCAATAATAGCCTGTCTTTGATGAAAACTAACAATGACTAGAGGCAGGATTCGCTTAAGTCTATCTGATATAAACTGTTGTCTGCATGTAGATTGGGTGGACAAAATATACATATGGGATAATCTAATAAGTGTGGGCTGAAAGTAACAGAATATATATATATATATATATATATATATATATATATATATATATATATATTAAAATTGGGCCTCTCTTTGTCTCGGGGTCAGCCCTTTTTGCGTCGGCGATACTCTTGTTGGTGTGAAAGGAATCTCGCATTTAACCAACATTTGACTTTTACTTTCTTTTTAAACCTATCTCACACACACACATGCATTTGACATATGTATCACATCATCTCAAATTCAACTTTTTTTTTTTTTTTAATTTTAATATAATGGTACCAAAAATAAAATAAAAAATTACTACACATTATTATTTTTTATTTTTTTTTTACTTTAAATTTCCATTAAAAAGAACCGGATACAAGGCTAAATAGCCCGAAAAAAGAGCACGCTGGCCCAACATACATGGCAAAAGCCGAAAACAGGCACGCAGGCCCAACATACACGGCAAAAGCCCAGACAGACACACAGGCCCCACAAAGAGAACAGCGCAAAAACGCTACCAGGCCAAGAGAAAAAGAAGGGGGAGCACCAGAAACCAACCCAAGGAAGCCCAAACAAAACCACCAAAGGAAGAGAGACCTTACCCAAAGTAGCGGAACCAAGATGAAAGGAGAGAAGATCCAGGGGCGCAGTGACTCTGATTTCGGGAAAGAGGATCCAGCCGAGCCTTCAACGTTAACACAATGTCCTTGATGATCAACGCCGGGGGTCTGTTAGAAAAAGAGTGAATCCGGCTATTGCGCTCCTTCTAAAGGAGATAAACAGACGCTTGGAAAATAAGTTTGATAATCAAAGAAAGATTTGAGTCCCTCGAGGCAGTCTTAAGCCAGAGAAGACAAGCCATGAAAGGGGCGGGAGGATTCAGATTTGCTCTAGAAGTGAAATAAATCCACACTTCACGGCCGAACACACAATCAAAGAACAAGTGTTCTCGAGACTCATGGCCAGAATTGCAGAGAACACACATAGGAGAGATAGAAAGACCCCAGCTCGTTAGCCTATCTCTCGTATGCAATCTATTCCACGCCACAACCCAAGAAATGAAGGCATGCTTAGGAATGCGATCCTTAAACCACACAGATTTATGCCAAGATACCGAATTTCCAGGAGGATTTAAAGTCAGCCACGTTTTTGGTGAAGAGAAAAGGTTTGAAGGAGGATGATGATCAGTCTTCCACAAGTAAACATCATCATCCACACAATCCCACATATTTCCAGCCTCGGGCAAGGCCCTTCTTAAGAGAGAAATGATAGGGTTTCTGCTGCGACTAGTAGTAATCCTCCAACCATTACTTCCAAGCGCATCTCTCACTACAGATTTTAAAGGCAGCCCGATCACCTGAGGCCCAGCAGGGCCAGTGATATCAATGAGCGGCCCCAAACCAGTCCAGTTGTCTTGCCAAAAGCTCGCACTCACCCCAGAACCAATCTCACACACCACAAATGGTCTAGCAACAGGGCGAAGCTTGCATAATTTCTTCCAAATCCAGCTGCCCGAGTAGTAGGGGTTCAAAGTCCAAAAATTCCTATTGCCAATAAGATTTATCCTCACCCAAGATACCCAAAGAGAACCTGCTTTAGTAAAAAGCAGCCAAATAAGTTTAAGAGCAAAAACTTTATTCCAAGATGTTAACCTCTTCAGCCAAGCCCTCCACACTCCTTAGCCTTGCAAACTGAATCCCAAGCAATCTTTGCACCCCTAGCAGAATTTGGGGCTCCTTTCCACAAGAAGGCATTGCACATTATGTATCTGCAAATTTTTAACATTCACCTTTATGCATTATATACTACAAATTTCAACATTTATATCTGCTCATTGTGCTCAACACACTACAAATTTTGAAATTTAAATAGTTTACATTTATGTGTGAATAATAGATTCAAAAAAATACCATATATTATTATTCTTAACTTTTGTACGAACAGGCAACCACCGTTTTGGGAGTGTATATATATCATACTTAACTGTCAAACCAACTGGTGTCGACCTTTGGAGTTATATGATTTGATTTTTTTCTTCCTCTTATGTCATTTTCTCCGTGCTTCGTATCGTATGTTTCAATTATATGTTAGACACTGCAAAAATATGTATATACAGTATGTGGATATGTCCGAAAATACTTGTCGCATGCACAAATTCGTTTATGTAATTAAATACACACAACATTTCAAATTAAATCAAAGTTGAGTGATATTGTAAGTTCGTTTATAGGGTGTGTGGTGACGATTGATTACTACTTACTTAGTTACTTGAGTTTGGCATTTTTCTCATGAATTTTCGTTATTAATAACAATTTGATTTGTTCACTCACAAACGTGTGGTAATGGTCGGGGCCAAGTTGACCTGTTAACACCCAATCATTTACAGCACCTTTGAAAATTAAATATTCGCTTTCTTTTTTTGTTTCTTGTAGCATTAATTATAAATTCAATAACATTATCAACAAATTATTGTGGAATTTTGCAGACAAAGCATATGCTGTTGTGTCTACTCCATTTCCACTTTTCACTTATCCTCAGTGACATAATTAAATTGGTGAAAGCGAAGGATTATCTACTGTTCGTATATTGATCTAGAAAAAATGGAGTTCATTTGTGGATGTGGTGGAGTGATGTTACTAATTCACCCAAACATAACCATTATTTATTGTTCTCTATCCAATTACAACCATATCTTTTTTTTTTAAGTACGTAATTCATGAGTAGCCTATACATATAAGTAAATAATTATGATGGAATATATATGTATGTATGGTGACTAACACACATATATATATATAGACGTGTTTAAATAATCATTTTGGATTCGAAGGAGGAAGTTGTTGTTGCATTTGCTGATATAATGCAGCCATCCTGCTATATGCTTCCATCGTCGTTGGCTGCAATTCCAAATTAATATATAAATATAAATGGTAATGAAGCATTGATCAGACACAAGTTGTATATCTATATATAGAAAAAAGAGGTGAACCTGAGTCGAGCATGCAAGAAAGGCAGACATAGGATCGGGAATGAGAGGAGACTGAAATCGAGCGTCGTTTGACGAAGCATCCCATGATGGACAAGTCATGGGCGCAAATGGGTTTGGCATCATGTTGGCATGGATATTAGGAGCGGTTGCAGCAGCAGCAGCTCGGTTCATAGAATTAAGGTCGAGGAGACCGAGCCCGGGCATCCCCATGCCAATCCCTAAACCCATGGGATTGGACATGAGAGACATTTGTAATTGTTGTTGTTGTTGCTGCATGGCCATAGGAAGCATCATGGAAGGCATGTTCATTCTGCTCATCATGCTCACTTGTGCTTGAAGTTGCTTCAAGTACTCTATCACTTCATCCAACATAGATGCTTTATCCGTCTATAGTTCCAAAATTAACGAATTATCAAACCTCATTTGTATCTACTATAATTAACCAAACCAATGCTGCGGATATAGTCAAGCATGTGTGTAATGTAGATTGTGTTGATTTTTGAGTCGACAGCCACAAGGCATATAAGGTGTATGAATGGACCAACCGGACCAGGTAATAAAGAGATGTAAAATAAGTTTTTAGGAGACAAGCAAATAAGAGATTGATGGACATAAGTGTGTGGAGTAGAATCATCGTATGAGGTCCATTTCTTTAGATGCATTCACTTCACTTTGGTCCACCACCGTTTTCTCATATTATCCCCTCGCTCTATTTTCATGTATACCTAGCTAGCTACTATTACTAATCAACTACTACTGTAGCATCTTTTAATTTGTACCATACGCACGCAGACTCATATGACTTTTATTTAGCCACGTACGTAATAATGTTTATGTAAAACGACATGCGTACCTTGCTGGAATTGGGAACCAGTTTCTGCAAAGTCTTCATCCTTTGATTGATCTTATCTCTCCTCTTCTGCAATAAAATCAATCAGGGGTAAAATCGAGGGGGTCATGCATGTAAAACCAATCATCAGTTTCAAAAAAATGGTTTGAGTGAATTATTACACGTTCGGATTGGTTATGAATAGCAGCAGCTCTGCTTCTCTTGGTTGAAACTGATGATTTGCCTCCGGCTTTCTTCTCTTCTTCGTCCTCCATCTATCGTTTTTTCTTAATTAATATTATTTACTTATAATTAAAACTAGCTAGAACAAGTTATATGATGACTTGCCTGTGGGCGGCTGTGGCAGACGGAGTCATGATCGTCGATGGTGTTATCATGCGAGCCCATGGATGTTGAGGTGAAACCTACGTCGTAAGTGTCCATGGTCAGCCTCTGACTCCCGCCCCCGCTCCACTCCGGCGCCACTCTGGCTCGTTTTCCACCGGCCATGGTACGACCATCGCTACATGACCCCACCCGGGTGGAGCCAACGCCACCGGGCTTGCTCTGCTGCTCCTGTACTAGGTTGGAGCAAGGGACAAGCGCGTCCATGGCCATGGCGGCCCTAGAAGAGCGATGGTGGAACCACGGGACGAGCTCATCCGTGGGCTTATGGTTAGGGAGGCGAGTAGCTTGGTCCACTATCGACTCCAACGTTCCACCCGCGCCTGTGGAGTACTTGGTCGACGAAGCCGTCACTCGCGGTGGACCTAAGCCGTGCAAGCCCAGTTGCCCGTTCTCCCACGTCAGCTCGGCTACCTCGTAGTCTAATCTGCAGGGAAACAAGAAAAGCTGTCTCTTATGATATTGTGGCCACTTATAATATCGAGATGATAAATTAAGGTACATACATGGGGATGTCTGCTGCTGTGATGGAGCGGACGGTGGTGGTGGCTGCTGCGGCTGCCGTAGTATCATCGATGTGACAGTTTGGAACACATTGGCTCATCCTAAATCTGTGTATCGCACTAGTTTAAAAGGTTTAGTGTTATTGAGTATTGACATCTTCTTCTCTTTCCTATATATATATAAAGAACTTTTATGTGAACTTTTGTAGTAATCACGTAATGGACAAGTGGGGACATGATACTTGAATAGTTAACCATATATATTTAATTATTCAGGTCCCTTCTTTAATGGCCTGCTTAAGACTTGTTGAATGTTTTGTTGACAACTTAAATGTGAGAATCAATTCTGTATACGACTCACATATATAGTTTGTTGTCATAGTTAGTAGGATTCGCTAAAATATAATACTAGTGTGTCACACTATGTTACATATGTTCTTTTGCTAGAAAAAAAAATCCAAAGAGCGAGTGAATATTTTTAAGCCAAAGAAAACGACATTTGAATTTTGTAAGTATGAAATTACTTTTTGGATGCATGAAGTAAGATCCCGTTGAAGAATCAATTATGTATATAACTTACTGTATTGATGCATTTCTATGATTTACTACCATTGAAGACCAAAACTAATGCAACAATTCCATGTATCATGTATGAGTGTTGGCATCGGTTCCTGAATAGTTAACGTGCCGATATTTTATTTGTTTAGAAAATGTCCGGTTCATAGAGATTTAGAGGCTCCTCATGAGAAAGCCTTCGAAAGTGATTCCCGGTCCGAAAGCTAAGCCCAGACCCCACTCTTCTCCCTCTGTGCCTTTCTTCTCAAGCTCATCTCTTACTTTGTCCATTATGTAGAAGATGGTGTTGCTGCTTACGTTCCCATAATCCATCAACGCCCTTCTGCTGCATTCCAGCTTTTCCGGCTTCAGCTTCAGCTTTGTCTCCAACCCGCTCAGGATGGCTGGTCCACCCGGATGAACTGCCCAGAAAAGGTCATTCAACTCCAACGAACCAGAGCCAGCCTTTGCCACCAGCTTCTTGCAGAACTCCTCCACGTTGTCTTCGATCTTCTGAGGGAGGTCTCTTCCTAGCTTGAAGCTTATTCCCTCTTCTGACAGCCTCCCGTCGATCACCCCCTGTGTTTGGGGAAGGAACTGCTGCAGAGCACAGTGAAGCTCCATGAAGGGAGATTCCGACTCTCTAGGGTCAGCTCCGATGATCAGGGCAGCTGCTCCGTCTCCAAAGAGTGCAGCCCCAACTAAGTCGTAAGGGCGAGCTTTGTTGGGCGGGCGGAACCCCAGAACCGTAGTCTCGGAGGTGGTGAGCAGCACCCGGCTCCCTGGGTTGTTCTCAGCAATGTCTTTGGCCACGCGCAGCCCGCTCAAACCTCCATAGCATCCCAGAAAATACAGCATCACTCTCTGAACCTCGTTTCTAAGGCCCAGCTGTGTCGAGAGGTAGAGGTCACCTCCGGGCAAACGAAACTCACTGGAGGAAACATAGACAAGATGAGTGATGTCTTCCACTGTCCTTCCCCATTCCTTGATGCAAACCAAGCTCGCTTCATATGCCATCTGCACAACCGCCTCGTTTGCAATCTCAAGCCTCTGTTTGATGGTTGGGGAACCCTCGGTTGCTAGTTCGGGGTATTTTTGCAGCGTCTCCCGAGACATGACTGTGTAGCGTGTCTTGACAGTTGTGCTTTTACCTAACATCACCAAGACACACAAACAAGCTTATCTTTCACAAGTGCTCAAAGAAAAAAAAAGTTGTCAAAGAAAGTAGAGGGAAGTTACACAAGTGTTGCAGCTTGTCTTTGATAGAAAGGTCATCGCATTTGATTTCACGGAGATACTCCTCCACGAGATTCTCCTGGGAAACAACATTGCTCGGGAAGGCCTTACCGAGAGCAAGCAGTGTTGCCTTCCCCTGATATGCAACACGCTTGGTGCTTTTGCCAAATTCTTTTTGTTTCTCTACCCTTTCGGACGCCAACATCTTTTTCAGGTCACAGTGAAGGAAGATACAAAGGATTAGTGGTTGGCCTTTTAACTCATGGATTGTGAAGACAACAGAAAAAAGAAAAAAAGGCATGGAAAATGTGGGTGGTGTGTTTGTAACAAACACAGACAAAAACCCTAAATAAACTCAAGGATCACACTTTGAATGATCCTTATATTCCTCTTCCTCCTCCCTATATTCCTGCATCATCTATTTGAGGCACAATGGTAAAGGGTGTTGAGAGAAGGAAATGGTGTATTATACAAGAAGCATCACAAATTACAAATCATTCAGTCCAGTTATAAGGAGCACGATCAACAATTAAGTAGTCTCCTCTGATGTCCTTGGCCACTCTGATCTCAGCGTCCATATACACATTCTCAAACCTGTGGAACCAAAACCCAAACTCTCTCTTTATCTATAGAAGAAGAAGTAGCTCCGAAGAGGTAACAGAGAGAAGTCACTCACCAGCCCTTCCCAAATGGTGGCAGTGGGATCTCCCAGTTCTTCGCTCTCAACACCGCACTATTGAATCTGAATATCAAAACGCTATCAACTACTAAGCTAAGATGATACACATTTCAAATTGTTTAAAAAAAAATAAAGATAAGAAGAACCTGAAATTGACTCTCTGCGGGGAAGCGATCTCGATATCAGAGCGTACGAAGAAAACTCCGTCCGGCGGGAAAGTGATGACGTTATTGAGGATCCGTTTATTCACATCGATCACCTGCAAAACGTCTCCGGCGGTCGTCCCAAACAAGCCCGCCTTTTCTATGATGAATAGCTGTTCCTTCTCCGTCGTCCACAGGAGCCGCCAAGTGGAAGATAGAGATTCTCCCGTGGTGATGGAGCTGCGTCCGATAACCGCCATGGATTCGATGGCATCCACGATTGCATCTCGCTTCGTGGCGTCTTTCTGGGTTCTCACACCTCGATCCTCCTCGGAGATCAGCTCAAGCAGCTTCCGCTTGGATCGCTGTGCTGGATTCGCGAAGATCGAGCAGCTTGTTCGAAAACCGGCACGACGAATGCGGCGGAGTGGAGGAGGACATGCCGACGAGAGCGCGAGCGCCATGTTTGCAAATTGCAATCTCCATGGTTGAGGTTGCAAGAAGAAGAGATGCATTCATTATTTGGGTTTATTTTTTTTATATAAAAAAGCCCATTTGGTTTTTGTTCGCTTTATCTCATGAGCCCACCAAGCCCAAGTCAAGAGCGTGCACGTGCGGTGCTTTGTTGTCACGTGTCTACGATAAAACCCCAGAAGCGGTGAGCAATAAAAAAGCCCATTTGGTTTTTGTTCGCTTTATCTCATGAGCCCACCAAGCCCAAGTCAAGAGCGTGCACGTGCGGTGCTTTGTTGTCACGTGTCTACGATAAAACCCCAGAAGCGGCGAGCGGCTTTGCCTTGCTCATCAACCTCGCTCGCTCGTCGTCGTCGTCGTCTCCACTTCGATTCTTTTCAATCAGAGATGATGATGATGAACCTTCTAAGGAGATCAGCGATGGCCATCGGCCACCAATCAAAGTCGAAACTGGCTTCGTTTTCTTCCGCTTCACAACCTTGTTCTGGAATCCCAAAATCGGTAATGATTTCGTTATTCCATCTCTTTTACATAATTCACTCCTTGTCCCAGTCTGCCGGCATTTCTATACAATAATGGCTAAAAGCTATTGGTTCTTCTACATAGACATGGATTATTTAGGATCTTGTGTGAACAATCTACATAGCTCGACTTCAATATCTGCTCTTTGGTCTGAGGTTGTTTTTTCAATGTCTCGGGTGAATGCTTCTCTACTCCTGTTTGAATTGACCTTGATCTGGGGAAATATTACACTGTTACTTTTGTTAAATATCAGTCCAAGTTCTTTTAACAACATTCCTTGTTCATTTCTTTGCAATATCCCTGCAGCCTGTTTGGTCGAGATTGTTTCTATTTCTCTTTCAAAGGTATTCTTCCCTTTTACTTGTTTAATATTTTGTTCTCTCCCTTCCGATGCAGTTGATAAGCGTTTTACCAAGAGGAGGAGCATCAAGGCAGGCCATTACTGATTCTGGTCTTATGACTCTGGTGAAGACAACATTTTCTTTGCTCTTTACACCCTTTTGTTATTAGATGTTAGTTTCATAACTCTCATCGCTTTTCTTTTGCAGGACTCTACTGGAGCTAATGGTCAGCAATCATTATGTGTAATCAAACTTCAAATCCTAGTCTTGCGTACTTGTTCTTCTGACAATTTTCTGTTTGCAGGACTATTGTTTCGCTTCCGAAACCCGCAAGCAAGTATATGTACGGAAGCTCGTCCAAAGAACATCAACTCATCTTACTTTACGAGATCTTTTGCATCAAGAACTTCTAAAGAACCTGGGAATCAGCAGAATAAGGTTTTCATAAGAATATGCTTTTGACCTCCAACTTTTTTGTGTTTGTTCGTACAAGTTTCTACTTAATGTCTACGTTCTGTGTTTGCCATCTATGACAACGCAAGGTGTCAAAAGTGACAGACAACTTATGTCATCTAATCCCGATATGAATAGCGTCTTAACATTAATGCCTGCTTTGCCAATTCTTCGAAAATTGTTATACAGGCTAAGAAAGAGGTGACAACGGTGGAGGATCCTTTTGATTCTCCTACGTACCACATCCCGGACAAGCCGGTGACCTTTACAGAAGGTGCTTCCTACAGTCTTGTTATTCTGGCTGGGCTTGGGGTCGCTGGAGCTGCTGGGTACGGTGTGTTTAAAGAGCTCATATTTCAACCAAAAGAGTGAGGCTTCAGAACTCTAGTTTCATTTATATGCTCGGACACTTGGATGTGGTTAGAGTAATCTAACGACACCATTCTGTATCCTAGGTACAAGGTCTTTGACAAAGCCTTGAAGAGAATTCAAGATGATGGTCAGGTAATAAGAAACTAACTCTATAGATTGATCATAACGGAGGGGTGGTGTATTAAATAAAAGCATCTGCTTATAAAATGCAACAATGCTGAGATTGTCTTGTTAACTAGGTGAGGGTTAGGATTGGATCCCCCATCAAAGGCTATGGACAAGAAACCAGAAACCGCGCTGCTCGTCAACGTATACCCAATAGAGTATTTACAGATGAAGACGGAGTGGAGCATGTTGAGGTAATTCATTGTAGAACCTCTTCTGCCCTTGGATTCACATTCTTGTTAATATAAATTGTCGAGGAAGCAGAATAGAGTATTGCAGGTTTAACATGATCAAAATTGAATATGCTTCAGGTAAACTTCTACATCCGTGGGCCTCAAGGAGCAGGGAAAGTGTACACGGAGATGTTTAAAGACAAGGCAGAGAAGGAATGGAAATACACGTACCTGATCGTAGAGATTTTAACACCTTCCCCAGCCAAATTGATGTTGGAGTCTTACTTGCCTGCCTAAACACTCGTATTATATGATTCAGCTGATCCGGAAAACATTCAGAAACGGCTTAGATTGTTTTAGTTGGGGTGTTGGAGAAAAGAGAGAGAATTGTGTTACACATGAGCTGTAGGAATGACTTGTTATCAAGCAACTGTTTGCTAATTGAAAAACAAGTCTAAACTGATAAGTGACAAATGCTCAATGTTTACTCTTGGGGATGTCTAGGATTTTGAACCAAATTCAAGTTTGTGTTGATAATATTCTTATCCGAAAATATGAAACTGAGACATGGTTCCTCAAGGAGAATGCATATTGTATCATGAAGCATCAAGTATACATTAGAGGCAATCATGGATCAAACGGTGTTTATGGTATCAGTAAGACAGCGGAGAATGCAACCCAGACCAGCTCTCTCTGTGAGTTTCTCATGAATCTTCAAGCACTGATCGCAGGTGGGTCGGTCGCCAGTAGAAAGGCCTCTGTACAAGTACCTGTTCCACACCATTCAAGGAAACAAAATTTAACTTTTACAGAGATTCTAGCAACAAAATCGAACTTTTACTCAAGACCTATATCTATCTCCAATGCAATCCAGACAAAAGAAAAGAGACTTTTCTAGCAGGACTTACTTCATGAGAATGTCGTAATATTCGGCATCAAGAGCATTGAGCATTCCGTCAATATCCTTTATGGCCATTATAGCTCTGTGCACAACTATCCAATTAGCCGACTGCAATTGAACCCACATGAATGATCCATCTTTTTTTTTTTGGCTCAGGAAACAAAATAAGAGGCGATTAAATTGAGGCAGAGGAAACAGAGACCTTGCAACGTTCATCGCGAGTTTTCGGAGGCGAACCTTCAAGAGCCGTTTTCAAAGCTTCGACATGTTTGTACCTGCACAAATTAAAACACTAATCTGGGATTAAACCAAGAAAAAAAAGACTTTAGGGTTAGCTCCAAGGTATACTTAATATTACTGTTTGAGTAAGCTTTCAATCTTCCGCGATTTGGTTTCGATCCTCGCGATTATTGCTTCTGCATTATCAGCCTCTACAAATTCTGCCATTCGATCTTTCTCTCTCGCTTTGATCAGTGATTTCCCCTCTTTCTTTAGAGGAAAAGAAAGAAAGATGATGTGAGAGAGCATAACTCAATCGCCGTTTTAACCATTTAAAAAGGGACTGAGTGACGTTTGTGTTGGCCTGAAACGGCACGTAGTTTTACCTTCCTAATCGAATGCTGCCACTGAATGTGGATGATGAAAACTTCAATTTTTTCTGGGTATAACAGTTCCAGTATTTTGTTAAGAAAGAAGAAATTTAAAGTGCATATAAAATAAAGATGAGATAACTGTGTCTTAAACAGAGCCTCGTTGCCAAAATAGCAAAGAAGCAAAGAAGCCTTTACACAGAGAGTGAGTTAAGAAACTCTCAACTCAAGTGACAGTGCATCTACAAACCGGTGATTTTCACGCTGACCAAGCAAGGTATTAAGGATTCCTCTATCAAGTTGCTTGAACAAGACTTTGGCACTTGAGGCTTGGTTGTGAAGCAGACATGCGTTACATTCTCTCCATATCGAATAAATCATCGATGGAGAGGTGCAAAGTGGAAGATTCAGCCGTCGCCCAAGAGTCTAGAGTGATATTGTGAGCATTCAAGCTTGCGCAAACAGAGTCTCTACACTTCAGAACTGAAGCCACACCGCAAGAACAGGAGCTCACTGGCTTCAGCCATGGATCCACATAGACAACAGTCCGGAGAGACATTCATACCCCAAGAAGCAAGACTAGACCTCTCCCCAGTTACTTACTAGGTAGCGAATAAGTGGAGGAATTGAGTCCACAGATCATGCAAGGAGCAGTTACTTCCATCGGCTAGGCTGTAACGCATAAATCTGATTGTATCAACGTGTAACCAGACTAGCTGCTTCCATGTTACCGAGCCTCTGCAGCAGTGGGATATAAAGACCAGAATGTTTTGCCAGAGGGACATCGGTCTGATTCTCTCTGGTTTGCAATTGGAATTAGAAAAGGATAGAAAGCACAAAAGCCATTCTTAAGGCTTAACTGAAATGCAGGAGCATACTTTTATTGAAATTTTATTTACAATAATAATATCTGCGTTCCTCATCCCATCCAATCCTTACACTTGACCTGAATATGTATGTCTCTCACGCAACGCAGTGCTATTGACTCAACAAATGGCTTGCATCTTTTAAGCAACACAACTACAATGTAGCATTACTACGAGTCGCTTTCAGTTTCAGGTGCCCTCTGATAAACCAGCGTGCTTGTATCTGCGTGGTACTGCCCATACAAAGCATAGACGGCAGTTGCAAGCACACTGACTACAACAAATCTTATCCATGCTTCATAATGCAACTGCAAAGTAGCGGAAAGATCAAAGTTAGATCATATGGTATGTGGAATTAGTATAAAGTTAGTTCTTAGCGTGTACCTGAGCAAATAAGAAGATGTTGAAGAAAATGCAAACGCATGGCACAATGGGTACACCAGGACAGCTAAACCCAGAACCTAGAGACTGAGCATAAGCCTGGAAGCGAAAAGCTGAGGGGGTTAACGTGAAGCATAGCTAGCAAGGCATTTGCCTGATTTGTGGAGAAAACCATGAGGGTATTTCAACTACATCGTCGTGTAATTTCTGATTGATGTTAACAAACTTCCCCTCTAAACCAAGAATGCAAAGTTACTTCAATAGTCACAGACTTTCAAAGTATCACTGTAGAGTTCTAAGTGCCAAAACATGCTACTGGTGGTCTCTATTTTATGCTGTATCAGTAAAAGACTTAGTATCAAGCATTTTAACACGAGTGAAACTCCGGCATATTGTTTTTTTTTTTGGCGCTATGAAATTAAGAAGAGTGTTGGCTTATGCTTAAGGCTACTTACTTGGCGATAATGAAGAACTGCTGAAGCAACAACTGCCACACCAACTGAGAGGAGAATAAATATAACTGAAGCACTGAAACGGTAAAATATGCCAGCACCAAAACCACTGCATGCAATTATAACAAGGCAAATGACGCCTTCCTGCCAACTTGATGTCCATCTATTGGCGGACTCTCTTTCTTTTTTATCATTCAGTCTCAATGCCACAACACAAGCCGCAACAACTGAATACCCAGTCTGAAACAACGGAACACCGAAAATAATGTGAAACTGGAAAGTATAAGTATCAATAAGAAAAGCAAAGGGATATTTAAAATTAAGACCTTGACGTACCAATGTACCAACGGACAGAATATGGGAAAGACTATGTACATTAAATATGCCAGCTAAAACCGCAGCTACAATGCCGCACCAGATTTGAGAATGAAGAGGTGTATGGAGAGTTGGGTGTATTCTGGAAAAGATTGAAGGCAATAGACCATCCCTTCCAAGTCCCAGATATAACCTGGACTGTTTATCCGATATATCATATGATTACTCAAGAGTGTTATCTTGGTTTGCATGAGAAACAAGTACATAATAAAGGATTATAACATATAGATATTTTCACCTGAACATAAAGACCAACAAGCAGAGTAGTTGTGAGTCCAGCAACAGCACCGATACTGATTAAGACTGAGACAAACTTCATACCCTTTGATGAAAAGGCTTCAGCTAAAGGAGCATCTTCGCTGAGGAGGCTAAAAGGGACCATCCCGGTGAGCACTAAGCATACGCCAATATACAGCGAGATACAAACCAGAAGGCTTCCCATAATTCCGATTGGCAGATCACGCTGAACAAGAATTGAACAGATATAAGACACTGTGTAGATAGTAGATACTTTCAACAAATATATGGGCAGACCTGAGGGTTCTTTGATTCTTCAGCAGAATTAGCAACCGCATCAAATCCAACATATGAAAAAAAGACTACAGTAGCTCCAGTCAGAACTGCTTTAAAACCATTAGGCGCAAAAGGAGACCAATTTGCTACATCAATTTCAAAAGCACCAGCACAAATCACAACGAGAACGATCACGACCTACAGAAGAACCAATATTGTCAAGTAGAGTTTCCGTGATCTTAGGTATACATAATAAGAAATTTAAAAGGTAAGAAGCGCACCTTGGTAGCAGTCATAACGGAGTTGAAAGCGGAAGATTCTCGGACACCTTGGCATAGTACAAGGGTCAAGAGAGCAAGTAAAATGGGAGCCAAGATATTTAAAGAGAGAAGCCCTCCTAACAGCTCTTCGCCGCTTCCCATCCAGAGAGGAATAGAGCCCTTGAGAGCTGGAAAAAGCTCAAGAAGAGCAACAGCATAGCTTGCCAAGCTACGGGAGATACTAGCGGCGCCAATATGATAATCAAGCATGAGTTGAACGAAAACAAGAAAAGCTGTGATCTCATTGAAAGCTGAATACGAGTACATGTAAGCTCCACCAACAACAGCAGGGAAACGAGATGCAAGTTCAGCATAACAGAGAGCGTTCAAGACACACGATGCTCCAGCTAGCAAGAAGCTGATCGTGACTCCTACGCATGTAGGCAACAATAATAATCAATCAATCAATCCCAAGTTGTAACCAATTGTGAACGAATCAAGGGGGATGATGATGATCCAACTGACCAGGTCCAGCATCGCGAGCGACGGTTCCGGTAACGACGAAGACACCGGCGCCGATGGAAGCGCCGACGCCCAACAGTATGAGGTCGAAAAGGCCGAGGCGACGAACAAGAGAGTCGGCGGAGGTGGAGCGAACGGCAGTCTGCGAGGACGGAGGGGGCAGAGATTTAGATCGGAGAGCTGAAGCACGGAAATGAGAGAACCATGTGGCGGAGGAGAGGCGTTGGTTGCTGAAACCTTCGTGGCCTCCCATGGAAACTGGAATTTGAGAGTTGAAGATTGGGTGGGTGATTTGATCTAGACGATGAATGCAATCACCCGGATCCTCTATCCAAAACCCAACCCGGGATAATCAGAATCCAGTTAAATAAGTATTGGGCCAATCACTGGGCCCAACCAAGACCAGTTTTCCCAATAATCCTCTAAACAGCGCTCTCAAACACAGGTATGAAATTACACGAACGCGATTAGAAGAATTAAGATAAATTAATTGGAACAAGACACACGACACAAATATTTTTTCTTAAAAGAAAACAAGTCAGGCTGAATGTTGTCAGCTTTTTTTTTTTTTTTGTCAATCAAACACCATATATTAATTCACGGACGAGAACTCTCTTCCAATTGGGTACCGTCGAACTTACATGGTAAAAGCAGAACCCGCGACCTCTTGCACATTTCGCAAGATGATCGGCGGAAGAGTTATCACTACGAGGGATATGTTGCAAGCTAAACGAAGAAAACGAATCCCTGTAAAACATAAAGTCTAACAACTCTGTAGAAAACGTGGGCCATGAAGGGATAAACTCTGTACCTAAAACATAAAGTCTAACAACTCAGCTTTCTTTGAAGGGATAAACTATTTTATTAGTAAGCTCCTTCGTTCGTGCTGCGTGTAAACGAGTAAGAAAATTTTATCGGATCAAGAAGATTCCTTTGGTCTGTATACTATTTTAATAAAGAGAGAACAACATTGAGTAAAACGTGACTCATTCGGCCCTTCCCAGCAACTGCATCATAATTTTATATAATGATATTAAAAAAACTAACATAAATGTATCTTCTCCCTGTTAAAAAAGATCCAAAACTAAAATCAGACCCACACTGAGAGTGTTGAGGAAGAAGAAAAATGGAAGGAGAGCTCAGACGGGATAACGGCTCGGCGGTTCTGGATTGGATTCGCCGGCAACTCCTGGAGGAGGACGATTTCGATCTTCTTACAGCTTCCACATCTCCAGCCCAAGATTCATCATCGCCGCCACGTAGAAGCGCAAATTACAAAGGAGTGAGGAGAAGACCATGGGGAAAATATGCCGCCGAGATCAGAGATCCAAACAAGAACGGAGCCAGAATCTGGTTGGGGACCTACGAGACCCCCGAGGAGGCTGCCGTGGCATATGACCAGGCAGCTTTCAAGATGCGAGGCTCCAAGGCTAAGCTTAACTTTCCTCACCTTATCGGCATTGACCAGGCTGAGCCCGTGAGGGTCACTAACGGTAACAAACGCCAACGATCAATGGAGCCCAATTCTCAGGCAGCCAAACGGCGAAACATAATTAACCTTACGGCTACAACACTTCCTTCCCTCGGATTAAAGCTGTCTGTATTACAAAAACACCTACAACGACTATGATTCATTTGTTTGATTTCTTCTTTTTTTCATTGTCCATATTTTGCTCATTTACTACTCTACTATTTCAACACCAAACAATCCTCCCCCGATTCTCCCTATTTATTGATTATGATTCATCGTCTACAGAACCATCTGTGAAACAAATGGTAGAATCATCTGATCGACTTATAGTTTAGGCCATTCTTTCTCTTTTCTATTCTTCCAGCAATCCAGTCAATGAAACGTACTAAGAGACATCAACTTCGCGTACTAAGAATCTTTCCTCAAACAAAAGTCAATAAAAATGGATTCACACATGAAATGACAAAAAGTCAGGTAGCAAATAGGACTTTATACATTGCTCCCGCAAAATTGTATATCATTATCACCACCTTCACTCCTCAGTAAGTAGAGAGCTCAACAATGTAAGTAAGACTACATAGACAAATATATCCCATTGTTCAAGTCATAACAGTCTCCATTTTCAATTGTCATCACCTAATTTCACCAAATATTCACTACTGGCTAGCTCTATTGGGAAAGACTGCAAATTTCTGCTTCAATATCTAGGATTATTTTGTTTCGTGAAAGCATGATTCTAGTTTCGTTAAGGGGTTGTTCATCTCAATCCAAAATATAATAACAACTATGTCCAACCGAGGACCAAGTACTGCAAACAAACAACTCACTGCAAATGTCATTTGTTGACTCTGCATAGCATGACACTTTTCTGTGTTAAATTTTGGCTAAAATCCAACATGTATCTATCAGACTATCACAGGTTGATTGACAACTTAATCAATGATGAAAAGCCACAAACTACTGGTACCTTCATAGAAAGAGATTTTTTCACTTCCTCCACCCTCTCTTTTACTTCCTTTCGACTTCTATTGTCCACCTCACTCATTTTATCTTATCTTGAATCGAAACCTAAACATGAATTATGTGCACACATATAAAATGACTCCAAAATCAAGGCGAAAAAACTCTTTCATGAGAAGGGACTCTCACATAAAATCTCAACAGTAGGGGAGTGAGATATGACATATTACTCAAAGATTCTAACGTCAAGTTTGAGATCTTCTAATAATACAGAACACAGAATCCTAGGGTCCAAAGAAGAAGAGATAAATATAGATCGAAGGCGGTACCAATTATCCAGTGTGTGCATCATATTCCCAAGTTGTCCTGGCCTTAGATCCCTACCAGCTTTAATCTGAACCTGCATGTTTGCAAGGGATATACTGGTTCAGGAACGAAAAGCACAGCGATCATATAATTGGAACATCAGAAAAAGCAAGTACCTGAAAACATCTTTTCAACTGATCAAGTTTTCCTCTAACTATACCCTGCAAAAATTCAAAAAATCATCACCGTACTTTTGTACATTTCTGCATGTCACACTTCAGTTGTCTGTGCAGCTACATATATTTTATCCAAATAAATACAGATATTACTCAAATAGAAGATGGAGATTAATCACATAAACTTTAATTTAAGCTAGAAAACTCACCGCGTACATGCATTCATTGATAAGAAAGTCTTCGAGCTCGCGTACGTTTGTGATATCTAACTCGACCATCAGTAAATCATATGGTAGTACCTGAACAAAAAACAAACACCGTCAGGACATGATATATACATAGTCAACATATCACGAGTCCAGAAAACTAGATTGAAATGAAGAACAAAAGTAAGAAAGAATAAATGGTAGTGGCCACCCACCAACAAACAAAGAAGATATACCTTGTTTATCTCCGCCAGAGTAAGGACAGTGAGCTGCTTAAGCTTAAGAACTTGATCAGGAAGCAATTGAGGAGTAGAGCCAGTGTTGCCTAGAGATTCAGAAGACGCAGTGAAAGTATATCATTCATACAAAACATAAAACGTTAGATAGTAAGGAATTTAAGTGT
Source organism: Arabidopsis arenosa (assembly GCA_905216605.1). Lineage (NCBI taxonomy): Eukaryota > Viridiplantae > Streptophyta > Magnoliopsida > Brassicales > Brassicaceae > Arabidopsis > Arabidopsis arenosa. The sequence continues at coordinate 19,288,876 of LR999456.1, forward strand.
TGTATGAATATTATCAAATTCTCTTCACTTGATCATCTATATAGGTAAAAACGAAACGAAAAAAGAGTTAAGGTTCGGGTCATACATTTGTAATCACTCCAGGTGCCATCAGCAAATAACCGTAGCAAATCCAAGGTATATAGAACTAGTGGTCCCTTCAAGCTGCAGTGAATGCTAACAGCTTCAGAAACCGAACAATGTGAACAAGTAATTAATAACACAGAGCCACATGGGTTTGAAAATGAACAAGATGAAAAAAAGAAAAGCTAAATATAAACAAGGATATAAAAATCTCCACTTAGCGTATGAGATCCTATAAATGCAGCAACCCATGAAGCAAGTGGTAAATTAAAAGGAATAGAGCAAATAGCAAACATTGAGAAACAAGTCAAATCCTGATCCAGTAGAGACCCTAATGTATTGTAAGCTAGATTCCAGGATTAAACTAGTACAAAAGGAGCACGAACTCATTCTAAGTATAACAAAGATTCGAGAAAACCTCGGCAACATAAGGCAGAGCCAAAAAATCTCGGAGAAGGCGAAAAGCCAAGGATGGGAAGTAGCTTCTAGTAGGATAGATGTAAGAGCATCGCCTTTGGATACAGAAGCTCGTTTAACGAATACATCGATTGTTTCCGCCTGCTTAGAAGAAGAAGAGAGGAAGGGGCAACACACGTCTCTCTCTCTCTCGCGTTCGCTACTAATTCTAATAAAATTCAATTCTACAGCCTTTTTTTTTTTTTGGATCTTCTTTGGTATGTTTTCTATCTGTAACATGTGACATGTGATAAAGGATAGTCTTAAAATTTATTTGAATTTTTTCATCACTAATTCTTCTCGACAACCATACTGTTGGTTTACCAATCAAACCTATAGATATCATATAAATTCATCAAAGAGGAGAATTAGGTTAGAGAGAGGGATTAGTAAGTAACTAACTAATTATCGACATGCAGGAACCAAGTTCAGAGTATACCACTAAGCAAAAGAATGACAAGAGTGTAGTAGAAACAAGGGTTCAAGAAACCAAAGGAGATAGGATATTACGGTCTTCAAACTAATATCATAATATAATTTCAAGACGAGCAGCAACCGTTCTTCTGGGGAACTGGCTGTCCTCTGATCTGCACCGTTGGCGGTCTTGCATTGTTCGCAGCTGGTTGACTTGCCATTCTGCATCCAAACCCAATTCTTGTATTAGACTATACGAAAAGCTACTCAATTGTTAGGTGCATTTTATCTAGCATATGGCATGCCTGTCTTTGATGGACGCTGCCATGGCCATGAAAGCCTGTTCCACGTTGGTGGCATCTTTTGCACTCGTCTCCATAAAAGGAATTCCAATTTCATCCGCAAAAGCCTGCATAAGCAATCACTCCTTACAACATGATGACTACAAAACAAAACAAAACAAAACTTGACAAGAGAACAAGATAGTGTGTTTAAAAACATGTACTGTACCTTGGCTGTTTCATATGGAACTGCTCTGTTTGCAGCAAGATCACATTTGTTCCCAACCAAGAGTTTGTTCACGCTGTCACTCGCATAACGATCGATTTCACTCAACCACTGCTTCACGTTATTGAAGCTCTCTTCGTCTGTGACGTCATAAACAATCTACCACCACCCACACACTAAGTACATGGTCAAGGAGTAGAAAGTAAGAAGACAAAGAGAGAGCAACTCACTATGATTCCATGTGCCCCCCGGTAGTAACTGCTGGTAATAGTCCTGAACCGCTCTTGACCAGCAGTGTCCCACTGAAAAATAATAAAGGTGTCACCCAGGAAGACTAAATAAGAAACTAAACACCTCATTATATTATGCAACAAAAAGAGCTGGATATCAGGGTAATAGTGTAGATAATTATCAACTTGAATTACTCTTTTCACCAATTACAAACATAATTGCAAGAGTGAGAAGAGTTTTATACAATTTGGAGCTTAACCGTCTTCCCATCTTGTTCGACAGTCCGAATTTTCTGAAGAGAAAAGGGACAAGTTCAGAACCGAAACCTGATAATCTGTGATAATATTAAAAAAAACTTACAAAATCAACTCCAATGGTGCTTATGTAACTCTCAATGTACGAATCATCCTGCGCACATAGAGTAAAAGGAATCATCCAATCAGATATCAAGAACACATGCAACTGGAAGCAGTAGAAAAACTACAGATGTCAGACACAGAAGCATCCAATTAAGAGCCGTAGAAAATCCTCATTATTCAAAAGCCAATATCCAGATGCCAAAAAAATAAGATTAGCAGTTTTACAGGACAGTGAAAATCCCATAAACACTGCTAATGCTCTCACAACTCGGGATTTTTAAGCCTACACATATTAATAGAAATGCATCTGTGGAGGAGGAAGATGAGACAGGGGAGGTAGAGGTAGACATTGACTACCAGAACAGGGAAAGGGGAAGAAAATGTTGTTCTCATAGGATTCAGTGATAAAGAGGAAATGACTGGGATTTCTTGTGAATGGGGTTTAATCAAGTATTATAGTGGGTTAGAGGCAGATTATGCATGTGCCAAAGGCCGCAGAAGAATCTAAACCAAGATGCCAGGCTCTAAAACGAGGTATATCATAGGAGACGCTACAAGTGCCGGATAGATACTGAGGTAAGGAGGCATATTATCCAGCTTCAATACAACCAATATAAATCGGATGTGTATCACTAAACATGTAGAGAGTATCAGCTGCTAAAAGTTTGAAGTCAAAATCCAAGGTATTGGATAAGAAAGAGTATGAGTTCGAATACGTAGGCATATGGCCAAATTAATACCACCAAACTAAAATAGAGAAGTCCAAACTTACAGAAAATCTCAAGAGTAGACATGATTTCCCAACACCAGAATCTCCGATAAGCAGGAGCTTGAAAAGATAGTCACTGCAGAGTCACAAAGTCGCTAATAAGAGAAGAGAACGATGGCAGTAATTGTTGACTAATCTTCGAGACATGGAATCAATCAATCAAGAGCATATAAGTAGTAAAAAAACAAATTCGAATAGCCAAGTAATCGAAGCCCTACGATTCTAAGGTCAGCGAAGTGCATCAACTAGTACGATACGATAATCTTAGAATCTAAATATCACAGAACCAACAGCCCAAACATAAGTGAGAGAACTTACTACTCGGGATTCATAATTCCGGCGGTGGGAAGCGGTTGATCGGCGGATGAAGCAGAGATCTGTCCTGCCAACGCGAATCCGAATAAAATCCTTGCCGACAAGGCTAGCTGAATGAATGAATATCACTAGGCTTTGACATTGGGCCAGTCACCTGAGCCCAAAACTATTTCCTTTGGTTGATGCTACGATGGTTAAACCAGTAATTACTAAAATAAATATAACATTTAATTATAAAAGAATATTAAAATAGAAAAAACTATATTATTATTACATATTAATAAAATATTCTTCTAGAAGAAGAAGTGGTCCTGTTCGTTTACCAGTCGCTAGCGACTAGCGACCATCGACTGCGATCAGCGACTTCTTCGGTTGTTAGTTTGACAGTCGCTGCGAGCCTGCGACTGATCGCTGCGACTGGTCGCTGCATTGTTCCTGCATTGTTCGTTTGGTAGTCGCTGCGATCAATCGCTAAATTTTAAAATTATTATTATTATTTTTTGAATATTTTTAATTTTAAAATAATTATTTTATTAAAATTTTGATTTAAATAAAACTTATGTTATCTACTGTACATTTTAAAAAAACTAAATAATAATTTAATACTTAATTAAATAAATCATTTATTTTAAGTTAAATTATAAAATTTTAAATTTATTTTATTTTATTAAATTTAGTTTAATTTAAAACAATGTAACTAAAATTAATTTAATTTTAATTTTATTTAATTTATTTTAGGGAGACTCACAAAAATGCCCCTTTTTCAATACCCCTTTTCAAAAATGCCCTTTTTGGCTGTCCATTTTTAAAAATACCCCTTTTTATGTACAAAATGACTAAATTACCCTTCTTTTAATAAAAGATATCACAAATATATAAGGAAATATAACAAAATTAGGTCCACAAAATACAAAATATTTTTTGGCGGGAAAAGTGATGCCGCAATTTTCCCGCCAAAACACTTGTAAAAACTTGTAAAACCTTTAAAATACCTTGTAAAATTTTCCCGTAAAATTTTTTCCCGCCAAAAAAAAAATTTTGCGGGAAAAGTGATTCCGCAATTTTTTTGGCGGGAAAATTTTTTGCAGGAAAAATTTACAAGGTATTTTAAAGGTTTTTTACAGGGTATTTATAAGGTTTTACAATGTATTTTAAAAGGTTTTACAACGTATTTATAAGGTATTTATAAGATATTATAAGATTTTACAAGCTATTTTATAAGGTTTTACAAGTTATAAGGTTTTACAAGTTTTTTATAAGGTTTTACAAGTTATAAATACCTTATAAAACCTTATAAGTACCTTGTAAAACCTTTTAAAATACATTGTAAAACCTTACAAAACACTTGTAAATACTCTGTAAAACCTTTAAAATACCTTGTAAATTTTTCCCGCCAAAAAAATTTTCGCCAAAAAAATTGCGGAATCACTTTTCCCGCAAAAAAATTTTTTTGGCGGGAAAAATTTTTACGGGAAAATTTTACAAGGTATTTTAAAGGTTTTTACAAGTGTTTTGGCGGAAAAATTGCGGGATCACTTTTCCCGCCAAAAAATATTTTGTATTTTGTAGACCTAATTTTGTTTCAAATAAGGGTAAAATGGTCATTAAAAATTAAAAGAGGGCAAACTTAAAAATGGACTCTCAAAGGGGGCATTTTTGAAAAGGGGTATTGAAAAAGGGGCATTTTTAACAATTTCTCTTTATTTTATTGTATTTTTTTTATTTTATTTTAAATTAATTTTATTTAATATTTATTTATTTTATTTTATAGTCGCTATATTGTTCGTTTCGCAGTCTCGACCAGTCGCTGAAAATTTTCGCGACTGAAAATTTGAGTCGCTGATCGCTGCGACCAGTCACTGCGATTGGTCGCTAAATCCAGCGACTGCCAAACGAACAGTCGCTAGTCGCTGGTCGTTAGCGACTGCCAAACGAACATGACCAGAGTAAAAGAGCAAACGTATTATCAACAAATTCTTCTCTTCTCTTCTTGTTATTAATTTCTACAACAACAACATATATATAGTACATGGAAATTTGGAGCCTAAGCTAATATTTATAAATGGATAAACTATAATGAAGATAAACTCTAACTATTTAACTTGGGGGCCAAGTGACGTGAGGAAAAGATGTGATGGATAATCATCATAATAAATATCTATTTATAACACTCCCATTGAGTATCTATCACCATCAACGTATTGCGTACTGTCTCGTTAAAAATCTTATCATGGAAAAACCGTATAGGATAAAAACCATGATAAGAGAAAAAGAATGCAGTGACACAATCTCCCCTTGGAACAGACGAATCTTGTTCTTTTCATAACTTTCGTAGATGATACATCTTGAATATTCTCTTCGCTTCTTCTGATCTCGTCAATATATGAAAAAGATTTTTGAAGAGAGATAGACCTTCACTTTGATGTCTATCTTTTGCGTGTTATTTGCTGCCTCATTAAAAACCTTGTCATGGAAAAACCCTGTGGGATAAAAACCATGATAAGGGAAAAAGAGTGCAGCCACGCTCATCATCATATGTCTCCCCCTGCAAGCATCATCTTCAAAAAAAGCATTTCAATTTGTGAAGATGCTTTCTGAATGTTGTAGCAGGAAGCGCCTTTGAACTGAAACTGCTATATTGTTACTTGGCCGGATGTACTGAACATCAACTTCTTGCTTCTTCTCAGATTCTTGAGTGCAAGAGAAGAATCTTGGAGACATAGCTTCCTTTGAGTTGAGAAACATATGTAACAATATCTTGTTGTTGGCTCTTCACCGATCACTATATTGCTTGTTTCTTGTATGTGTTGAGGGCATCAATCTGAGCCATACAGATTCTCGACATGCTTCATGGTGCGCAATAATTTTGGCATGGCTTGAACAAGCGATGGCCAAAATTTCTTGTTGGAAACGCCACGAAGTTGTTGTTTTGCGATATATATTTAGACAGATCTGATATAGATTTTCCATCTGCAAAACCAACTAAACCAAACTCGGGGTTTCTAGAATAAAATAAACCCAAGTCAATCATACCTTGTAGATATGGAAGACACATTTGAACACATTCAAGGTCTAGTCGGAGGAGATCAATTAATCCTGCAAGTAGATCATTAGCAAATGCTAGGTACAATATATTCACTAGATATATAAATGCTCGTCAGCATTTATTTATGCTAGCTACAATTCACAAAATATATAAATACTCGTCAGCATTTATATATAGTGCTTCATGATTAAATTATATAGAGTCGACTTCCTTTAGAAGTGACTAATATAACATCTCTTTTTTTAGATGTTTAGTTGGATTATCTGGAGACACTTTTGTCTTTCCAAGATCTTTGATTCCAAATAATTCTTTAAGAGTTTTGATGATGTTCAAAATCATCATGTTTATAAATTTCCGGGAATATAAATATGATATATATCTTTCAGGGATCAGTCCTACATACATCCCATGAGGCGCAATTCAAGTCATTTATTCATCAACTCAATATCGAGTGATTTTGACAAAATTCGGCGTGACACACCGTTTTGTCTTGAGTATCATAATACTCTTTTGATGCTTGGACTATGTGTCCAAGATTTACTCTTTTCTTATACGAGATTAATATTTACTTGGCTGCCTCTTTGTTTATTGGCCAATATATATCTCTTTAGGCTCACAGAGCAGAGATTTATAATCTTCATTAATTATATTTGTTCACTAGATCATTTTTCTTGTCGACTTTGTATTGTTTTTGGTTCCATATTTTTCCGTAATGACATGGTTCATCGAGATCTCTTAATCATTATAAATGATTTTATTCAGGTACCTGATTTCGTCTTTAACCATGCCAATCAGTCTGTTTACTTCTCTTTAGAAGTCTCTTTGCTCCTGTTGAGGAGTCTCTATGCTCCTCTTTAGAAGTCTTTATGCTCTTCTTTTAAGAGTATAATCCTCTTTTTAGTAATAATATGCTCCTTTTTTTCGAGGATTTTCTTTACATTTGGAACCAAAGTTGTCTATCACGTTCTCTTTTAAGAGAACCTTGGTTGTTTAATAATTGGTTTATAGCAGTTCAGAGATGGGTGGATTTCCCTGGTTTAAATTTTCTGACAACAATAGACCTCTGGGTTCAGATAAGAGGAATCCCTTTTCATTATGTTAGTGTTGAAATTGTGTCAGAAATAGCTCAAGATCTTGGGGAGATAATTCACGTGGACTTTAATGAGATCACTTCCAATCAGATAGCCTATATTCGGGTTAGAGTTAGGTTTGGAATATCGGATAGGTTAAGGTTCTTTCAAAGAATCCGCTTTGATGCATGTGAGACAGTTGTGATCCGATTCCAATATGAACGTCTCAGAAGAATCTGTACCAACTGTCTGAGGTTTAATCATCAAAGAAGTCAGTGTCCTTATGGTCAGCCTCTTGATGGAGGAAGAAGTGATGATTTGGATCATACATTTGCGGGTAGGGAAAGAAGATTTCTTCATGATAATCTTCAGAGGTCTAACATGAACTCTCAATCTCAGAATTCAGACTACTCCTTTCCTGCACCTAGATCAACTCCTCCAAGAGTTGCTACTCCATCATTGAATCCTGAAGAAACTGTTGATGCGAGAATGTATCTGTCCTCTTCAAGGATTGCTAATCTCCAACACTTTGCTGTTCCAACTCCCCAGAATGCGGTAAGAAGACAACAATCATCTTCAAGTTCTAACTCTAATTCCGCTACAGTACATGAGATTACTCCAAGAGATCCAAGGAGGTTTGAAACAGGTGAATCTTCAAGGAGAACATAAAATGGTGAACCTTCACAGAAGTTGGACTCTTCAAAGCGTAAAAAGACACTTTCTAATAACCAAGAGGAAGAAAACATGACCCAAAAGCAAAAAGGATCTTAGCTTAATCAAAGAGGAATTCTGAAGCCTCCAAAAAAACGATAAAACATTCTACTGATTCTGTCAACACTTTTTAGCGATGCTGCGTAATGTTATTACGGCAGTCAAAGGGTTTGAATAAAAAGATATGATCTTAGAAGCACTTTTTGGAAAGACCATATCTTCTGAAGCTTATGAAGGAAGGATGTCTAAGCTTCAAGCTAATCTGGAAACTTGACCTGATGAAAATGTTCTATCTTTTGAACAATGGATCTTTTGTTCCTTTAAGAAAATCCATTGTAAGCTTACAAGGTTTAACTTGGCTTGTAAGTGGAAGTTTCCACAGTTGTAACTTGCAACATTGTTATAAAATGGTACCACTTTTTATGAAAAAAAAAAAAAATTAGATAAAAATAAATTTCTCGTTGGACTCTTATCATCTTCCTCGACGAGACAGCCCTGAAACGATCCGCGGGATCTCCATTGATGTGATGCATCAGAAGAAGTCGGAAGTTCAGATCGGGAAAGAAAGTAGCGGCATCTCTTTCGATTTCAATCCTTATCCCCCTCTACTTTTCTTTCCTCAGATCGTGTCTCACCACCACCACCGTGACCCCTCTTCCCCGACCGCCCCTTACAAGCGTCGTTTTGCTCCTTCTCCTCCTCCTTCTGTCTCTTCTCCGGAATCTTCTCTTCCGCTCTCTCTTCGCCGCTTCCCTCTCTTTCTCTTTCTCCTCCCTCTCTCTTATTTCCTCCTCTCCCATCCCACTCGCTCCTTCCTTGTCGATTTCCTCTCCGCCTTCGGTTTCTCCGTCGCTCTTCTTTTCTCCCTAAATCTCGCCCTCCCTCGCCTCCTCTCGATCCGCTTGTACCTAGCACGCTCCTTCCCCTCCCCGAATCCTTTGCCTGTCTTGTGGTCCATCGGCTCTCGCCTTAAATCTGACAAGAGGGGAAGCTCCGGTTGCTGGGTCCAGCTCTATAGCAACGGTGACGCTTACGAGGGAGAGTTCCACAAGGGCAAGTGCTCCGGCAGCGGCGTCTATTACTATTCCATGAGCGGCAGGTTTGAAGGTGACTGGCTTGACGGCAAGTACGATGGCTATGGTGTTGAGACCTGGGCCAGAGGCAGCCGTTACAGGGGCCAGTATAGGCAGGGTCTTCGCCACGGTTATGGGATTTACAGATTCTACACTGGAGACATGTTCTCCGGCGAGTGGTCCAGCGGACAGAGTCACGGCTGCGGAGTTCACACCTGCGAAGACGGAAGTCGCTATGTTGGGGAGTTCAAGTGGGGGTTCAAGCATGGTCTTGGTCATTACCACTTCAGGTAACGATTTACTAAGCCATTCGTGTAGCATGATTTAGGTCTGGCAACTGTGTCAGTCACTAGTCTGCAGTCTGCCGATAGATTGCGTGTCCTGGGTTTTTAAGAGCTGGTTTCCCCTTTAATTGTACAATGTCTCTCTGTTGTAAGTTACAGTCTATGCGTTCATGAAAATTAGACGTTTTTCTGATAATTCAATCTTGTTTCTTTAACTAGGAACGGGGACGTATATGCTGGAGAATACTTTGATGACAAGATGCATGGATTCGGGGTCTATGTGTTTGCAAATGGTCACCGGTACGAGGGAGCCTGGCATGAAGGTAGGCGGCAGGGGCTGGGAATGTATACATTCAAAAATGGAGAAGCACAGTCAGGCCATTGGGAGAATGGGATTCTCGACATTCCAAGCACTCAAAATACAACTTGTTCCGTATCTTCTGTTGCAGTCAACCATTCCAAAGTGCTAAATGCAGTCCAAGTTTGTCTCTGCAACTTATTAGAAATGAGCAAGTCTTTTGGTTTCTTGTATACACTAGTATTGATCCAAAAACATTTGTATTCACAGGAGGCACGGAGAGCTGCCGAGAAGGCTTATGATGTAGACAAGGTTGATGAGAGAGTTAATAGAGCAGTTACAGCCGCCAATAGATCAGCCAATGCTGCAAGAGTGGCGGCCGTCAAAGCTGTCCAGAAACAATCTAGAAACATGGACAACTTTCCGATTCCTGTCGTGTGAACCAACTCTAGTACATAGGCAAAGGGAGAAGCAGCAATCAAGTTGACAAGTGTCACCAACTCAGACACTCTATGTCTCATGGAGCAATGGAAAACCATGGTTGATGCCTTGATGGGTTGGTTCAAAAGAGATGTATATAGAGAGCTCTTGCCAATGCTGAATGTAAAGCTCACGGCTTAATTCATTTTCTGGCTTCTTTACAAGGCTCGGCAGAGACATAGGCTATAACGGCTGAATTCACCACGAACGAGTTGTTTTGTGTGCCCTAAATCCAGTAATAAAAAAAACAAATAACTCATAGAATGTGGCCTGGCACTGAGAACTTCACATTGTGTGTTTCCTTTTCAGACTTTCAATTCCAATGGGAATCGTTTGAATCTGCTTCCTCGGGTACCTTTTCCGTTTCAAGTTACTTGATTCACCTCACTCAGAAGTCAGATCTTAGCTCGTTTCTTCACTTTCTTGTTCATATGCATCTTTAGGAATCTCCGGCTGTGTTCAGAGGAGGACTCGTCGGTGTAGTCTATTCCGAGAAGAATTCACGGCGGCTAGGTTACATCAATTCACTCTTGTTTCTTGTTTTTCTCTCCCCTCTCTGTGATGTCTTCCTTACTTGACAAGATGTATTTAAACATTCTCAGACCAATTGTCTGCTCGAGTTCTTTCCGCCATCGACGATGAATGATACTCACTCGCATACTGACATTTCCATCAAACAAGTCACTCATGATGCAGCCTCAGAATCACATAATAGGGTACGTATTCTACACCATAATCATCATTCTTTTAGATCAATCAATAGTCTTTCCGGGGAATCAGATTGGATTTTCCCTAAGTTGATAGGCTCCAGATTTGACTTTATGCTTGGTAATAGTATATATTTGGCTGCTGCTAATGCAACACAATCCTTAGGGTGCCAAAAAATGATCTCATAAATTTGGGCGTCAATCTCATCATCTTGTAGGAAAAGATGCATGTTCAATTGACCCAGCAAACCTCTGAAAAAGTTGATGAGCAAGAGCCCAATGCTTTTGGAGCTAAGAAAGAGACAGGAAACATGTGGATGCCTGATGCTCAAGTGATTAGGGCAAAGGTTTATCTTTCACTTCCATCTGCAAAGGCCAATGCACATTTTGTGAGAGAGCTTCGACTCCGTATTAAAGAAGTTCAACGGGCACTTGCTGTTGCCTCCAAGGATTCGGATCTGCCAAAGAAGTAAGTGTGCCCCTTTTTTCTCACCTGTTGAAAACATGTTTCTTCCTCTTAACTGATTTCTCTGCCATTTTCTGAACCCAGTGCTACTGAATAGCTAAAAGCAATGGAGCGAACACTGGCCAAAGGCAAGCAGATCCAAGATGACTGTTCCACAGGGGTAAAGAAGCTACGTGCAATGCTCCACTCCGCAGAGGAGCAGCTTCGGGTCCATAAGAAGCAAACCATGTTCTTGACGGCTAAAACCATTCCAAAAGGACTTCACTGCCACCCTCTGTGCCTCAGTACAGAGACTACTATGCTTTAAATTCATCTGAACAACAATTCCCAAATCAGGAGAAACTAGAAGATACTCAGCTGTATCACTATGCCTTTCTCTTTGATAATTTTTTGGCTACGTCAGTTGTTGTTAACTCTACCATAACCAATGCCAAGGTAACAAGTAACTTTGTTCATTTGATTAAACATTTAAATGTGTTTCCTTCTGTTAAACTGACGGTCTTAAAGGGTTATTGGCAGCATCCCTCAAAGCATGTCTTCCACATCGTCACAGACAGACTCAATTGTGCGGCAATGAGGATGTGGTTCCTGGACAACCCACCAGGCAAATCCAGCATCCAGGTTCAGAATGTTGAAGAATTGGCATGGCTGAATTCAAGCTACAGTCTTAGTTCTCAAACAGCTTAGTTCTCGATCGATGATAGACTATTACTTCAGGGCCCACCATCCAACTTGAAGTTCCTGAATCCAAAATAATTATCGGTCCTTTTTTTACTTGCCTGAGATCTTTCCGAAGGTGCTCTTCTTGGATGATGATATAGTTGTGCAGAAGGACCTTTCTGGTCTTTGGTCAGTTGATCTGAAAGGTAATGTCAACGGTGCTGTAGAGACTTGTGGGGAAAGCTTTCATCGCTATCTGAACTTCTCAAATCCACTCATCTCCAAGAACTTTGACCTTTGAGCTTGTGGTTGGGCATATGGTATGAATGTCTTTGATCTGGACGAATGGAAGAGGCAAAACATCACAGAGGTTTATCATCGGTGGCACTGGCAGGATCTGGTACGCAGAAAATATATTTACTTATGTTTGAGCTGCTTGTCGGTGTAGTCTAGGTCACATCCGTCTTGATTTCAAGAATGTTTGCTAATCTTATACACAAACGACTTTGAATTGCAGAATCAAGACCGAGAATTATGGAAGCTAGGGACAATGCCACCTGGTCTCATCACCAGATTGTAAGACGAACATATCCGCTAGACCGGAAGTGGCACATACTGGGCCTTGGAAACAACCTGAGTGTGAACCAGAGGGATATTGAGAGGGCAGCGGTGATAGACTATAATGGTAACCTCAAACTATGGCTATTTTATCCGTTACCTTGGCCTCCCTATTATGCACATAAAACTCAAAATCTCTGAGTATGAGCCTCTTTTGGATCAGCTTATTGGTAAGTTTAGAGGGTGGGCGATGAAATCTCTGTCTTTTGCTGGTCGTACTCAATTGTTATCATCTGTTATTTCGGGAACTATGAACTTCTGGATCTCCACATTCATCTTACCGAAAACCTGTATAAAGAAGATTGAGTCTTTATGCTCAATATTCCTCTGGTCCGGCAAAATTGATGGCAGTAAGGGTGCCAAAGTCGCTTGGTCCACTGTCTGTTTACCAAAGAAAGAAGGTGGTTTGGGGCTAAGAAGGTTCTCTCAATGGAATACCACTCTCTGCCTGAGATTTATCTGGTTGTTATTCTCTGATTCTGGTTCTTTGTGGGCTCTTTGGCATAAGTATCATAACATCAAAAGCAACAGTCTATGGGAAATCAAAGAATCACCAAGAGATTCTTGGACGTGGAAAGCCATTCTACGGTTGAGACCGGTGGCTGCTCAGTTTTTGAAAGTTGTTGCTGGTAATGGGAGTAGTGCTAGTTTCTGGTTTGACACTTGGTCTCCTTTTGGGCCTCTCATCAATTATATTGGCGCTGATGGTCCTCGACAACTTCGTGTGCCCCTTAAAGCTAAGGTTAAGGATGCTTGTAACTCTACGGGATGGACTCTCCCTTCTCCAAGATCTGAAGCGGAGCTAAACCTGCATACGCATTTAACAACAATTGAGATTCCAAGCAGTTCTGCAACTAAAGATGAGTTTTGTTGGGTCGTTGACAAGGTTAAGTGTAATGGTTTCTCTTCTTCTCAATCTTGGAATGTCTTAAGGCCAAGAAAAGAGGAAACTACTTGGCATGATATTGTCTGGTACAAAGGTTCAATTCCCAAACATGCTTTCAACATGTGGGTCTCTCATCTCAACAAGCTGCCCAAAAAGAAGCGATTGTTCTCCTGAGGTTTTATTCCTTCTCCGAATTGCAGCTTTTGTGCTGCCGACATTGAGTCAAGGGACCATCTGTTCCTAAACTGCGCCTTCTCTCAAGCTATCTGGCGGCGTATGGTTTTCTTAAGACTCGACCCTAACAGGTCGTTGCTCCTTTCGTGGTCTGAACTTGAGTCTTGGGTAAGAGTCTCTTCGCAAGCTGCCCCGGCACTTCTCCGGAAACTCACTGTCCAAGCAACCATATACCAAGCAACGTAATAATCTCGTCCATAATCAACAAGCTATCCCATCTCTGCTAGACGCCACAGGAAACCGTTCTTCAACTTGATGCAGTGCTGGTTTTCATGATCTCACTTTTTGTGATTTCCCCAAATTTGTCCCCTTGTTTTTACTCAAAAATCTCTGGCTCTACTCTTGTAACAGTCAAACCTTTCATTTATATGATATTAACAGGCTTAGCAAAAAAAAAACCATGGCTAGAGATTGGCATCCCAAGATAATGGGGCTTCTGGTCAAAGGACGTAGACTATGAGCACTTTGACCTCAGAGAATGCAACATCAATCCTTAGAATTAGAGTCTGTTATGAGAGCAATGTCATATGTCTCAAATCTGTATCAGATGATCAGTACATGAAATTGTATATGACACGGTAAAAGGAGATTCGTTCCAATAGGCACGACCGATGTTATTGTTGCAACATACGTATATATCAAAGGAATTAAAATTTAAAACGAAAGAGTGATTATTTGTCGCGGTTTATGTAAAGTAGTGACACAGTTGATATAGGAGACTTTAATCAAATTCGCCAAAGAGCATTGCAACATATCCAGCCCAAAGTCAAGCCCAAAATCAAGCCCAACACGATACCCATTTCAGCATCTAACAACAAATACTCACTCCATAAAACACTTGTGAAAACAAGCCGAAGCCCTAGCTGCCGTCGCCGTCTCCGTCTCCTCTCTCTCTTTCTTTGCTTAAGGTAATCCGTCTCTCAGATTTCCAGTAGTGTTCCGATTTTCTCTGCTAATCTCCCGTTGATTTCTTTACTAGGTTCTCTTTTCTTTTTTTTTTTGCTTTAGATTCTTCCATCTTTTTAGTGTTATTCTTATGACTTTCCCTCTTTTGCAGATTCCTAATCTAGCCTTCCTCTTTTGATTTATCATACCCTCATTATTCTCTCTTCTCCATGGGTTCAAAAAGAAAAAGGAACTTCTCGTCCGAGGTATTTTAATACCCTATTTTCTAAGCTTTTGCTTAAGCTTTTTGTTTTTAACTCTTTTTCTTCTTCTTATCATTGCAGAAGCAGATAAAGGATCAAATGAAGCAATTTCTCGAGCAGATTGGTGAAAAAAATTACCGAGATTAACAAAGACTTGCTGACTGTTGCAGATGTTGAGTACAAGAAGGTACAAGAATGACGTTTTGTTTTGTTTTGTTCTGTTAAATACTTGCTATGTTTTGATTTTTTGTTCTGTTTAGTCAGAGTTGGGTGTTCGTGAGCTTGTCTTATCTTGGAGATCCAAGAAGCCGGCTTTCATTAGTCCTCCTTCCTTTCAAAAACAAGGTTCGCTATCCTTCAAAATAAGCATGCTATATAGATCTATAGTTTTTTAATGAAATAACTTAAATTGTTTATTGTTTGAAAATTTTTCAGATGATTGCTGGGCACATGCGTTTGCTAATGGCCTCTCTGCTGTGATGATCCAACTTGGAATCACAGGGAACCTTCCTACTGCACAGAAGCTGGTTAATCAAATCGACAAGAAGCTTCTAACAGATTCTATGAGTATCGTCAAGTGTAGTTATGCTGCCCCTTCATTGCTTCAAAATTATGGCTTTCGTTTAATTGTGCATCGTCGTCCCAAACTGCATTTGATCAAGGAGAATGAAGATTTCGAGAAGTTTCTAGAGCGTCGGGTAGCTATAAATCAAGTCGAGGTGTGTGGAAGATTCCACTTCTCTTCGTCTGGAGGGAAAGAGAAGTGAATGATTTCTCCAAAATTAGAGAAATCATCACGCACTTGTTCCGATCTGCCAGCTCGAGATAGCTTCTTAGAGAAACCACTAATACAGAATGATTTATACCTCGAGTCTACACACCGGGTAAGACAAACATCACGGTTCCTCAACTTAGCATCTTTAAATTCCACTAAACCCGGTTGAGGAACCGTGATGTTTGTCTTACCCGGTGTGTAGACTCGAGGTATAAATCATTCTCTATTAGTGGTTTCTCTAAGAAGCTATCTCGAGCTGGCAGATCGGAACAAGTGCGTGATGATTTTCTCTAATTTTGGAGAAATCATTCACTTCTCTTTCCCTCCAGACGAAGAAAAATTTGGATATCTCTTCATAGCTTTGAATCCTGGGGTTACGGCAGATAAGGTGTGTAGCAAAACCCTTCAAGTCAGCGAATGCCTAATTAAAGGAAAGATCACTAAAAGTCTATTATCTGAGTGGAAGAGAGTTTAAATGTGACTACTATTTGTGATATCTGAGTGGAAGAGAGTTTAAATGTCCTACTGTAATAGGACAAGAAATCGTTTAACATCACTGCAATTTGGTTATCTTATTAATGTAAATTTCCTGATCAAGATTTAGGATTTTTTCCTTTCGGTTATCTTTTTTGAATAACATAATGTTTCCTTATAATGTTTCCTTGTATCATTTCTTGCATCATTGAAGATAAAAACGACGAGTAAGCTACGATTACATCAATTTGACTTTGGTCATGTAGATTGTGTTTCTCTTCTCTCCAAAGATACATATAATTAGGCATGTCAATTGTGCTAGCCTCGCCCGCAAAACCCGCATATGTTGGAGTCCGGTCCGGTCCAACCCGTAAAAATTCCAAGTCTATATTTTCAAGTCCAGTCCGACCCTAGTAGGACTAGATAGCTTCTCTTTCGAGAAAAAAAAACAACTTATAATATGTAATATCTCGAAAAAGAAATATATATATGAAACGAGTTAATCGAAATTTAAATAAACGCTAAAGCCAATTTAGTTTAGAAGAAAAAGTTTAAAATCAAATATAATCCAAATAAATTGGCTAAAATCACACCAAATAGTAAATATAATCAGAAGACTTCAAACTATGTAGTAGAGCCAATATTTGATTTTTAGATTTATAGTAAGTCACAATAAAAAAAAACTTGATTTATGGTTTTTAACTCTATTAAAAAAAAATCCTTAAACAAATATTTCAATCAAAGAAAATACTAACAAAGGAAAATCAAAATATATTTT